>CM060342.1:14795751-14855751 GCA_030674155.1 Stramonita haemastoma | reverse complement strand
TATATATATTATATATTATAATTTATATAAACTATGTGTATACATATATTTTGAAGTACTGTAGCACTATTTGTGTAAAACTTATAAATAAATTTGCATAGATTTGAATATATATATGTATAATATAATTATATACATATACATGACTATTTCTCCACTTTGGGGTCATTGGGGGGTCACCCTCTAAAACTTTCCATTACACTTAAACAAAATATGTTTGAACCATTTATCATCACTTAATACATTTCACATATATCAAGGAAACAGTGCGAGCAGAAACAAGACCCAGAACAGAAAATTATGTTTATGAGAGAGAAATTTCTGGAGAAAATGGCCTAAAAATGGCGACGAAAAACCGGAACGCTTACCCCTACTGGCTTCTAAAGTTCACTACTGCAAAGATCATAACCCCTAGTCAAAAATTCTTTCATAGAACTAAAGATTAAAGATGCATTGAAATACTCACGTAAAGAACTGGTGTTTTTAAATAGTTTTCTTGACAAACAAGGATTGTGAATTTCGGGTTTCGTATGTTGCCAGCCATGTCACAGATCATGACCGACTTTTTGCTTTCAGCACCAAGTCAGCAGACGATAATTGCACAAAATTTGGTTACAAATCAATTATTTATCAAGCGAAAATTAATATCAAGCTGCAGTTTCATACTTGAAATCAAATAAGTAAATGTAGTCTAAAAAAATCCCTTTTGCGTCACTGATCAAATACACGTTACTGGCAAAATTAATGTGCTTAGCAAAATTATGTCACACAGGGCAGTCCACTGTTTGCTGTTTGCCTCGATGAACTGTGGAATAGAACATCTGTGACGTTTCTCGAATTGACGTTTTTTCTGCGAATTTGACGGGAGAAAGTGATGTATTAGGTAAAAATGAGTCATGTGTCACACCTCCTCTCTGCTGGAAGTGCACGTTACTTGTGTGTGTGGAACAATAGTCTTGAGGACAAATCAGCAAAATAGTTATTTTGGTAAGTGTACTTCTCTGAATTTGTAATGGATTAGGCAAATAATATGTTTATGCATGTTCTTGTGTCAGTATTCTTTGTTCTGTGAGTCTGTTGTGTTGATGTGGTTGATAAAAATGAGATGTGTGGAAATGTAAAAAGGAGTCACATGAAATGAAGGTTTGCTCTCATTTCATATTTCTTTACTGGCACCATCTGTTGAACTTTTCTTTACATTATCTTGCATATTTTATCATATTCAGCGGTTGTACATTGGCCAATAAACATAAGAAGAGAAACAAAATCAGTTTGAAGATTGTTCCATAACGTTGACTGAATGGTGACGTCACGTTGACTGAATGATGACGTGGGGAAAGAGCAGACAGTGACAGGAGCTGTCAACACTGGCGAAATGACCTGTTGAATCCTGAATGATGACGTGAGGAAAGAGCAGACAGTGACAGGAGCTGTCAACACTGGCGAAATGACCTGTTGAACCCTTCCTCCTTTCTCTACAGTCTTCCATCCACGGCCACACTTCTCTTTCTCCCCCCTCCCCTCCCCCTCAATTGTTACCTTGTTTTCGGCAGGTGCCTGTAAGTTGTCATGGTACCAGAGCTGTTAGCTCTTTCCAACCACCACTCCACCCATCTCTCTCTCTCTCTTCCCTCCTCCCCCCCCCCCCTATGTCTCCACTCCCTCCCAACACACATACACACAATTCTCTGTCTCCCTGTGTGTGTGTGTGTGTGTGTGTGTGTGTGTGTGTGTGTGTGTGTGTGTGTGTGTGTGTGTGTGTTTGTCTGTCTCTCTCTCTGTATCAGTCTGTCTGTCTCTCTCTCTGCACACACACACACACACGCACCACGCAGCACGCACGCACCACGCACACACACATAAAGAAGAGTTTCTCTCTCTCTCTCTCCCTCTCCCTCTCTCCTCTCTCCTCTCCCTCTCCTCTCTCTCTCTCTCTTTCTCTCTCTCTCTCTCCTCACACACACACACACACACACACACACACACACACACACACACACACACACACACACACACACACACACACACACACACACACACAAAATAATGGGAGATTTTTAAATAGTGGACAAAACTTGAGAAGTACTAACAGGAGTGCTCTTCATCAGCGTACATTGATTTATGCTTCTTGTACTTATGTTTGTGCCTTTCTGCTGTATTGTTTTGATTGAATACAATTTTTTTTAAATTTGTGTTGTGACACATGATTTGTACAATTAAGACTTACTTTCTAGTCTGCTCACTGTGTTGTTGTTGTGTGTTCCCCAAGTGTAGTAACCTTCTGGGGGTCACCCAGAGAGTGCACTCTGACTCACTCATCCCACCTGGGAATCACTGTGAGATTGAAAGTGCACACTGAATGAGCAGTTTGCATGTATGACTGTTTCCAAGTACCTCACCATATAAGCAGCAATACTGCAACTTCAGAGGAATTTTTCTCCTTTAATTACAGGAGAGTGCATGTTGTTATTAAGAGCTTGTCATGGCTAAAGGCAATCTCAAAACAATATTTTACAACATTACAACATTCTAGTGTAGGCCTTGGCAATTAGCTGACATCAATACCCCACACAGCTTTTGGCCTGGGCCAAACTCACTGCCTTACTGAACATAAACAAATTAAATTGTCTTTGTCGATTAAAAAAAATTCCAGTCAGTTAATCATCTTTTTATATCTGAACTACTTGTTGATTTGTCTTGATTTTATTGCTTTTGTATGATTCATGTCAGTTCACCATGTTTTATACATGAAGAAAGGTTTTGTTTTCTTTCTTTATATTTCTTTGTTTTTCTGAACCATGTACACAAGCAAATGAAAGTTTTTTTTATCATAATTCTTGTTAGTTACTGTTCATGACCATGTAATCATCAATTCTGTAATAAAAGTATTGTTGTACATCAACAGTTTGCTTTGTTTTTTATTCAAATGTCATAATTGGTGTCACGTATAATGTTACCACACAAACTTTAAAGGCCCCTATCAGAGTTGTGTTTTGCAAATCTGTTTTCCATTCCATGGCTTTAATCTACATGCAATAACTAACGATGCTGAGGTATTCATTGAATACTGGTCCAGAATGTCTTGGCTGTGTGATATTGTCATGACCCCCTGGTAACATGCATTACAGTGTCGCACTTATTGCCGGTACCTACTCCCATAATTAAAAAAATGTTTTTGGTTTCTTTGTGTCTAATGGTTGGTACTAAGTAGTAACTTCACTTCTGAATACTGTTTGTTGTAAATACATGTTTTCATTTAAAGTTATAGGCACAACAGTGTCACAGTGAAATGCTGTTACTTTTTTGGAACACGTGACTTCATTTGCATATATATATCTGAAGATACGAATCACCTGCTGCTGTTTTGATAATGGCTACAAAATCTTTAACCATTTGGCTTTTCAAAATTAACAGAATAAAGCCTTTATCACAATATTTAGAAATTGAGCCATTTTCCTGTTTTTGTTGCCAACAGTGGAGAAATAGTCACATATATTAGTGCATGTCATTTTCAGGGGAGCACCTGACTGAAGACTACAAGAAACTTCACCCCTTCCAGAGGGTACCTGCTTTGGAAGAGGATGGATTCCGTCTCACTGAGAGGTCTGTAATTTTTTTTATAATGATTTTTTTTTGAGGATAGGGGGTGGGATAGCTATGTGGTCAGAGCGCTCGCTTTCCCCCAGTCAAGTTAAGCAGCGTTGAACGTGGTTACCAGTTGGATGGGTGACCATTTGCACGCCTTGGCTTCAGTACAGTCACCCCAGTTGTAAAGTACTAAATGGGTACCTGCCCCCTTTAGGGTCAGGGAAGGTAAAGCAGCGAGGGAGAGGAGATGGGCGCTGTCCTCAATATGCTGGCCCCTAGAGAAGCTGAGGTCTCTGACACCTCACTCCACTATGACTACCTAGGTTATGGACACCTTTTACCGTTTTTTTTTATTTTGAGGGTAATGAATTATAGCATTCAGCTCATGTCCTTTTTGTTTTACATCCAGTTCCTGTGTTCCAGTTCCATAAACACACTGTGCTTGACTGTAATAAAAATAATAAGATAATAAATAGAATAATAATGATAATATTGGAATTTATATAGAGCTGACTCTTGTAAAGCGCACCATGCACACACCACACACCACTTACACCACACACACACACCACCCACCACACCCCCACACACCACACACACAACGCACCACACACCAACAGCACACAACGTGGCACTGCTCTCCTGGAATTTCACACAGAGAATGTGTGTGACTGAAACAGCGTGTGATATAATGTTACTGTGGCCTTCCTTTTTACATCCCTCCACAAATAGTTATATATATCAGGCACACTAAAAAGTAAATGTGTGTGTGTGTGTGTGTGTGTGTGTGTGTGTGTGTGTGTGTGTGTGTGTGTGTGTGTGTGTGTTTTGATAGAGAGTGAGAGAGTGAGAGAGAGAGAGAGTGTGTGTATGTGTGTGTGTGAGTGTGTGTGTGTGTGTGTGTGTGTGTGTGTGTTGTGTGTGTGTGTGTGTGTGTGTGTGTGTGTGTTTGAGTGTATCACGTGTGTGTGTGTGTATGCGTGCTGGCATGTACACACGCGCATACGCTGAACTTATGCAAAGAAGGACAAGTGCCACAGATAAAACAATCAAGGCCATAGGTTCAAAGTCTACATTATAAGGAATTTCTACGTGATTTGTCTCGACATAACCCAAAAGAAACACTGAAAAAAATTGCACTCTCTCCCCCCCCCCCCCCCCCCTCTGTCTCTCCCTTCCCTCTCTCCTGCTGCCGCTACTGTGTTGAACACTGTGTGTGCAGCATTGCTATGGTGGAGTACATCATGAACACAAGGGATGTGCCAGAATACTGGTACCCCACCTCTGATGTGAAGAAACGTGCCCATATCAATGAGTATCTGCACTGGCAGCACGCTCACACCAGACGGCATTGCACTGCGGTCTTTCACAATCTGGTCAGTCTGACAGTTAGGGTGGGATAGTGATATAATATTGATCATCAATTTTAAGAAATGAAATAGTAACTTTTTTTTTCCGTCATCAGCTTAAGTTCTGAGGTTCACTGATAGCAAGATTTTGTATGCAACCATTTTTACTTACAATTAAGACTCCAGGGATGATGTCTAAACATGACACATGTGTGCATGCATTTTAAAAAAAAACATTGTTATCCGTTCTTATCAGCTCACAATGGCCTACTCTCATGAAAGGCAGGATCAGTTTCAACATGTGCGCAAGATGTTTTGTGTGCATTCATACATGGGACCTCGGTTTACAATCTTATGTGAGGAATTTTGGGGGAAATTGAGTCAGTACTTTTCTCTTCTTTTTTTTTTTTGGAGGGGGGGGAGAGGGATTTTAAAATGATTTTTTTTATTGATTGATTTTTTTTTGGAATCAATGATGTTAACTCCAGGAGAAAAATCCCTTTGAATGGGTGCTTTGGTGATGGTTGAATCCAGGCCATCTGATTACAATTGCAAAGCTGTAGCCACTAGGCTATCCCACTGCCATAATAATAATAATAATAATAATGACAATAATAATGACAATATAAATAATAATAAACAACAATAATAATAATAATAATAATAATGACAATATAATGACAATAATAATGACAATAATAATGATAATAATAATGACAATAATAATGACAATGACAATAATAATAATAATAATAAAAATAATAATAATGATAATAATGTTTACTGATGCTTCAAATAAAAAAGCAGAGGAATAGAAGAAAGTGTTATTCTGTTGTCAGACTCACTGGTCTGTGAGGGAGGGAAGGGGATAATGGAAAGAGTTAGCAAATGGGTGCCTGCATAAATGTCTTGGTTGGGAGGGAGGGAGGGAGGGGAATGAAAGGAATGAAGGAGGGGTCTAAGTCTTTGTGTTGTTTGAAAGAAACAAAGAATTGTGCTGGTGTGTATCTATGTGAAGGGGGGGGGAGGGAGATGTACATTAAAATAAATCAGCGTGTAAGGTTGTATGATTTTTCTCTTTAAGGAATGTTTTGATAAAAGTTACATATGAAAATCATCATCATTACGACCACCATTATCACCACCACAACCACCGTCACCATCATCATCACTATTATAGTCATCATCATAGCCAGCACCAACACTGTCACCATCATCATTGTCATAATCTTCATGAATTGGATCTAAATTGCCCTGTCTATCATCATCATCATCATCATCATCATCATCATCATCATCATCATCATCATCATCATCATCATCATCAACAGAAAGTAAATTGCCCTGTCTGTCACCTCATCATTATCATCAGCATCATCATCATCATCATCATCATCGTCATCATCATCACTATCATCATCATCCTGAACATCACTTCGTGTATGTTTGTCTGTCATGTTCGACGATGACCTCCAAAACAGCAGAAGAGGCAGCTGCTGTTTCGGAAGTTGGGCAGAAATTTGATAATAGTGGAGATGCCTTGCCCACAGCGCATCCCCACTCTCTCAGCCAAGAGGGCATAAGGACAGTCAGTGTTGGAGATGTTCTCCAAAGGCCAACTAGCCCCCAGGGCTGCAGCACGTAAGGACTGTGCAAGTCAAACCTCCTGGTCAGAGAGTCATAGTTATCACCTTTTAACCATGGTTCAGGCTTTAAAATAATCTAAAAACCAATAGCCTAACTGACTCTGCAGAGTATAATCACAAGCTATGAAAAAGAAATCCTTGTACCAACTGTCTTTAGTAAAGACTAAGCTGTAAAGTGGAATTCCATGTATGGGAAAGCAACATACAGCCTCTCACTTTGCTGTTGCCCCTAGCATCATTTGTTCAATCAAGAACTGTGATAAAGCCCAGGCAGTGAAGGCACACATCGCTTCAAACCTAAAACAAATCACCCTGGCCTCTCAACCTTACATCAACACAACCAAAACCTAACCAGCCACCTGACTCACCTGTGTGTGTGTGTGTCTGTGTGTGTGTGTCTGTGTGTGTGTGTGTGTGTCTGTGTCTGTGTGTGTGTGTGTGTGTGTGTGTGTCTGTGTCTGTGTCTGTGTCTGTCTGTGTGTGTGTGTGCGTGTGTGTGTGTGTGTGTCTGTGTGTGTGTGTGTGTGCGTCTGTGTGTGTGTGTGTGTGTGTGCGTGTGTGTGTGTCCACAGTTGATCTTCCCCATAGCCACGGGGAAGCCTGTGAACCAGGAAGCGGTGAAGAAAGGTCGGGAGGACGTGCAGAAGGTGGTTGACGGCCTGGAGAACTACTTCCTGGGGGACAGGCCCTACATCCACAGCCAGGTGCTGACGGTGGCCGACCTGTTTGGGGTCTGCGAGTTGATGCAGCTGCACGCCGTCATGGAGGAGGGCCTGTACCAACACAGCCCCAAGGTCAAGGCCTGGGTGGACTTGGTCAACCGACAGACCAGTCCCGTGTTTGAGGAGGCTCACAGAGTCATATATATGGTGCGAGACACGTACAAGAAGATGTACTTGAAGTAGGAGAACTTGATCTTTGCTTGAAAATGGGTCATGTTTTTTTTTTTTTTTATAGTACTGGGTTGTGGTGGATTGGAAGAAGGGAGAAGAAAAAGTCAAAAGGTTTGTGCTGGTCAGAGCGTTGTCAGTTTTTCAAAGTGCCATATATCTTTATTCTTTTTGTTCATTCTTTTATAGTTATTAAACAGATTGCTGGGTTTGTACTGCTCCATATTCGTAGGGGGGCGGATAGCCTAGTGGTCAGAACATTGCGCTGGCAATTTGAAGACCCGGGTTCGAGTCCGGTCGAGGAAATTTTCTTCCTGGAGTTAACATCAGTGCTGACTCCACTCTCCCAAAAGTCCTTCGGATGAGACTTTAAACCGAGGCCCCGTGTGCGAACGCACGCAGAACATCTTGCGCACACGTTAAATCCTGTTCCGCTTTTCGTAAGAGTAGCCCATCGTGTGCCGGTGGGAACAGATGACAATATTTACAAAACTGCATACACACGGGGACCGGATGAAAAAAAGCACATGATTGCTTATTCTGTTATCCTCGATATAAAAGAATAAATAAATAAATAAATAAATAAAATCAAGATCATGATTTAGAAATAAATCACTGATAGATATTTGTGTAAAGGAAATAGAAGAAATGGTTGTGCTGGTCAGACGAGTGTCAGTTTTTCCAAGTGCCATATTGGTTTTCTTTTTATTTATTCTTTTATATTTATTAAACAGATTGCTGGGTTTATACTGGTCCATATTCGTAAAATCCAGAACATGATTCATAAATAAATCACTGATAGATATTTGTGTAAAGGAAGGAGAAGAAAGAGTCAAAGGTTGTGCTGGTCATAGCATTGTCAGTTTTTCAAAGTGCCATATTTTTTTTCTTTTTATTTATTCTTTTGTATTTGTTACACAGATTGTTGTGTTTATACTGCTCCATATTTCAAAAATCCTGAACATGATTCATAAATAAATCACTGATAGATATTTGTGTAAAGGAAGGAGAAGAAAGAGTCAAATGTTGTGCTGGTCAGAGCATTGTCAGTTTTTCCAAGTGCCATATTTTTTGTTCTTGTTTACTCTTACTTATATATTACACAGATTGCTGGGTTTATACTGCTCCATATTCGTAAAATTCAGGTCACAATTCATAAATATATCACTGATACATATTTGTATAAAGGAAGAAGAAGAAAGTGTCAAAGGTTGTGCTGGTCAGAGCATTGTCAGTTTTCAAAGTGCCCTATTCTTTATTCTTTTTATTTATTCTTTTGTATCTATTACACAGATTGCTGGGTTTATACTGGTCCATAATCGTAAAATCCAGAACATGATTCATAAATAAATCACTGATAGATATTTGTGTAAAGGATTGAGAAGAAAGAGTCAAATGTTGTGCTGGTCAGAGCATTGTCAGTTTTTCAAAGTGCCATAATTTTTATTCTTTTTATTTATTCTTTTATATTTATTAAACAGATTTCTGGGTTTATACTGGTCCATATTCGTAAAATCCAGAACATGATTCATAAATAAATCACTGATAGATATTTGTGTAAAGGAAGGGAGAGAAAGAGTCAAATGTTGTGCTGGTCAGAGCATTGTCAGTTTTTCCAAGTGCCATATTTTTTGTTCTTGTTTACTCTTACTTATTTATTACACAGATTGCTGGGTTTATACTGCTCTATATTTGTAAGATTCAGGTCACAATACAGAAATAAATCACTGATACATATTTGTGTAAAAGAAGGAGAAGCGCCTGACACCAGTGTCAGTTTTCAAAGTGCCATATTTTTTATTCTTTTTTTTTTTATTCTTTTATATTTGTTACACAGATTGCTGGGTTTATACTGGTCCATATTCGTAAAATCCAGAACTTGATTCAGAAATAAATCACTAATAGATATTTGTGTAAAGGAAGGAGAAGAAGAGTCAAAGGTTGTGCTGGTCAGAGCATTGTCAGTTTTTCAAAGTGCCATATTTTTTTTATTCTTTTTATTTATTCTTTTATATTTATTAAACAGATTTCTGGGTTTATACTGGTCCATATTCGTAAAATCCAGAACACGATTCAGAAATAAATTGCTGATAGATATTTGTGTTATGAAGGAGAAGAAAGAGTCAAATGTGCTGGTCAGAGCATTGTCAGTTTTTCAAAGTGCCATATCTTTATTCTTTTTATTTATTATTTTTATATTTATTACACAGATTGCTGGGTTTATACTGCTCCATATTCGTAAAATCCAGAACACGGTTCAGAAATAAATCACTGATAGATATTTGTGTAAAGGAAGCAAAGAAATGGTTGTGCTGGTCAGACCAGTGTCAGTTTTTCTAAGTGCCATATTTTTTTAATTCTTTTTATTTATTCTTTTATATTTATTACACATATTGCTAGGTTTATACTGCTTCATATTCGTAAAATCCAGAAAACAGTTCAGAAATAAATCATTGATAGATATTTGTTAAAGTTAAGTTAAAGTCTATCCCGAGCCTAAGGCTCATCAGGCCGGTGCTTATCCCGGTTTCTGTGGCGTTAAGTGACTGGGAGTCATAGACTCCCCCCCTGGATAGGACGCCAGTCTATTACAGGGTTAACCCCCAACACAAGGTTGGTACCCTTTTACACCTGGGTGGGGTGAGAAAAATAGCCGTAAAGTGCCTTTTCCAAGGGCACAACGCCATAGCCGAAAGCTGGGATCGAACCTGCAAACTTTAGATTACGAGTCCAACGCCCTAACCACTAGATTACAGCGGCGGCGATAGAAATTTGTGTTAAGGGGTAATACTGAACGACACTTGGTTGTGTGCAATATTTTGTCAGAACTTTTTTGTTTTAGGCTGTTTCATAATGGAAACTCTAACCTGTGACAGTTGACCCCCCACATGCATATTGCTGTTAGGAAGCTATCAGACAGCAAAGGACTGAGGGGGTACAGTGTTTGCTGTAAAATAAAAAAAAAGTTCAAACTACCAAATTTGTGCAAAATCAAATGAGTTTTGAGTCGGAGGCTAGTCTTTCTTTAAAAAAAGTGGTTTTTATTTCTGTGAGTGCCTTAGTACATACAGTGCGAATGCAAGAGTGATATATGAAAATGGAAGGAAAAGTAGTCAAAATCAATACTGCTGTGTCGCCAAAGTGATGCCAATATTTAATAAATCATGTGATATATTGTGTAGATATTGATTAAAACTGATGAACATTTTGATCATAACTTATTTCCCGAACATGGTGTGCAAGAGCCTGTTATGGTTCAACACTGATTATTTATTATTCCTTTGCTTCAGCTGACTTCAATACATTCTAACAGGCAGATGCAAGATGACTCATAACTTGCTGAGCTATTGTACATAGTCAGTTCTTGCTCATTTGAAGATGGTGTTTGCTCTGAAAGATGCAGAGATCTCCATTTACTGAAAATCAATGAATTGATTGTGTGTTGTATAGGTTGAATGCAAGCTCTTTGATTTGTTTCCGCAAGATATAGTGCTGTATAAATTCCATGTATTATTTTTTATTATTATTATTATTATTATTGTTATTATTGTTATTATTATCATTATTATTATTATTATTATTAATGTTGATTTAACTTCAGTGTATCAAAACAATATTTTTTTAAAAAAGCCTTGGCTAGAGCTTTAAGGTTCGCTCATGGTGAGATTTTACGTATGTGACTGTTTTTACCCACCATGAAGGCAGCCAACTTTGAGAATGATGTTAAACTTAACACCTGTGTGTGTGGGTTTTTTTGGTTGGTTTTAACCAAAAAAAACTGTCATCCGTTCCTACAGGCATGAAATGGGGCCTCAGTATATACTCTCATCCAAAGGACTTTTTGGGGAGTGGAGTCAGTACTGTGGAAAATCGGCTCCTCCATAGTGGATTGATCCTGGGCTGTCAGATCACAAGCTCAGCGCTCTAACCTGTAGGCTATCCTGATTTCATTGTGACCACTAGGTGGATGTGGACGTAGGAGACAGTGAAAGTGACCGCAGTACCAACAGGCTCTGCTGGGTGCTACCTGTGCTTTTTCTGGAATCAGTTCATCAAAAAATCTATAAAAATAAAGAAGGTGAAATAAGAGAAAAAAGCAGCTGGACGCAGTTTTGTTTGCGTAATAATTATTATCTGGTGCTTCTGAGGTACGTCCATCAGTCTTGGAGTCTGGCCAATGCAATTTTCTTTACAGGTTATTTTACAGGGCTTCCAGCTTTACTGCTTTTACAATGCATTCCCTGTTGATACGCATGTTATTATTGCAACCATGCTATCCTCTGAATTTCCGGTGAATGTATATTCTTTGTGTAATATAATTATGTCTGCTTTCAAAATTCCTTCGATTTTTATCTGAAAATATGTTGCTGGGGTGTGTTGCTATTTGCTAAATTTCCAAAGAATCTGTGTTATTATTAATGTTTTGGGTTTGTGCTTGATGGTAATACATGAACTGGTAAAAAGGTTGCATATCATAACAGAATTGTTTTCTTCAAACATATCTGTTGTTGTTTGCTCAGCTTTGGACAAACCCTTTTTTTTTTTTTTAATTACTGACTTTTGTCTTGAGAGATTTTGTGGGTTTTTTGTTATCCCTCTATTATTTTTTTTTACATCATAATTTGTTTTTAGACTGCTTATATTATCTGTGGTGATGATATGAGAATGTTTTTTCATTGATAGTGAGACTTTTGGTATGAATTAAAATTATATAAATTTTGAATTCATGTAAAAGTTTTGCATATTCCATTCCATACACTGTCTGACCATGCAGGGTGTGCATGCATTTATTTTTCTGTGATGAAACTTTTTGTGTCAAAATTTTGGTTTTTTGATTGAACTTTGGATAAAAAAAATTTTATGTGAATGGAAGAGTGATGTGTGTGTTAAGTTTTCTTTTTCTCACCAAAAGATTAATTAGTCCTCCTTCATTGAAAAGAGAAGCCAGGTAGGCATTTTTCTTTTGAATTATGGGTTTGAAATTGCACATGCTCCTGCAGAATTTGAAACTGTACAATCATTTTCCTGCATTGGCTCGAGCCAAAAGCTGTGTACATCAGTTATTGATGTCAGCTAATTTCCAAGGCCTACACTAAAATGTTGTTATTTTGTAAAATGTTGTGTTGAGATTGCCTTCAGCCATGACAAGCTCTTAACATAACAACCTGCACTCTCCTTCAAAGGAGAAAAAATCCTCTGAAGTTGGAGTATGCCTGCCTTTATGGTGAAAACAGTCATACATACAAACTTCTCATTCGGAGTGCAATTTCAGTCTTGCAGTGATTCCCAGGTGGGATGAGTGAGTCAGAGTGCACATTCTGGGTGACCCCCAGAGTGTTAAGTTTGGGAGGTGTGTGTGTCAGAGGGGGGGGGGGGGGGGAGATGTGAAGGGTGTGTTAGGATATTATGTGGATGTGTATGGTCACATGTATGTGGGGTATGTGTATGATAAGTTCTTTATACTTAAACAGAATTTTGATTGCAATTTTAAAGTGAATCGGTGCTTCAGAATTTTTGGAATACCTAGTCATGCCATGTTGAATGTGTACTGAAATCATGATCAATATTTATTTTGGTATTTTGCTGTTCTGCCTCAGTGTCTGGCGAATGAGTACATGTGTACTACATGTTGCAGAGACCAATATCTGCATTTTAAGAATTGTGATCAGTGTTTGTTCTGAATGCTTTGGTTGTCGTATCTTCTTCAGAAGTGCTGCACCTGTCACAGTTTTTCTTTATGAGGTGATAAAGCTTTATTGAATTAAACTGAATTTAATATGAGATTTCTGTTGTATTTAATTATGACAGCGTAATGGTGTTATACGCTGATCATAGTCT
Source organism: Stramonita haemastoma (assembly GCA_030674155.1). Lineage (NCBI taxonomy): Eukaryota > Metazoa > Mollusca > Gastropoda > Neogastropoda > Muricidae > Stramonita > Stramonita haemastoma. The sequence goes on along the minus strand of CM060342.1, from coordinate 14,842,440 downwards.
GTTGGCCTGTTTTTGATTTGAAAGCAACCTCTCAGAACAGATTTATTTGATGTCTGTTTATTTTTAAGGTGTATTTTTTACCTGACCCTTTCTGCATTTCGTTACAATAAATCAAATCATGGACACCTTTTGCCAGTCTCCTCCTTAAGCTGAAATATGATGGTAAAAAAACTGTAATAGAAAATTGTATCTTATTTTATTTATTTATTTATTTATTTATTTATTTATTTATTTATTCTTTTATATCAAGGATAATGGAGTAAGCACTCATGTGCTTTTTTTTTTTTTACGTCCAGTCCCCATGTGCATCTTTGTATTTCTATGTGCGACTTGTAAATGTTTTTGTAACAAAGAGAAAAAGAAGTCCTAAGGATCGGCATCCAAAGTGTTTGATTTACAATAATGTTTGTAAAGCACTACTTTGATGTTACACTGATTTTGATGTTTACCAGCTGCATAACCAAGGAGTCAAATATGCTGTCTTGAGCGTACCATAAGCTATTTGCTCTTTATTGCTATCAGTATGTGTATACAGTCTTTTTTTTCTGATTTAAGACTTTTTTAAACAAAACAAAAACACCCATAGTCTTTGACAACTAATTCAGTGAGTTATCAATGTCCTTTTTTTTTATAAAAACAAAAACAAAACATTACTATGTTATCAATGTCCTTTAAAAAAATTTTTTTCTTAACTATGTTATCAATGTCCTTTTTAAAAAAAACCCGAAACATTAACCAACCTGTGGTGCTACTTTTATAGGTGATTTTTTGTGTGTGTGGGGGGGGGGGGAGGTAACTATTCTAAATGGAGATAATCTGATAAAAAGCGAGGGAGAAAACTGACAGGACTAAGTGATTAAACGCTATACTTAATTAAGTGTTTTGTCACCTGGTATGGGGTGGCACACAAGCTGATGAGAATGACCAAACATTCTGAATGACCGAAGATTCTGAATGACCAAAGATTCTGAATGACCGACGATTCTGAATGACCAAAGATTCTGAATGACCGAAGATTCTGAATGACCAAAGATTCTGAATGACCGAAGATTCTGAATGACCAAAGATTCTGAATGACCAAAGATTCTGAAGATTCTGAATGACCGAAGATTCTGAATGACCAAAGATTCTGAATGACCAAAGATTCTGAAGATTCTGAATGACCGAAGATTCTGAATGACCAAAGATTCTGAAGATTCTGAGTGACCAATGATTCTGAATGACCAAAGATTCTGAATGACCGAAGATTCTGAATGACCAAAGATTCTGAAGATTCTGAATGACCAAAGATTCTAAATGACCAAAGATTCTGAATGACCAAAGATTCTAAATGACCAAAGATTCTGAATGACCAAAGATTGTGAATGACCAAAGATTCTGAATGACCAAAGATTCTGAATGACCAAAGATTCTGAATGACCAATGATTCTGAATGACCAAAGATTCTGAATGACCGAAGATTCTGAATGACCAAAGATTCTGAAGATTCTGAATGACCGAAGATTCTGAATGACCGAAGATTCTGAGTGACCAAAGATTCTGAGTGACCAAAGATTCTGAATGACCAAAGATTCTGAATGACCGAAGATTCTGAGTGACCAAAGATTCTAAATGACCAAAGATTCTGAATGACCAAAGATTCTGAATGACCAAAGATTCTGAATGACCAAAGATTCTGAATGACCGAAGATTCTGAATGACCAAAGATTCTACAAAGATTCTGAATGACCAAAGATTCTGAATGACCGAAGATTCTGAATGACCGAAGATTCTGAGTGACCAAAGATTCTGAATGACCGAAGATTCTGAATGACCAAAGATTCTGAATGACCGAAGATTTGAATGACCAAAGATTCTGAATGATCAAAGATTCTGAAGATTCTGAATGACCGAAGATTCTGAATGACCGAAGATTCTGAATGACCAAAGATTCTGAATGACCAAAAATTCTGAATGACCAAAGATTCTGAATGACTAAAACTTCTGAATGACCAAAGATTCTGAATGACCAAAGATTCTGAATGACCAAAGATTCTGAATGACCGAAGATTCTGAATGACCAAAGATTCTGAATAACCAAAGATTCTGAATGACCAAAGATTAAGATTCTGAATGACCGAAGATTCTGAATGACCGAAGATTCTGAATGACTAAAGATTCTGAATGACCGAAGATTCTGAATGACCGAAGATTCTGAATGACCGAAGATTCTGAATGACCGAAGATTCTGAATGACTAAAAATTCTGAATGACCAAAGATTCTGAATGACTAAAAATTCTGAATGACCAAAGATTCTGAATGACTAAAAATTCTGAATGACCAAAGATTCTGAATGACCTTAGGCTACGGCCATAGTAAACCCGGCCCGTCCCTTTGTTTTGACGGCCGTCTCTTTGACGGGAGAGAACGGATCCATCAAAGCGGCCATAGTCAACCCGGCCGTCTCTTTCTGACAATATGGTCACCCTGAGACTGCGAGTGACGCAAAAATGAGGCTGCCGCGGTGACGCAAATCGACAGAAAATAGTTCGACATAAAAAGTGTTTTTACGTAAAATCTCCCCCAAAAACTTTTATCAAAACCATTGAAATGTAATCGGGAAAGGTTAATTTACTAGTTTGTGTAGTAAGAATATTTGAAGCACCATAAATAAGTTTTTCTTGATTATTTTCCTTTCCGTCGACCCGGCAAACAGACGTGTTGCTCAAACGTCAAAACGACGGGTTAAAAAGAACGGGCCGGGCCGGGTCTACTATGGCCACGCACAGCCGTTTTCAGTGACGCCACAGAGTAATTCAGCCGGGCAGCATTTTTCACCCGACCCGTCGTTTTGACAGCGTCAAAACGACGCGTTTACTATGGCCGCGGCCTAAGATTCTGAATGACTAAAAATTCTGAATGACCAAAGATTCTGAATGACTAAAAATTCTGAATGACCAAAGATTCTGAATGACTAAAAATTCTGAATGACTAAAATTCTGAATGACCAATGATTCTGAATGACCTAAGATTCTGAATGACTAAAAATTCTGAATGACCGAAGATTCTGAATGACCAATGATTCTGAATGACTAAAAATTCTGAATGACCAAAGATGATGACCAAAGATTCTGAATGACCAAAGATTCTGCAGTCTGACAAATTCTGTCACTGTATGGGCAAGCCATGGCAGCAATTTGCTTCATTTTTGTACCTGAAATCCTGTGATTGTGAACGATTGTTATCAATTTATATTATGCAACTGAGCATCAGTATTGATCCCAAAATGATTTTTTTTTCTCCAGAAGCTGTTATTTTTCTATACATGTAATGGGTTGTATTTAAACAGATTCACCTGCGAGTGTTATTATGTTTATATTATGCAACTGAGCATCAGTATTGATCTCAAAATGAATGAATTTTCTTTTTTACTTCAGAAGCTGTTATTTTTATATGCATGTAATGCATCTTATTTAAACAGATTCACCTGGTGAAAACAATAAAGTCTTTGAAGACAAAAGGTGTGTGCTGTGGTTTGGGATGTGTAGTGTGTGGTCAGGTGAGGCAGGAGGTGTGAATGCTTAAAGGTATGTGAGGTTTTGTATCCACACTGATGAACTGACTTCTTGTTTATTTATATATATATTTTTTTTTTAAAATATATATTCATCTATTACTTATATTTCGAGGATAATGAAGAAACACTCATGTGCTTTTTTTTTTGCTTTTTTTTTTTACATCCAGTCTTCTGTGTACATGCAGTTTCTAAATTTTCCCATCCCATAGCAATGTACAACATAATAACACTGAATAAAAATGGTTACAAAAACATGTCCATCCATTCCCACCAGCAGAATGGCCTACACTTCTGAAAGGCAGAACAGGTTATAACGTATGCACAAAACGTTCTGTATGCATTTACACATGGGGACTTGGAAAAATGCCCTGCAATGGACGGCTGTGCAGTCCCAAACCTGTGTTGTCCCCTTGACCATCAGATCACAAAGAAACATAATAATGATAATAATGATAATAATAAAAAAAATAGTAAAATAATAATAATAAAATGGAAGCTTATATAGCGCGAATTCCAAAAACATGGGCTCACCGCGCTGTACAATCAAATCAATTAAATAGGTTACATATGAACGTGAAAAATGTAACTAGCACCAAAAAAATAAGGAAAAATGCATGCACATACAATACACAGTATATTACATGGCCAGACAATGAATGTAAAATAAAAGCAATATCATCAAAAAATGTGCAATGCAGTACAATGCATACACTCACACACACACACACACACACACACACACACACACACACACACACACACACGCACGACGCACGCACGCACGCACGCGCAAAAACACACACATACACACAACACACAACACGGAATAACAAAGAAAACGGCACATTCACAGATTTACCCTCTCTGCAATGGAGCTCTCTTCCCACTGAGCCATCCGGGCCCCAGCTGTCCACTACCACATTGTGACATATTGAAATGGACAATTATAATGATAGTAATGATAAGCATGACTGCTTTGTGCGACTGATCTCTTGTGAAAAAGCTCTAAGCATTAACAAACATGGTCCATGCACAATTATATTTTATTTATTTATTTATTTATTCTTTTATATCGAGGATAATGGAATAATCACTCCTGTGCTTTTAAAAAAATTTTTACATGCAGTCCCAAAGAGTATGCAGTTTTGTAAATCTTGTCATCTGTTCCCACCGGCACACAATAACCTACTCTTACGAAAAGCGGAACAGGGTTTAACGTGTGCGCAAGATGTTCTGCGTGCGTTCGCACACGGGGCCTCGGTTTAAAGTCTCATCCGAAGGACTATATATATTGACTATTGACTATGTGACTCAAGAGGAAAAATGTCCTGCAATGGACGGCTGTACAGTCCCAAACCTGCTGTCCCCTTGAACATCGGATCACAAAGAAACATGATAATATTAATAATAATAATAATATTTTAAAAATGGAAGCTTATATAGCGCGAATTCCCAAAACATGGGCTCACCGCGATGTACGATCAAATCAATTAAATAGGTTACATAATGAACGTGAAAAATGTTACTAGCACAAAAAAAAAAAAGGAAAAATGCATGCACATACAATACACAGCATATTACATGGCCAGACAATAAAAGTAAATAAAAGCAATATCATCAAAAAATGTGCAGTGCAGTACAATGCATACACACACACACACACACACACACACACACACACACACTCACACACACGCACGCACGCGCGCGCGCGCGCAAACACACACACATACACAAAACACACAACACAGAATAACAAAGAAAACGGCACATTCCAGATTTACCCTCTCTGCAATGGAGCTCTCTTCCCACTGAGCCATCCGGGCCCCAGCTGTCCACTACCACATTGTGACATATTGAAATGGACAATTATAATGATAGTGATGATAAGCATGACTGCTTTGTGCGACTGATCTCTTATGAAAAAGCTCTAAGCACTTAACAAACATGGTCCATGCACAATTATATTTTATTTATTTATTTATTTATTCTTTTATATCGAGGATAATGGAATAATCACTCCTGTGCTTTTTAAAAAAATTTTACATGCAGTCCCAAAGAGTATGCAGTTTTGTAAATCTTGTCATCTGTTCCCACCGGCACACAATAACCTACTCTTACGAAAAGCGGAACAGGGTTTTAACGTGTGCGCAAGATGTTCTGCGTGTTTTCGCACACGGAGCCTTGGTTTACAGTCTCATCCGAAGGACTTGTGGGGAGAGTGAAGTGAGCCCTGATGTGAACTCCAGGTGAAAATATCCTCTCTAACGGGAATCGAACCCGGGTCGTCAAATTGCGAATATATATTATACAGTTAGTGAGCAAAACGTCTGTCACATGTAGGCAGCCACACAACTCTTTCCCCTTACTGTCCCCTCTCCTCACTAACAAACCATCATTCACCAGCCCTCCATGCATCATGCAAACACCCCCACCCTCCTGTGGGAACAGATGACATTTACAAAATTGCATACACACGGGGACTGGACGTAAAAAAGCACAAGAGTGCTTATTTTATTATCCTCGATATAAAAGAATAATAATAATAATAATTAATAATAATAATAATAATAATAATAATAAAAGCCCTCTGGCATTCCCTACCTCATGCAATCACACACGTGTGCTCACTGTTCCGCTTTTCGTAAGAGTAGGCCATTGTGTGCCGGTGGGAACAGATGACAAAAATTGTAAAACTGCACACACACGGGGACTGGATGTAAAAAAAAGCACATGAATGCTTATTCCATTATCCTTGATATAAAAGAATTTTTAAAAAATTTAAAAAGAGGACACACGTATATGCATTCATGCAATGATAATCATGAACAAAAGTTATAATGATGATGACAATAATGATTATCAATAACAAATGATAATTATAATGAATTATTCCCATTAAGAGCGAGGTCTTGCATCAGCAACTCAGTGTACTGTGCTCGCATTTTTCACTTCCAGCACACAAAATTACCCACTAAAAAATGGGCAGTGCCCCCCCCCCCCCCACCCCCCTTACACACACACACTAACAACAAGCACTATCACAACACAACACACACACACACAGCGCACACGCACACACATACACTCCTTCGGATGATACTATAAACCAAGGTCCCATAAACAAACACAGTAAAACATCTTGAGCGCACGTTAAAACCAGCTCCACCTTTCAAAAGAGTAGGCCATTTGTGCCGGTGGAAAGGGCTGGCAAAAGTTAGAAAACCTCATGCACACGGGAACTGGATGTAAAAAAAAATCACATTGGTTCTTATTCCATTATCCTCAAAATAAAAGAAAGAGAGAAACAAATGAATAAACACACGCATATTATATACACGCACGCACGCACGCACGCGCACACACACACACACACACACACACACACACACACACACACACACACAACACACACACACACACACACACACACCTGTGAATGAGTAGTATAAAGATAATAAATCCCTATGAAAGTGAGAGATCATAGGTTCTTTCTCTTTGTGAACACCACCTTTAATCCCAACCACTGAACTAATTATGAGTGAAGGCCTGGGTACTAGTCTTTCTTATACCGGAGAGATAGACTGAGGTCCAGAATGCAACATTTACTTAGTGCACATAGAGCTTTCGACTACACGAGGGCTACCCCTGCAAAATTTTGTTTCAAGAAAAGAAAGAAAGAAAGAAAAAAGAGCAAGTCTCAACAACAAAAAACCGAAATAAACATGAGACAGAAACTATTTAAAAAAATCCCAACAAACAGAACAAAATAAGCAAAAAAAAAAGCAACAACAATAACAACCCCCACCCCTCCTCCCCCAACAATTGTGGTGGACTGGCTCTGCCAAGAGAGAGCAGCCTGAATTTTATACAGCAATTAATATCTATGAAGATAATTATAACCATGGATTTGATTAAAAATCAGTCATAATTTGCAACATTCTGTCGATAATCTACGATAGATGATGCCTTCCAATCAAACGGTAACAACGTCTGCTGAAATTATTTCATGCACACACACACACACCACACACACACACACACACACACACACACACACTCCTTCGATGAGACTACAAAACAAGGATATTGTGTGGGAACGCACGCAGAACATCTTGTGCACACGTTAAAAATCTGTTCCACCTTTTTGAAGAGTAGGCCATTGTGTATCGGTGGGAACGATGACAAAATTGACAAAAACCACGTACACATTGGGGAATGGACGTAAAGAAAAAAGCACGAGTGTTCATTTTATTATTCTCGAAATAAAAGGATACGTAATAAATTAAACAGACAAAGCAGTCAGAAAACCAAACAACAACAAGAACAAGAACAGAACAACACACACACACACACACACACACACACACACACACACACAACACACACACACACACACACCTCTAACTACTAGATGTGAATAAACCATAAACTGAAGGTATCAGGGAATGAAAATAAAACCCTAGCCGCCCCCCGGAAAAAAATGGACAGAGGAGGGGAGGAGTGTATGCAGACAGAGGAAGACGAAACATGCGTGTACATCGTATACAATTTATAGAATTATATCTAAGGGGAATGCCTGAAACTTTCATGAAAAGTGTGTGTCAGTACGTGCATGCCGCAAACCCTGTGAGCAAATTCAAGGGCAAGGACAAACCCGTGCGCGTACACGTGCGTTTGTATGTGTGTGCGTGTATTTGCATGCGTGCATGTGTATGTATGTGAGCGGTGTGAGTGTGAAACCCCCAAGTCGCGCACGCGCATTGGCATGTGTTTTCATTGGACGTTTGTTTACGTCTGCTCGACAGATCTTATTTGCATATTTGGTCAGACAGACAGTCAAAGGTTGCAGATCACGTGATGAGCAAATATCTGACGATCTTAAATTAGGCATAGGGGTGGCAGAATACACTGTTCCCTTTCCAGCCATCTTTTTTTCCATCACACTTTTTTCTTTAAATGTCGCTCAGAGATAAAAACTCTGCACAACTCGAGTCTAAATGAGCTTCATCCACCTTTTCTTCTCACCCCGTTCGATCTTTTCTCATGAAAATGTTGGGCAGTGACACAAACATGCAGGCATCCTATCACCCCTATAAAGTTTGGATCTTAGATTCTTCTTCCAGTCCACGCGTGGCGGGAAAATTGCGAAGTGTCGCCTGTTTGTTTTTGGTGGCGTGGGCTCATTAGCGTCTGAAGGTGGTCTGTGACAGTGCTGTGGTGGAGTTTCGTAATTTGTGTGCAAACCCGGTGAGTGCATTGTTGAAAAAGCATGCAACTTTTTTGTGTTATTTGCAGCAGGTAGTTTTTAAATAATCTCTTTTTTATTTTCCTGTTTTTGCCTTTGCACAGATTAGGTAAATTCTTCTGTTGATTGAAGTAATTTTGTGTTGGTATTGGTGTGTCAACTTTAACAGACTGAACCTATGATTTTGGTTGCTCTGTTTTTTTGTTGTTGTTTTTTTTTGGGGGGGGTTACCTTTTTCTTTTAATGCACACCTGGTTATACTAAAGATATAACAAATGTTGTGCTCCTTTTCCTTAACTTTAAAAGATTTTAGGTTCAGAGGTTTTAGGTTATGTGGGCCTATTTTTTAAATTTATTTTTCAGACAGAGCAGTTCCATTGTAGCATAGTTCAATGTTAAAGGTGGCAGTCTCTGCCTGCCAGCACAAAATTCCATATAGGCTATTTGGGGTAACACTGCATGCATCGTTATATATTATCCATATTACTTTATGATTTAAGTCTCGGCTATGGTGAACGAAACTGAAGCAAGTTCTGTCTTTATTATTTTTTGGGCTGGTGAGGCTGCTAGCTCATGGCAGGCCAATGCAAAAAGCGAACAAAAAGAAAACCCCACAAAAATTGTCCTCCCTGTTTTTGGAACTGACTGGTCAACATTGACATCAATCACAGAATCTAATCAGGATGTGATAATAATAATGTTAATGATATAATAATAATAATAATAATAATAATAATAATAATAACAACAATAACAACAACAACAACAACAACAATAATGTTATAACAGCCCTGCCGACCAGGAAAGCCATATCAGTTCGATGAGGATGTGCATAGTCAGTGTTGTGGTTGTCCCGGCACACTAAATACGTTGAGTAGGATCGTTAAAAAAACACCTATCCACCCTTCATTTGCCAGTTGATGACATTCATAGGAATGAATTCTTGTGATCACAGGTGGTTTTTTTTTTTTTTTTTTTGGGGGGGGGGTTAAAGCTGCTTATGGGATTATAAATCCACCCTCTTTTTTGTTTTTCTCGTCCTTGGTGTGTGTGTTTTTTAAAAAAAAACCTTTGTATATTGGGGTGAAACTTGATTTTCTAATTTTTTTTTTATTATATATTTAATTCTATCTTTTTGTGATGATGCTTAGCATTGAATTTAGAGGTGATAATAGGCCTAGCTGGCTCCATTAAAAAAACAAAAACACTTGCCTTCTAAGTGTATGCTTAAGTATCGAAAATCTGTAGTAATAAAACATTCTTGGCTTTCTTAAACGAAAATCCATTCATAGGCAGCTAAATAAGCAGCCCAATTTTTTTTTATGCTGAAATTATAGCAATATGCTGGCTCTGCTCCCCCCCCTCCCCCCCCCAAGATTTATCGTGAATTTCACGTGCGAATTATTAGTGTAGTATCAGTCAGTATTGTCGAATATGGCGCAGTGTGGTTAGTTACTGAGAGTATGTAAAGAAAATGATAATGTTAGGAGGATAGGAGCCGAATGTAGTTACAAGGGACCTGTTGGCTAGACAAGTTTGCACAGGTTCTGTCTTTTTTTTTATAATCACTTTATAAAAAATGTTAGAGTTTGCTACTTCATCAGAGTCAAGTGCTTGAAAACAAGGCGGTTAGACAATTTCAGAAGTTACTGAGCATTGTTTACAACTGAAAAATGTTCCGGTGCATAATACAGTGAATTTTTCACACACAAAAAATTAGGAAAAGTGAAATTGACGGTAGCTGTTTGGCTGATCACAGCTCATGATCACTGATCACTGCTCATGATCACTTCTCATGATCACTGCTCATAATGCAGAATGTAAAGATCACTGTGTTGCCTCTGGAAATCTTAGGAAATCGTATGAAGAGACCACTCCTACTCAGTGTGTTCAAGTTGTGTTCTGTTAACTTACCAGTGCCAGTAAATAATTGTTGTGTTCTGTTAACTTACCGATGCCAGTAAAAAATAGTTTTTAAACAATATCGGTTGTATTTTTAAATTTATTTTTTAAATTTATATCGAGGATAATGGAATAAGCACTCATGTGCTTTTTTACATCCAGTTCCCGTGTGTATGCAGTTTTGTAAATCTTGTCATCTGTTCCCACCGGCACACAATGGCCTTCTCTTACGAAAAGCAGAACAGGATTTAACGTGTGCGCAAGATGTTCTGCGTGCGTTCGCACATGGGACCTCGGTTTATAGTCTTATCCGAAGATAGTGTGTGTGTGTGTGTGTGTGTGTGTGTGTGTGTGTGTGTGTGTGTGTGTGCGTGTTTGTGTGTTTGTGTGTGTGTGTGTGTGTGTGTGGTTTTGTCATGCATATGTCAGTTGTGAAGTCGATATATTCACACCTTTCATTGTATCTTCCTGATTTTCCTTCCATGATATAGTTTTGATTTTTAAGAAATGGGTGGTGGTTTTATTTCCATTTGCATGACTTGCAGGTAGTGCAACATGGCTGGGACGTTCAATATCTACAGCGTCATATTGAGAAACGAACAATTCACTGGGCTGTTGCAAGCAGACGCGTGGGGCAGCAGTGTGCACGAGTTTTGCATGCACCATGTCTGCGTGTTATTAAAAGTGGTCACACAGAGGTATGTCACAAAAATAAAGCTGTGTTCCTTAATAGTACTGTATTATGTCTGTCTGTCTGTCTGTCTCTCTCTCTCTCTCTCTCTCTCTCTGTCTCTCTCTCTCTCTGTCTGTCTCTCTCTGTTTCTGTCTGTCTGTCTGTCTGTCTGTCTCTCTCTCTCTTCTCTCTCTCTCTCTCTCTCTCTCTCTCTGAGCGCGTGCACACACATGCGCAAAAATGCATGGTGTCTCAGCTTTGCTGTATTTTTTTTAATTGGAATTTTTTTTTTGGGGGGGGGGGTTGGGGGGGGGGAGGAGGGGAGGGGGTAGTGTTTCTGGTTTCGTTTGTTTTTTTGTTTTACCCTTACAGTTTTCTGACCTGAATAATGCAAAGAATTTTTATTTTTGTGTTAGGTGGTGCTGGACTCTGGTGACACACTATCAGGAGAGAGCAGCCCAAATTTCGAACTGAGAGATGTGCCGTAACTGACATTACTGTGCACAACAACAGAAGGAACAGAAACGTTGGACATCAGCAACCCGAGGTTTGTCTGGACAGATTTTGTCTCCGTCTGATCTTTTGCTCTTTATGTATTTTATTCCACTCATTTAATAAGCTTATAGCTCTACATCATTATAAGAAAATTATATTTCGTGAATTATGTTACCGTAAAGCACTTATGGTTTTACGGTAATGTTGCCTAAGTTATCGTGCGTTTTAGTTATGCAAAATTTCAAAGAATGATTTTGTTACGCTTCTGTAAATGATGTACTCCTTTTCAGCATTTGCCTGCAAGAGTTAACGGTCGTGCCGTGTTGCCGCAATAACGCGATTTGCTTCGTTCCGTTTCCGTCTCCTCTCCCTCTTTTCTCCCTCTCCCCAACCACTGCAGTTGTCTTTATATAGTTCCACATTGGCACACATGACTTGTATTTCGCTTTTAATAAACGGGTATTTTGGTTTCTGTTTATGACAGCACGGAAAATGGGTACTTAACTCGGGCATCCATTGAAATGATATAATTATTATTAGGTAATTAAGACTGTAAGTAGTAAAAAGTAGTATACGCGTGCATGTGTGTGCATCCATTGAAATATATTTATTAGGTAATTAAGACTATACGTAGTAAAAAGTAGTATACGCGTGCATGTGTGTGTGCCTGTCTGTCTGTTTTCCCAACCAATCTGTATCCACTAATATGTACGTCCTTTGTCTAGGTCACATAGATCTGCATTCAAACCTGCAAGGCCAAGGGATGGTGTACAATCACAAGACAACACGAGTTCAAGGGCGACAACACTGTATGTGATGGCTGCCACCACGTCAGGAGGCTGCTGTGATCTGTGAGTTACTTTTTTTTCACTTATGTTTGAAATGAAGATGGCAAAATCTCTCATCCTTCTGAAAAAAAAATCATTCAATCAATCAATCAGTCATCCTTTCAAAGTTTTCATCAGTGCAAAATTGTGCATTATAAGAACCAGACGACCTCTTCTTGGCATACTTTTGAGTTTTGGAGAAAAACATAATTATGTGTTTTCAGTGTAAATAATTATTTGGTATTTGGCTTCAGTATCTATTAAGAAAGATATATATATATATATATATATATATATATATATATATATATATATATATATATATATATATATATATATATATATAAGTTAGCATTGGTTTTGTCAAATTTCATGTACCCCTACGGGGGGCTTCTTGAAATAAAATTTTGAATTTTGAATTTTAAAAGTAAGTGTGTGTGTGTGTGTGTGTGTGTGTGTGTGTGTGTGTGTGTGTGTGTGTGTGTGTGTGTGTGAAGCTGCCAGTTTTTAATGTGTTTATGTGTTTCCTAATCTATCGTGTGTTTCATGTTGCAGATTTTTCTTGAAAAGCTACATTGTGCTTTGCTCCAGTTCATGGCGGTACTCTTGTTTTTTTTCAGAAGCCGGTAGAGAGAGTTGTCGGTCGTGAGGTGTTGCCGAAATAACGTGCCTGCTTCAATCCATCTCTCTGTCTGTTACGGGTTGTGTGTGTGTGTGTGTGTGTGTGTGTGTGTGTGTGTGTGTGTGTGTGTGTGGTGTGTTCCGTTGGTTGGTTGGTTGATTTGTTGGTTTTTCGATTTTACGTCTGTTTACTCGTTATTAGAGTATAAAAGGTAGGGGGTGGGGAACTTGAATTGGATGTTTGCAAGAAAATGCGTATCTAGATAACTGATACAGAGCACAGAAAAATGATAATGATAAGAATAAAAACATACAATTAAAAAAGTGCTAAGGTAAATTAAGACATAACTATACGAAGTGTTCTGTAGTGCTGTTCAAGAAAAAGTTTAGTATACCATACAGTGACTTGATATTTTTGAATATCTTGTTCTCGGATTTCACAGAAAAGGAGGGTAAAGTTATAATAGTAATGCCCCTACCACACAGTTTAAATTTTCGCTATATTTGGTGATAAAAACATTGTTTTATCAGAAATAGTGTTTATGTGTATAATCTTTCCGCTTGCTTGATGAGTTTAGCTTCGTTTCTGTTGTCCTTTTACTACTAAATTATACTCTGACCTAAGCATGGCTGACACTGACTTTTTTGTAACAGGTGGCGCTGGACACTGGCGACGTGGTTTGAGGGAAGAGAGGCAGCAGCACACTTCACAGAGACGGACAGAGATCTGCTGTGGCTGACATACACTGCAGTGCGGGGTGACGGAAGGAAGGAGGGAAGGAAGGAAGGAACAGGGAGAGAGAGACGTTGGACATCGGGAACTCCAGGTGTGTCCTGATTTTTTCTTTTTAAATCCTGGTAGCTTTTCCGTGTTTTAAAAAACGATCATTCAGTCGATAAGCTGATGCAGAATGTATTCATTAATGATGCTGCAAGTAAATTAAAGTGTAAGAGTTGTATGTTTGTCATTTATTTATATATATTGTTGAAAATGGAGTAAACTGTTAGAAGTACGTCCATTCTGGAAATAGAATAAATTGTCAGATGTATGTGTATTATTGACGTTACAGGTAGATAAGCTAGCAGATCTGTGTATTCATTACTAAGAATTGTATGATATATTGTCGAGTTCTATATCTATTATCAAAGGTTAAAGCGAAATGAATTTTCAGAGTTGTGTATTTGTTATGTTATAAGAAAAATAAATGCACAAATATACCCTGAATAAAACTCCTTTTAGACCGACTAAAAGTGAAATTTTAAGCTAAATTATTCATTTTACATGAAAAGTACTTTAAAATAACTTCTGTGAATGACGCTCCTAACTTTTGATATGTTTGTTAATTTATTTTAGGATAAAATGCGACGTTTCCTAACCCGTTTTGTGTTTTTTCAGCAGTCTGCAGGAGTTGTCTATCGTGCCACGTCATAAGTAGCATACATGCTTCTCTCTGTCTGGCCTTCTCTGTGTGTGTGTGTGTGTGTGTGTGTGTGTGTGTGTGTGTGTGTGTGTGTGTGTGTGTGTGTGTGTGTGTGTGTGTGCGTGAGAGAGAGAGAGAGAGAGAGGAGAGAGAGAGAGAGAGAGAGAGAGAGAGAGAGAGAGAGGTTATCCTTGCTTAATGTTTATTTAATTTTTATATTATTTTATTCTTTTATATTAAGGGTGATGGAAAAAGCACTTGTGTATCCTTTTCCATCTATTCCCCGTGTAGATGCAGTTTTGTAAATGTCATCTGTTTCCACCGGCACACAATGGCCCTCTCTTAACGAAAAGCGGAACAGGATTTAACGTATGCGCAATATGTTTTGCGTGCGTTCGCACACGGGGCTCGGTTTACATTCTCATCCGAAAGACTTTTGGGGAGAGTGGAGTCAGCACTGATGTTAACTCCAGGGAAAAATCCCCTCAAACGGGAATCGAACACGGGTCATTAAAGTTCTGTTTTTGTGTGTGTGGTGGGATTTTTTTGTTTCGTTTTTGCGTTGGTTTTTGTACCTTTACAACAAAAACACCGCTAACAGTAGCTTATTTGTTGTAGATGGTGCTGGATCCTGAACACGCTCTTTCAGGGAGAGCATCCCTGGTATGACAGGGGGAGACAAGCCATGACAGGAGCTGGTGTGCACGACACCAGAAGGAACAGGGAGAGACGTTGGGCATGATGTCCACATGTTGCTTCTGTCTGATCTTCAGCTGTCTGTCTGTCTGTCTGATCTTCAGCTGTCTGTCTGTCTGTCTGATCTTCACCTGTCTGTCTGTCTGTCTGATCTTCACCTGTCTGTCTGTCTGTCTGTCTGTCTGATCTTCAGCTGTCTGTCTGTCTGTCTGTCTGTCTGATCTTCACCTGTCTGTCTGTCTGTCTGTCTGTCTGTCTGTCTGTCTGTCCTCTGGTTCTGTCTTACACTAAGCTTACGGAGCATGTATGCATGTTTATGGCTCGAAGTATGAATTGTCACTGTTGTATAGTAAGGCTTGAAATAAAGTAGTATAGTCAGTGGATAGTTTATTATCGAGGTTAAAAATAAAAGGTGTATAGCACCATTAAGAAGTTGAAGTAGAATAAATTGTCACTTATATTAGGGCTTTAAGTATTTTAAATTGTCCGGATTTGTTGCTGTAAGGAATCTTATTACTGAAAATTAATTAGATGGGTATTTTCGTGTATAAAATATGTTTAAACCAACTAATTGAAAATGAAACTGGACACTTTCATTATGATGCAAAGTCAGTTGACATCAGTAGTAAGACGCAGCCGCATTAAGAATATGCTCTGTGAATGAAAATACCAGCTTTTCAAATACACCTATAGAAACCAATTTGTTTTAAAGTACAATGTTTTAAAGTATAATGTGATATAATTTGTTCTAAAGTATAATGTGATATAATTTGTTTTAAAGTATAATGGGATATAATTTGTTTTAAAGTATAATGGGATATAATGTATCACGTTTTTGATAATGAAGCACCATAATATCAAAGGATACACATTGATTGGCTTAAGTTAAAGTATGGTACTATTTCCCCCCTTTTAGCATTCGTGTGTGTGTGTGTGTGCGTGCGTGCGTGCGTGCGTGTGCACGCTAGTAGTCTACATTCACTTAAACTGAAATCCTTTGTGTAGGTGCACGTGATTCTGCATACACATCTACAAGGTCACGGATGGTTTACCACCACAAGACAACACAAGTTCAAGGTCGTCAACTCTATGATAGATGCCAGCACGCCAGGAGACTGCTGTGATCTGTGAGTTACTTTTTTTTTTCACTTGTTTGAAATGATGAAGGCAAAATCTCTCACCCTCCGCAGTTTTCATCAGTGCAAAATTGCGCAAAATTGAATAACTCTGGTTTTTTGAATGAAGGTACAACCAGACATTTTCTAAGCAACGTTGAGCTTTTTTAAAAACAAACAAACCCATGTTCGAATCATACTTGAACATATTCGGTTTTCTCTTCTCCAAAATGTTTTTTTTTAAAACGCAAGTAATATCCACACCTGTTACCCACTAGATAACAGGTTATGATGAAACAGATGAAAATTTTTCTTTCTATAAAGGTAACTATAAACGAAACGAAATAGAACTTGGTTTCTTGCTGTAGTGAATGGACATATTAACTGAGAGGTTTTGCCAATATAGGCCATATCAGCAGGCACAACACATAGTGTAGATGGAACACTGAACATCTTCCTTCTTCCAATTTATTCCGATCATTTGGGAAAAAAAGGTAAAATGCATTTTGATGCGATATTTTTTTAAAGCTCATAAATTTTGGACAGAATTAGTAAGTGGTCAAATGCACACAGCAGAGGAAATGTTGTGTGTTATGAAGAGGAGAGTGGAAGAAGGAAGATCCGTTAGGTCTTTTTCTGTTGATATTGTGTTTGTTATGTCAGGTAAAAGTAATGAACAGTTCCCTAAAAAGCGTACACTCAGCAATCTTAAAAATGTGTTTTCCAAATTCATGATATGATGTTGGTTTCATTAATCAAAAAGTAGACTAATAATAAAAAACAAACACACCACCAAATGCACAAAGAAAAGTGTAATTAGAAAAGTCACTTAAAATTGATTAAAAATACAGTTCGAACTCGCATTGCCTTAAAGTGTGCTATGGTTATACCACACTTTTGTGACTGAATAGAAACACAGATACGTATATCACAGCGATTAGTTGTACAGCATTGTGAAAGCTAAATATTTTTACAGGGATTTTGCACGAGGTATACGGCAGATTTTTTGAAAGATGTTCCATTTGTATCGTTAGGAAAAAGAACTGCCATATCTTTGCATAAAACGTAGACAGTTCTGAATAAAATGTTAACCTTCTGATTACAACTTTTTCTGCATTCGGCTAGGATTTTTGTGTACGCATTACAAAGGGTACCTGTTCAATACATTTACCTGTCATCAATGATGAATATGAACCACAGCGACGGCGAGACAGGTGTGCACCTGGAGGATGGCGGGATAAACAATACAGAACGAAAGACAGGACAGAAAAATGGGTCAGCAATGGTGGCGATGCTCTTGTGCTCTTGGGGAGAAATCCCCAGGGAGAGCAGCTGGAATTTCACACAGAGAAATCTGCCAGGACAGAAAGTTGTGTGCAATACAATGTATGTGCACCATGATGACGGCTGATAGATGAGGATAACGACGATAATGGCTGATACACGAGGATAACGACGATAATGGATGATACATGAGGATAACGACGATAGTGGCTGATACATGAGGATAACGACGATAATGGCTGATACATGAGGATAACGACGATAATGGCTGATACATGAGGATAACGGCGATAATGGCTGATACATGAGGATAACGACGATAATGGCTGATACATGAGGATAACAACGATAATGGCTGATACATGAGGATAACGACGATAATGGCTGATACATGAGGATAACAACGATAACGGCTGATAAATGAGGATAACGACTATAATGGCGTGATGACGACAGCGTGACCAGCTGTACACGGGTGTGGACAGTCAGTGAGTACCTGAAATAGTGACCCCTCTCCTGTCTTTTCTTCATAGGAGGTTTTAGCTTTTTGCGGTAAAGGTTGACATGAGCGGCACCCAGCATTTGTGCAGAAAAAACCCAGTACTGCAGCCGTGCTGTGCTGCTTGCGTCAACCTCTGCAGCACCATTGATGATGTTTGTGATGCAGGGTAGACATGTTTTCTTTCTACAGCAGGAGAACAGCAGCTTGCTTTTGCTGCTGTCTGTCGCCATTACCTCCCCTTTTACACTTTATTGTAGGGTTTATTTCGTTTTGTGAAAAGTACAAACATTATCACACAGTACAACAGTTTGACATTCTTTCAGGTATTATGCACACAAGTGTTTTAAGCGTGAGATAAAATCTCTACTCAGAGAACACTTTGCTCTGTCTCTGTCTTTGTCGGTCTCTGTCTCTCTCTCTATGTGTCTCTCTCTCTCTCTGTCTCTCTGTCCCTTTTTCTTTCCCTCCCCTGCTGCAAAAAAAAATTCAGAGCCTATTAGTTAACCTAGCTAGGTATATCTGAAATACCTTTGAAAAATCTGGATACGATCACAACAGAGAGTAATGATTGTGTAATCCATTGTGTTTCTGAGAGTAATCTTTTCAATTCCTTTTCTGTTTGTCTGTCTCTCTGTCTCTGTCTGTCTGTCTGTCTGTCTCTCTCTCTCCTTTCCTCCCCTTTCCCTTTCCCTCCTCCCTTCATCTGACAGTAAAATGCACGCGCGCGTACACACACACCACACACACACACACACACACACACACACACACACACACACACACACACACACACACACACAACACACACAAAACACACACAAAACACACACACACACACACACACACAACACACACAAACACACACAAAACACACACACACACACACACACACACACACACTCACTCACTCACTCACTCACTCACTCACTCACTCACTCACTCACTCACTCACTCACTCACTCACTCACTCACTCACTCACTCACTCACTCACTCACTCACTCAATATTTTTATGAATTATAAGTTCATAGTCTGGTAACTAGTTATTCCTGGTCGTTGGATGCCTTGTTCAAGAAATAATCGGATAAAAACGCTGCAGTTGTAAACAAGATTGTGTGTCCTTCAGCCGCATGAAGAATGAAAGCATTGATGACATCAAGAGAGCTGACATGTATAATCACTGGCCTTCAAGAGAACCCACTGTGAGAGTGAGAGAGAGAGAGAGAGAGAGAGAGAGAGAGAGAGAGAGAGAGAGAGAGAGAGAGAGAGAGAGAGAGAGAGAGAGAGAGAGAGGAGAAAGAAAAGAAAGTACAAATATGAACTAGAAACAGATACATAATCATACATGCTTGTGAAATGGTCCGTGTTTTGTGTCAAGGTTTGAGAAAAAAAAGAGGGTTTTTTTTTGTGGAGTGTGACTCGACAAGAGAATATTTTTTTGGTCTGTCTGCATGAGAGCTGGATCACCTTGCCATAAAATCCCATTGCTTGTGTGGTTTCTGAGAGAAGAGCAATAAGTGTTGTTTATTACAGCATTAATATGACCAAAGGAACGGAGTGTTTACCCATCTCTGTTGTATATGTCTGCTTAAATATCTGGAATCTGCTGGGACTGTGATAATAAAATTAAACCAAAACCATCAAACGGCCGTTCTTTTTATTTTATAAGGGAGATGATTTGTTTGGTTTCGGATGGGAGTGTTTTATTTAAGGTGATAATGAAACTGATAAGAGCTGAATATTTATGATTCTATGTAGAATAAATGTTAACTGTATATTATCAATATGGGAAGTAGCATGATTTGTCAGTTGTACATAGAGCTTTTTAAAAATTATTATTATGATTCTTATTACGGTTAGAAGAATAAAAATTCGTCTGAGTTGTATAGTTATTAATGATTGGAAATGGAATAAATTGCCAGAGTTAAACATGCATTATTCATGATGGATGGAAAATGAATAATCAAGTGTATATTCTTTGTTTAAACTTAATGGTCGACAGTAGAAGAAATTTACATCAGTACAAAGCTGTAGTAAAGATGGAAATATGTATAAGCGAATCCGCGAACTTTTAAAAGATGTGTTTATTTGTTTTGTGATGAAATCTGATGTTTTCTAATCCATCTGTGTTGAATGCTGCAGAAATTTGGAAAAGATTCCATGTGATTTGCTTCAGTTAACGGTGGCCCAGAAGCCTGCAGAAGGAGTTGTCGGTCGTGAGGTTTTGCTGTATTAATGTCTGATTCACGCTGTCTCTCTGTCTGTCTGTCAGACAATGTGTGTGTGCGTGCGTGGGTGTGGTTTTTGTTTCGATTGTGCATCTGTTCACTTAGTGACAGTATATGATGGGAAGGGAGGGGGCTTAAGTTGATAAATGTGGTCCAAGAAAATGCGTTTCTACTGGTACAGTACAGAGAAAAATGGATAATCAGTGAAAAGAACAACTAAACATATAAAAATGAAAAATAGTAAAAGTAATTGGTGACGTTACTGTGATAAGTGTGTTATAGTACTACTCAAAGAAATAATAAATGCTCAATCCCAGCTTCCAATTTTTGAATATCTTGTCCAAGTTTTTCTCAGAAAGTTATGATAAGAAAGGATTAAGTTTCTTACACACACACACACACACACACACACACACACACACACACACACCACACACACACACACACATACACACATACATACACACACATACACACATACACACACACACACATACATACACACATACATACACAATACACACACATACATACACACATACATACACACATACATACACACATACATACACACATACATACACACATACAACATACATACATACATACATACATACATACATACATACATACATACATACATACATACATACATACATACATACATACATACATACATACATACATACATACATATATATGGATGCTAGTAATACCCTCGTCACACAGTTTCTATATTTGCTGTAGTTGATGATAAACGCATACAGTTTGCTCAGAAAAAGTAATTGTAATTTTTCTGTTTGCTTACTGGGTTCTGCTTTGTTTCTGTTGTCCTTTTACTAATAAGTCTATTCTGACCTAAGCATGGCTGACACTGACTTTTCTGTAACAGGTGGCGCTGGACTCTGGCGACGTGGTTTGAGGGAAGAGAGGCAGCAGCACACTTCACAGAGACAGACAGATCTGCTGTGGCTGACATACACTGCAGTGCGGGGTGCCGGAAGGAAGGAAGGAACAGGGAGAGAGAGAGAGAGAGAGACGTTGGGTGTCAGAAACGCCAGGTGTGTCCAGATTTTTGTCTTTTTAATTTTTTGTAGATTTTCCCCCTTTTAAAAAAAGATCATTCATTCGATATGCATGTGCAGCATTTAATCATTATTGAGGCTTGAAGTATAATAAACTGTAAAAGTTGTATGTTCATCATTTATGGTTGGAAATAGAGAATAAATTATTAGAAGTACGTCCATTCTGGAAATAGAATAAATTGTCAGAAGTATGTATATTATCGACGTTACAGGTAGATGAGTTAGCAGAGCTGTGTATTCATTACTAAGAATTGAAGTATGATATATTGCCGAGTTCTATATTCATTATCAGAGTTTAAAGGGAAATGAATTTTCAGAGTTTTATATTTATTATGTTTTAAGAAAAATAAATGCACAAATTTATCCTGAATAAAACTCCTTTGAAACCGATTAAAAGTGAAATTGTAATCTAAATCAATGAGTTTACATGAGAAGTAAAATATAGACAACTTTAAAATGACTTCAGTGAATGACGCTGCTAACTTTTAATGTGTTTGTTAATCTATTTTATGATAAAATGCGATGTTTCCTAACCTGTGTTGTGTTTTTTCAGCAGTCTGCAGGAGTTGTCGATCGTGCCACGTTACTAAAGTAGCATACATGCTTCTCTCTGTCTGGCCTTGTATGTTTGTGTGTCTGTCTTTCTGTCCGTCTGTCCGTCTGTCCGTGTGTGTGTGTGTGTGTGTGTGTGTGTGTGTGTGTGTGTGTGTGTGTGTGTGTGTGTGTGTGTGTGTGTGTGTGAGGAGAGAGAGAGAGAGAGAGAGAGAGAGAGAGAGAGAGATTATCCTTGCTTAGTGTTTATTTTATTTTTTATTTTATTTAATTCTTTTAGATTAAGGTTGATGGAATAAGCACTTATGTGCTTTTTTCATCCATTCCCCGTGTGCATGCAGTTTTGTAAATGTCATCTGTTCCCACCGGCACACAATGGCCTTCTCTTACAAAAGCGGAACAGGGTTTAACGTGTGCGCAAGATGCTCTGCGTGCGTTCGCACAGGAGCCTCGGTTTACATTTTCATCCGAAAAAGTTTTGGGGAGACTGGAGTCTGCACTGATGTTAACTCCAGGGAAAAATCCCCTCAAACGGGAATCGAACTCGGGTCGTTAAAATTCTGTTTTTGTGTGTGTGGTGGGATTTTTTCGTTTCGTTTTTGTGTTGGTTTTTGTACCTTTACTACTAATGAATGCATTCCACCAAGAACACTGCTAATAGTGGCTTATTTGTTGTAGATGGTGCTGGACTCTGGAGCCGCTCTTTCAGGGGAGAGCATCCCTGGAATGACAGGGGGAGATAAGCCATGACAGGAGCTGATGTGCACGACACCAGAAGGAACAGGGAGAGACGTTGGGCATGATGTCCACATGTTGCTTCTGTCTGATCTTCAGCTGTCTGTCTGTCTGTCTGTCTGATCTTCAGCTGTCTGTCTGTCTGTCTGTCTGATTTTCAGCTGTCTGTCTGTCTGTCTGATCTTCAGCTGTCTGTCTGTCTGTCTGTCTGTCTGATCTTCAGCTGTCTGTCTGTCTGTCTGTCTGTCTGATCTTCACCTACCTGTCTGTCTGTCTGTCTGTCTGTCTGTCTGTCTGTCTGTCTGTCCTCTGGTTCTGTCATACACTAAGCTTACGGAGCATTATGCATTTTTATGGCTCGAAGTATGAATTGTCACTGTTGTATAGTAAGGCTTGAAATAAAGTAGTATAGTCAGTGGATAGTTTATTATCGAGGTTAAAAATAAAAGGTGTATAGCACCATTAAGAAGTTGAAGTAGAATAAATTGTCACTTTATATTAGGGCTTTAAGTATTTTAAATTGTCCGGATTTGTTGCTGTAAGGAATCTTATTACTGAAAATTAATTAGATGGGTATTTTCGTGTATAAAATATGTTTAAACCAACTAATTGAAAATGAAACTGGACACTTTCATTATGATGCAAAGTCAGTTGACATCAGTAGTAAGACGCAGCCGCATTAAGAATATGCTCTGTGAATGAAAATACCAGCTTTTCAAATACACATATAGAAACCAATTTGTTTTAAAGTACAATGTTTTAAAGTATAATGTGATATAATTTGTTCTAAAGTATAATGTGATATAATTTGTTTTAAAGTATAATGGGATACAATTTGTTTTAAAGTATAATGGGATATAATGTATCACGTTTTTGATAATGAAGCACCATAATATCAAAGGATACACATTGATTGGCTTAAGTTAAAGTATGGTACTATTTCCCCCCTTTTAGCATTCGTGTTGTGTGTGTGTGTGTTTCGTGCGTGCGTGCGTGCGTGTGCACGCTAGTAGTCTACATTCACTTAAACTGAAATCCTTTGTGTAGGTGCACGTGATTCTGCATACACATCTACAAGGTCACGGATGGTTTACCACCACAAGACAACACAAGTTCAAGGTCGTCAACTCTATGATAGATGCCAGCACGCCAGGAGACTGCTGTGATCTGTGAGTTACTTTTTTTTTTCACTTGTTTGAAATGATGAAGGCAAAATCTCTCACCCCTCCGCAGTTTTCATCAGTGCAAAATTGCGCAAAATTGAATAACTCTGGTTTTTTGAATGAAGGTACAACCAGACATTTTCTAAGCAACGTTGAGCTTTTTTTAAAAACAAACAAACCCATGTTCGAATCATACTTGAACATATTCGGTTTTCTCTTCTCCAAAATGTTTTTTTTTAAAACGCAAGTAATATCCACACCTGTTACCCACTAGATAACAGGTTATGATGAAACAGATGAAAATTTTTCTTTCTATAAAGGTAACTATAAACGAAACGAAATAGAACTTGGTTTCTTGCTGTAGTGAATGGACATATTAACTGAGAGGTTTTGCCAATATAGGCCATATCAGCAGGCACAACACATAGTGTAGATGGAACACTGAACATCTTCCTTCTTCCAATTTATTCCGATCATTTGGGAAAAAAAGGTAAAATGCATTTTGATGCGATATTTTTTTAAAGCTCATAAATTTTGGACAGAATTAGTAAGTGGTCAAATGCACACAGCAGAGGAAATGTTGTGTGTTATGAAGAGGAGAGTGGAAGAAGGAAGATCCGTTAGGTCTTTTTCTGTTGATATTGTGTTTGTCATGTCAGGTAAAAGTAAAGAACAGTTCCCTAAAAAGCGTACACTCAGCAATCTTAAAAATGTGTTTTCCAAATTCATGATATGATGTTGGTTTCATTAATCAAAAAGTAGACTAATAATAAAAAACAAACACACCACCAAATGCACAAAGAAAAGTGTAATTAGAAAAGTCACTTAAAATTGATTAAAAATACAGTTCGAACTCGCATTGCCTTAAAGTGTGCTATGGTTATACCACACTTTTGTGACTGAATAGAAACACAGATACGTATATCACAGCGATTAGTTGTACAGCATTGTGAAAGCTAAATATTTTTACAGGGATATTGCACGAGGTATACGGCAGATATTTTGAAAGATGTTCCATTTGTATCGTTAGGAAAAAGAACTGCCATATCTTTGCATAAAACGTAGACAGTTCTGAATAAAATGTTAACCATCTGATTACAACTTTTTCTGCATTCGGCTAGGATTTTTGTGTACGCATTACAAAGGGTACCTGTTCACTACATTTACCTGTCATCAGTGATGAATATGAACCACAGTGACGGCGAGACAGGTGTGCACCTGGAGGATGGCGGGATAAACCAATAGAGAACGAAAGACAGGACAGAAAAATGGGTCAGCATTGGTGGCGATGCTCTTGTGCTCTTGGGGAGAGATCCCCGGGGAGAGCAGCTGGAATTTCACACAGAGAAATCTGCCAGGACAGAAAGTGGTGTGCAATACAATGTATGTGCACCATGATGACGGCTGATAGATGAGGATGACGACGATAATGGCTGATACATGAGGATAACGACGATAATGGCTGATACATGAGGATAACGACAATAATGGCTGATAGATGAGGATAACGACGATAATGGCTGATAATACATGAGGATAACGACGATAATGGCTGATACATGAGGATAACGACGATAACGGCTGATACATGAGGATAACGACGATAATGGCTGATACATGAGGATAACGACGATAATGGCGTGATGACGACAGCGTGACCAGGTGTACACGGGTGTGGACAGTCAGTGAGTACCTGAAATAGTGACCCCTCTCCTGTCTTTTCTTCGTAGGAGGTTTTAGCTTTTTGCCGTAAAGGTTGACATAAGCGGCACCCAACATTCGTTTTGATGAAATTGAGATGCCTTTAATTAGCGTTGAAAAAAGCTCCGACACTTTCCGTGCTGTGCTGCTTGCGTCAACCTCTGCAGCACCATTGATGATGTTTGTGATGCAGGGTAGACAATTTTTCTTTCAACAGCAGAACAACAGCAGCTTGCCTTTGCTGCTGTCTGTCGCCATTACCTCCCCCTTTTCCCCGTTTCGTGTCGGTTATCTCATTTTTACTGTAAAGCGAAACAGCAGTTTGTGCATTAAGCCATACTTTCTGATATTTCAGAGCTGCGTGGGTATCTAATTCTGGCAGAGCCTTTGCTGCTGTCTGTCGGCATTACCTCCCCCCCCCCCCCCCTCTCCCCCGTTTTGTGTGGTTTATTTATTGTAAAGTGAAGCAGCAGTTTGTCTATTATGCCATACTTGCCGATATTTCTAAGAGCTGTGTGGGTATCTTATTCTGGCAGAGCAGCTTTGAGTTTTAGCTATTTTGATAAAATGCTCTGGTATTGCTTAGAAATTCCGATTTTCGGCTTGTTTGTAAGTGTTGGGTCACACTTCACTCGCGAGTGCATGAATGAATGAACCGAACGGGGAGTACGAAGTGATTGATAAAGGGAGGCAGGTAGCCAACTGATGGTGTGTTTTCGTCCTAAGTCACAGGATGTTGTGTATCAGTCGTTCCAGCTGGGTGGATTTGCGTCTGTTGGAGTTGAAACAAGGATGGAAGGCAGAAACTGAGCATTGAATCTTGTGCCACTGAGGAAGGCAGAATTCAGAAATAATTATGCAAAGTAGAAACGAAATGGAGGCTCTCTTTCCTTTGCGAGTGATGAAAATAGTATTGACAGAAATGAATAACTCGAACACACATGCACGCACGCACGCACGCGTACGCAGGCACGCACTCATGCACGCACGCACTCATGCACGGACGCACGCACGCACGCACGCACTCATGCACGCACGCACGTACACATAAACACACGCACACACACACACACATGCGTGCGCGCGCGCGTGAAATGAAACAATAACCAGGTCTCACAGTATGAAGGCTTGACGGTAACTTTGTATGCTAATGCCTATAATGCTTATTTTTTAATAAAAAGTTAATCCCTCTCCTCACAGCACACATATGCGCGCGGGCACGCACGCACACGTGCACACACATACGCACGCACGCACGCGCACACACATACATACGCACGCAGGCACGCATGCACACGCACGCACACGCACGCACACGTGCGTGCGCGCGCGCACACACACACACACACACACACACACACGCATATTCTCTCTGTCTGTCTGTCTGTCTGTCCTTTCTCTCCCTTGGTTTGTCTCTCTCTCCCTCTCCATCTGTCTTACCTGAACTTGTATATGTATGGGCACCCACTCTCTTACACCCAGAGAGAGAAAAAGACTTCATGAATTTATAGTATGTCTTCTGGTTGCAGAACTTTGGGGACAACTTGACCTGTTTATGGGTATGTGTTCATGAAAAATGGATACGTTTGTTAAAACATGTCGTAGAAATAATAACGCTGAGAGCGAAGGTTTTGTATTGAGCTCCATCAGTCGTAAAAAATACCCAGTAAGCATATGTAATGATAGGGAAAAATTGCAAGGATGAATCTGGTAGTCATGTGACATAATATATTAATGATGTAGGGAATACGTCAGGTCAGAGCGCAGTCTCTGCTACAGTAGGACAGTAGACTGTACGACCTGCGCCTGTCTGTTGCCTTGTGGGTCACCCCTTGAGTAGGAAGGGGAAGCTAAAGGCTGTGGGAGAAAACACAGACAGAAAATCCTGCAGCTGCATGCAGCAGAAAGGACAGTAGGAGGAAATGTTAAAAACATTTGCTGAATAATTGGGTACTATTTCCCATGTCTTTGCATTTAAAAAAAAAGCGGGCAAAATGGTTTCTTGTACAATTTAGAATTGTGATTATGAACTTTAACGCAGTTTTTGCAGTATGTTAAAGAATATTATTATCAAATGATGAAAATAATCACGGATAGCCAGACGTTTGAATTCATACAGTGAAAACGGAGGAAAATATCAGTGGGAAGCAGTATCAGCTCTTTGCGACATGTTCTGCACGTGTTTAGCACAGCTTATATGAAATAACTCTTATGTAGTAGATGACTTTGGACGCCGGCGACACACTTTTAGGGGAGAGCAGCCAAATTTCACGCAGAAGTCTGCCGTGACTGAAACAGCTGCACGTGACGATAGAAGGAACAGACCCGAGACGTTGGGCCCCATAAACTCGAGGTTTGTCCACATTATTGTATAATATTTTAGTCTGACATTGTGGGGTTTTTTGTCTGATAAGTTTGATAACCTTATGGAGCACTCGTTTTTTTAAGAGGTAAATTACGAGTTGTATAATTATTATTAAGGCTGAAAGAAGAATTAACTGTTGTAAATTTATCATTAAGGTTAAAGGGAATGCATTGTCAAGAGTTGTGCACTGATCATTAAGGTTAGATAGATTAAAAAAAAAAAAAAGACAGTCAAGTTGTATGTTTATTATTCGGGTTGGAAGTAGAATCGTCTATAGTTGTTTTTTCTGTGCAGTCTTCCTGCTCATGACAAAGTGCAATTTTTTTGTGGGAAAAAAACATGTTTAAAATTGGCTGGAAATGTAATTAGAAATCACAGGTCTACTTATGGTAAACATAGTAAAACAGTGAAAAATGTTTTGTTAATGAATCTGAAAAATGTTCTGTGAATGAATCTGCCAGCTTGTTATAAGCACATTCATAAATTTGTTTTATGATGAAATGTAATGTTTGCTAATGTTTGTGTTTCAAAACATGGAATGTCAAAGGATACATGTGATTTGCTTCAGTAACTGATGGATTTTTCAGCATTTGCCACAAAAAGAGAAATGAAGTGCAAGATTTGGAGAGATGAGAACAACTGGCTGGAACAAAAATAGGCACAGATAAATGAACAAACGAAAAAGGAACATCAAGAGAACACTTTTAACGGATCAGATCAGTCAAACGATGTTTTACAAGCCAAAAATCAATACCTCAGACGAAACTGCCGTAACTGATGTGGAAGACAATATAAAACGAAAGTACGAATACAACAAAACATTATTCAATGGCCAAGAAGGAAATATATCTCGAAATGATTCATAGTTTAATTTTGACACAGACAGCTCTGAGTAAGAGCCAGAACCCTGCATGAGTGAAGTTGAGACGGCCATCAAAGACTTAAGATGCAGAAAACCACCAGGCCTCGATAGCATTCCAGAACTGCAGCAGTACATAGGAGAACATCGGCTGGAAGCCATGCATTATCGATTTTGTAATTCTGAAATATTGGTAAGTGACAGTAGACTGGAAGTCACAAGACTTTGTCATGCTCTACAAGAATGGAAATGTAACAACAGGACAATATCCCATTTCTCTCAGGCAAGGAAGATCTTGTCGATGATGATCTTATATAGAGGAAGACAACTAGAGGAGTTTGAGCTATCCGACTTTTAGACAAAAACTACGATAGGCAGGCTCTACATTATGAAATGAAGGCACGGACCTTATGAAGACCTTCTGTAAGGCAAAACTGAAAGGAAAAAGTAGACAACCAGCTTCTCTCATTGGCAACATCACCAAGTCCTGTGGCAGGAGAATCCATAAAGTCAGCAGGGTCAGCGAAGTCAGGACCAAATGGAGAAGGAGGATCATGTCTGTGTCATTGGGTGCGTTGGCTTAACGCCCAACTCCGTAATGACAACGGGTGATACAGGTGAAGAATTGTCAACTGTGAGAGGCCACTAAATAAAGACACGACGAATTTACTCTGCCTCTTTGTCACTGTCTTTTTCTCCGTCTGGTAGTAACTGTTCCATGTGTGTGCGCGTGCGCGCGTGGGTATCTGTGGTTTGTTGATTCATGCTTTTATTGCCAGGATAATGAAACAATTACTTGTATCCTGTTGTTGTTTTTCCTAAAGCCCCACGTGGATGCGGTTTTGTAAATTTTGTTATCCGTTTCCACCGGCCCAGAATGCCGACTCTTCCAAAGAGCAGAACAGGTTTTTATCGTGTGCACAAGGTGTTCTCTGTGTGTTCACATTGAGGACTTCGATTTAAAGTCTTATCTAAAACACTGTCAAGGGGAGTGGAGTTGGCACTGATGTTAACTCCAGTGGGAAGAAAATCCTTCAGAATGGGAATCGAACCGGGTTTGCAGATCTGAGTGTGTGTGTGAGTGAGAGAGAGAGAGTGTATGTGTGTGCGTGCGTGCGTGCGTGCGTGCGTGCGTGCGATCGTGCGTGCATGCGTGAGAGATAGAGATTTTGTTGTTACTTACTTAATTAGCATGAGTTGTTCAATATGTTGCCCTTTTTAAATAAGTGTGTTCGAACTTAAACTTAACAAATACTTTTGTGTACTAGGTGGCGCTGGACTGTGGTGACACAGTTTCAGGGGGAGAGCAGCCCACACTCCACAGAGATTCTGCTATGGAGGAACTAAATGAAGATTTGTCCACATGTTTTCTCTGTCTGATCTGAAGCTTTTTCTCTGTCATCTGTTTCACTCCTTTAGTGAATATGTGCTGCAGTTATTGATACCTTAAGTTGAATTAACTGTTCTCAGTTGTGTATTTGTGATCAAGGTTGGAAGTAGATCAAATTTTCTGTTATGAAGCCTTAAAGTAGATTGAATTTCTGAGTTGTTGCTCTACGCAGTGTTATCACTGAAGGTTACTAATTTTAAGTGAATAGAACATGTTTAAACCAATTGGAAATAAAACAGGACACTTTCATTATGATGGAAAGTCAGTTGACACCAGTGGTAAGACGTAGTCACTTTAAGAATATGTTCTGTGAATGGAAATGCTAGCTTTTCAAATACACATCGAAAATCAGTTTGGTTGAAAGTGTAATTTGACATAATGTATCACGTTTTTGATAATGAAGCACCATAATTTCAAAGGATACATATTGGTTTTCTTAAGTTAAAGAAGTATGGTACTCTTTTTTTCCTTTTAGCAAGTGTGTGTGTGTGTGTGTGTGTGTGTGTGTGTGTGTGTGTGTGTGTGTGTGTGTGTGTGTGTGTGTGGGCGGGCGGGCGGGCGGGCGGGCGGGCGGGCGTGCGCATGCGTGCGTGCGTGCGTGCGTGCGCGTGCGCTAGTAGTCTACATTCCTTTAAAGTAAAATCCTTTGTGTAGGTGCACGTGATTTTGCATACACATCTACAAGGTCACGGATGGTTTACGACCACAAGACAACACAAGTTCAAGGTCGTCAACTCTATGATAGATGCCAGCACGCCAGGAGACTGCTGTGATCTGTGAGTTACATTTTTTTTTCACTTGTGTTTAAAATGATGAAGGCAAAATCTCTCGTCCCTCCAGTTTTAAGCAGTGCAAAATTGTGCAAAATCGAAAAACTCTGGGGGGGTTTTAATGATGGTAGAATCAGACATTTTCTGATCAATTTTCAGCTTTGCTAAAAAAAAAAAAGTAATGGTCTGTATCTTGTTTGTGCGTATTGGGTTTTCTCTTTTCAAAAATATTTCTGTGGATTAAAACCTGATCCTTATATCCATATCTGTTACCCATTAGATAACGGGCTATGCTGAAACGGATGAAAAATGTTCGTTCTGTAAAAGTAACTTTGAAAGAAAGGAAGCAGAACTCTGTTTCTGGCGTAATGGAGGTGATGATTGAGAGGTTTTGCCACTATAGGCCATATCAGCAGGCACAACACACAGTGTAGATGGAACACTGAAGCATGCACAGCACACATCTTCGTTCTTCCAATCTCCTCCGATCATTTGGGAGAAGATGTAAAATGCATTTTGATGAGATTTCTTTTTAAAGCTCATAAGAAATTATGGACGGAAAAAGTAAGTGGTCAAACGCACATAGCAGAGGAAATGTTGTGTGTTATGAAGAGGAGAGTGGAAGAAGGAAGATCCGTTAGGTCTTTTTCTGTTGATATTGTGTTTGTCATGTCAGGTAAAAGTAAAGAACTGTTCCCTAAAAAGCGTACATTTAACTTTCTCAAAAATATGTTTCCAAATTCATAATATAGTGTAGGTTTCATCAAACAAAAAGTAGACAAATCCAAGAAAAAAAGCAAAAAAAAGTGTAATTAGAAAAGTGACTTGATTAAATAATACAGTTTGAACTCACACTGTCTTAAAGTGTGCTATAGTTATACTACACTTTCATAAATGATTAGAAACACAGATACGTAGCCTATATCATAATGATTACTAGGACAGCAATGTGAAAGTTAAAAATGTTTCCAGGACTTTGCATGAAATATAGGGCAGATTTTTTAAAAAATGTTCTATTTGTACCTTTAGGAAAAAGAACTGTCATATTTTTGCATAAAACGCAGACATTTCTGAATAAAATGTTAACCAGCTGATTACTTTTCATGCATTAAGCTAGGATTTTTGTGTACGCATTACAAGGGTACCTGTTCACTACATTTACCTGTCATCAATGATGAATATGAACCACAGCGACGGTGAGACAGGTGTGCACCTGGAGGATGGCGGGATAAACCAATAGAGAACGAAAGACAGGACAGAAAAATGGGTCAGCATTGGTGGCGATGCTCTTGTGCTCTTGGGGAGAGATCCCCGGGGAGAGCAGCTGGAATTTCACACAGAGAAATCTGCCAGGACAGAAAGTGGTGTGCAATACAATGTATGTGCACCATGATGACGGCTGATAGATGAGGATGACGATGATAATGGCTGATAGATGAAGATAACGACGATAATGGCTGATACATGAAGATAACGACGATAAAGGCTGATACATGAGGATAACGACGATAATGGCTGATACATGAGGATAACGACGATAACAGCTGATACATGAGGATAACGACGATAATGGCTGATACATGAGGATAAAGACGATAATGGCGTGATGACGACAGCGTGACCAGCTTTACACGGGTGTGGACAGTCAGTGAGTACCTGAAATAGTGACCCCTCTCCTGTCTTTTCTTCCTAGGAGGTTTTAGCTTTTTGCCGTAAAGGTTGACATGAGCGGCACCCAGCATTTGTGCAGAAAAAAGCCAGTACTGCCGCTGTGCTGTGCTGCTTGCGTCAACCTCTGCAGCACCATTGATGATGTTTGTAATGCAGGTTAGACATGTTTTCTTTCTACAGCAGGATAACTGCAGCTTGCTTTTGCTGCTGTCTGTCGCCATTACCTCCCCCTTCCCACTTTTTGTAGAGTTTATGTCGTTTCGTGTAAAATACAAACTTTATCACACAGTATAATAATTTGACATTCATTGTGGAATTATGCACAGAAGTGTTTTAAGCATGAGATCATTTCTCTTCTCACAGAACACTTTGCGCGCTCTGTCTCTCTCTATCTCTATCTCTCTATCTTTATCTCTCTGTCTCTGTCTCTGTCTCTCTCTCTCTCTCTCTCTCTTCTCTCTCTTCTCTCTCTCTCTCTCTCTCTCTCTCTCTCTCTCCCTCCCTCCCTCCCTCCCTCCCTCCCTCCCTCTTTTCTGTCATGAAGAGAGATGACATGTAAAATCACTGGCCTACAAGAGAATCCACTGTGGGGAGGGGGGGAGAGAGAGGGGGGGGAGAGAGAGAGGGGGGGGGGAGAGAGAGGTGGAGGGAGAGAGGAGGGAGGGAGAGAGAGAGGGGGGGAGGGAGAGAGAGAGAGGGGGGAGAGAGAGGGGGGAGGGAGGGAGGGAGAGAGAGAGAGAGAGAGAGAGAGAGAGAGAGAGAGATGAGAGAGAGAGAGAGAAAACAAATATAAGCTATAAACAGTATGCTGGTGAAATGGTACCCGTTTTGTGCCCCAAACGTTTGAGAAAATATTCCTGACTCGCTTTTTGTTGGAGATTCTCACAACAGAATATTTGTTGTCTGTTTAAATGAGAGCTGGATCACCTTGCTAAAGAATTCTATTGCTTTTGTGGTTTCTTAGAGAAGAGCAATAAGTGTTGTTTATTACAGCATTGAAATGACCAAAGGAATTGAGAGTTTACCCATCTCTGCTGTGTGTCTGCTTGAATGTCTGGAATCTGCTGGGACTACAATAAAAATGAAACCAAAACAATCAAATGGCCGTTCTTTTTATTTTATCAGGGAGAAAATTTCACTGTAGTTGCGGATGGAGGTATTTTATTTGAAGTTGACAATAAACTGCCAAGAGCTGAATATTAATGTAGAATAGATTATAACAACTTATATAATTAACGTGGGAAGTAGCATGAATTATCTGTTGTACATAGATTTTTTTTGTATTAAGGTTGGAAGAAGAAGAAATCGTCTGAGTTGTGTGGTTATTAATGATTGAAAATTGAATATTCATGATGGATGGAGAATGAATAATCAGTTGTATATTCTTTGTTTAAACTTTTTGGTCGAAAAAAGAAGAAATTGTTTACATCAGTAGAAAGTTGTAGTATAGTAAAGTTGAAAATGTGTATATATGTGAAGCTGCCAGCTTTTAACAGATAATTTGTTTTATGATAAAATCTTATGTTTCCTAAAATATCTTGTGTTTAATGCTGCAGACATTTTGAAAAGATACACTGTGGTTTGCTTCAGTTAATGATGGTACTCTTCTGTTTTTTTCCAGAAGCCTGCAGAAAGAGTTGTCGGTCGTGAGGTTTTGCTGAATATTTCATGTGCCTGCTTCACCCTGTCTCTTTTTCTGTCTGTCTTTCTGTCTGTTTGTCTGTCGGTGTGTGTGTGTGTGTGTGTGTGTGTGTGTGTGTGTGTGTGTGTGTGTGTGTGTGTGTGTGTGTGTGTGTTGGGGGGGGTCGATTTTGGATCTGTACACTTAGTGATATTAGATGATGGGAGGTGGGGGGGATTAAATATTACAGTACATAGAAAAAGGGATAATGAGTGATAAGAACAATTAAAAATATAAAATGAAAAATAGTAAAAGTAATTGATGACGTTACTGTGATAAGTGTGTTACAGTACTATTTAAAGAAATAATAAATGCTCAATCCCAGCTTCAAATTTTTGAATATCTTGTCCAAGTATTTCTCAGAAAGTTATGATAAGAAAGGATTACGTTTCTTTTATATATATAGATGCTAGTAATACCCTCGTCACACAGTTAATAATTATATTTGATGTAGTCGATGATAAACGCATACAGTTTTATCCGAAAAAAGTAATTGTAATTTTTCTGCTTGCTTAATGGGTCTAGCTTTATTTCTGCTATCCTTCTACTACTAAAAATTATACTGACCTACGCATGGCTGACACTAACTTTTCTGTAACAGGTGGCGCTGGACTCTGGCGACGTGGTTTGAGGGAAGAGAGGCAGCAGCACACTTCACACAGACAGACAGAGATCTGCTGTGGCTGACACTGCAGTGCGGGGTGAACGAAGGAAGGAAAGGAGGGAACAGGGAGAGAGAGACGTTGGACATCAGGAACTACAGGTTTGTCTAGTTAAAAAAAAAAAAAAATTGTAGATGTTCCCCCTTTAAAAAAACATTCATTTGATAAGTTTATGCAACGTTTATTCATTATTGAGGCTTGAAGTAGAATAAACTGTAAGAGTTGTATGTTCATCATTTATGGTCGGAAATAGAACAAATTGCGAGAAGTATGTCTCTTTTGGAAACAGAATAAATTGTAAGCAGTATATCTATTCTGGAAAGAGATTAGTCAGAAGTATGTATTATTGACGTTGGAGGTAGGTGAGTTAGGGTTGTACACTATCATTAAGGGTTGAGGTGTGATATATTGACGATTTGTAGGATTATTATCAATGCTTAAAGCAAAGTGAATTGTCCGAACTGTGTATTTTATCAGTAAGGTTTTAAGTCAAATGAACGCACCAATTAAGCGTGAATTAAAAAAAAAACACCCAAAAAAAACCCCAAAAAACCCCCGTTTTTTAAACCGACTGGAAATGAAATTTTAAGCTGAATTAGTCCGTTTCACATCAGAAGGAAAAATAAAGTCAACGTTAGAATGATTTCTGTGATTGACGCTGCTAACTTTTGATGTGTTTGTTAATTTATTTTATGATAAAATGCGATGTTTCCTAACCTGTGTTGTTTTTTCAGCAGTCTGCAGGAGTTGTCGATCGTGCCACGTTACTAAAGTAGCATACATGCTTCTCTCTGTCTGGCCTTCTGTGTGTGTGTGTGTGTGTGTGTGTGTGTGTGTGTGTGTGTGTGTGTGTGTGTGTGTGTGTGTGTGTGTGTGTGAGAGAGAGAGAGAGAGAGAGAGAGAGAGAGAGAGAGAGAGAGAGAGAGAGAGAGAGAGAGAGAGAGAGTTATCCTTGCTTAATGCTTATTTATTTAATCATTATATTATTTTATTCTTTTATATTAAGGATCATGGAATAAGCACTTATGTGATTTTTTCATCCATTCCCCGTGTGCATGCAGTTTTGTAAATGTCATCTGTTTCCACCGGCACACAATGGCCCTCTCTTACGAAAAGCGGAACAGGGTTTAACGTGTGCGCAATATGTTCTGCGCGCGTTCGCACACGGGGCCTCAGTTTACAGTCTAATCGAACGATTTTTGGGAAGAGTGGAGTCATCACTGATGTTAACTCCAGGGTGAAATCCCCTTAAACGGGAATCGAACTCGGGTCGTTAAAGTTCTGTTTTTGTGTGTGTGGTGGGATTTTTTGTTTCGTTTTTGTGATGGTTTTTGTACCTTTACTACTAATAAATGCATTCCAACAAGAACACTACTAACAGTGACTTATTTGTTGTAGATGGTGCTGGATTATGGAGACGCTCTTTCAGGGAGAGCATCCCTGGTATGACAGGGGGAGACAAGCCATGACAGGAGCTGGTGTGCACGACACCAGAAGGAACAGGGAGAAACGTTGGGCATGATGTCCACATGTTGCTTCTGTCTGATCTTCAGCTGTCTGTCTGTCTGTCTGTCTGTCTGATCTTCAGCTGTCTGTCTGTCTGTCTGTCTGTCTGTCTGTCTGTCTGTCTGTCTGTCTGTCTGTCTGTCTGTCTGATCTTGCTGTCTGTCTGTCTGTCTGTCTGATCTTCAGCTGTCTGTCTGTCTGTCTGTCTGATCTTCAGCTGTCTGTCTGTCTGTCTGTCTGTCTGATCTTCAGCTGTCTGTCTGTCTGTCTGATCTTCAGCTGTCTGTCTGTCTGTCGGGATCTTCAGCTGTCTGTCTGTCTGTCTGTCTGTCTGTCTGTCTGTCTGTCTGATCTTCAGCTGTCTGTCTGTCTGTCTGTCTGTCTGTCTATCTGTCTGATCTTCAGCTGTCTGTCTCTGTCTGTCTGTCTGTCTGTCTGATCTTCAGCTGTCTGTCTGTCTGTCTGTCTGTCTGATCTTCAGCTGTCTGTCTGTCTGATCTTCAGCTGTCTGTCTGTCTGTCTGATCTTCAGCTGTCTGTCTGTCTGTCTGATCTTCAGCTGTCTGTCTGTCTGTCTGTCTGATCTTCAGCTGTCTGTCTGTCTGTCTGATCTTCAGCTGTCTGTCTGTCTGTCTGTCTGTCTGATCTTCAGCTGTCTGTCTGTCTGTCTGATCTTCAGCTGTCTGTCTGTCTATCTGTCTGCTGTCCTCTGGTTCTGTCATGCAGTAAGCTTATGGAGCATGTATGCATGTTTATGGCTCGAAGTATGAATTGTCACTGTTGTATAGTAAGGCTTGAAATAAAGTAGTACAGTCAGTGGATAGTTTATTACCGAGGTTGAAAAAAGAAGACATTAAGAAATTAAAGTAGAATAAATTATTTCCTATTGGATATTGAAGTATATTAAATTGTGCAGATTTGTTGCTGTATATATACAGCGATCTCATTACTGAAAATTACTTATAATTATGTGGATTTTGCGTGTATAAAACATGTTGAAAACCAACTAATAGAAAATGAAAGGGACATTTTCACTATGATGCAAAGTCAGTTGAGATCAGTAGTAAGACGCAGCCGCATTAAAAATATGCTCTGTGAATGAAAATACCAGCTTTTCAAATACGGATGTATAAATCAATTTGTTTTTAAAATGTAATGTGATATAATTTGTTTTAAAATATAATATGACATAATGTGTCACGATTACGATAATGAAGCACCGTAATTTCAAAGGATACATATTTATTTAAGTTAAAGGATGGTACTCTTTTTTCCTTTTAGCAAGTGTGTGTGTGTGCGTGTGCTCGTGCGCGCGCGTTGCGGGCGTGCGCGTGCGCTAGTAGTCTACATTCCTTTAAAGTAAAATCCTTTGTGTAGGTGCACGTGATTTTGCATACACATCTACAAGGTCACGGATGCTTTACGACCACAAGACAACACAAGTTCAAGGTCGTCAACTCTATGATAGATGCCAGCACGCCAGGAGACTGCTGTGATCTGTGAGATAATTTTCGTTCACTGTGTTTGAAATGATGAAGGCAAAATCTCTCTCCCTCCACAGTTTTAAGCAGTGCAAGATTGTGCAAAATCGAAAAACTGTTTTTTTGAATGATGGTAAAATCAGACATTTTCTGAGCAATTTTCAGCTTTGCTAAATAAATAAGAACATGGTCTGAATGATGTTTGTGCATATTCGGTTTTCTCTTTTCAAAAATATTTCTGTGGATAAAAACCTGCTCCTTATATCCACATCTGTTACCCATTAGATAACAGGTTATGCTGAAACGGATAAAAAATGTTCGTTCTGTAAAAGTAACTATGAAAGAAACGAAGCAGAACTCAGTTTCTGGCGTGATGGAGGTGATGATGGAGAGGTTTTGCCACTATAGGCCATATCAGCAGGCACAACACACAGTGTAGATGGAACACTGAAGCATGCACAGCACACATCTTCGTTCTTCCAATCTCCTCCGATCATTTGGGAAAAGATGTCAAATGCATTTTGATGAGATTTCTTTTTAAAGCTCATGAGAAATTTTGGACGGAAAAATGAGTGGTCAAATGCACACAGCAGAGGAAATGTTGTGTGTTATGAAGAGGGGAGTGGAAGAAGGAAGATCCATTAGGTCTTTTTCTGTTGATATTGTGTTTGTCATGTCAGGTAAAAGTAAAGAGCAGTTCCCTAAAAAGCGTACACTCAGCAATCTTTAAAATGTGTTTTCCAAATTCATGATACGATTTTTGTTTCATCAATCAAAAAGTAGACTTATTAAAAAAGATTCAAATGCACAAAGAAAAGTGTAATTAGAAAAGTCGCTTAAAAATTAATTAAAAATGCAGTTCGAACCCATATTGCCTTCAAGTGTGTTATAGTTACACTACACTTTTATAAATGATTAGAAACATATACGTAGCCTACATCTTCATGATTAGTTTTACAGCATTATGAAAGCTGAAAATTTTACCAGGATTTTGCATGAGATATACGGCAGATTTTTTGGAAAAATGTCCTAAAATGTACCTTCAGGAAAAAGAACTGCCATATCTTTGCATAAAACGTAGACAGTTCTTAATAAAATGTAAACCATCTGATAACAGCTTTTCTGCATTTAGCTAGGATTTTAGAAGGGTACCTGTTCAATACATTTACCTGTCATCAATGATGAATATGAACCACAGCGACGGCGAGACAGGTGTGCACCTGGAGGATGGCGGGATAAACCAATAGAGAAGGAAAGACAGGACAGAAAAATGGGTCAGCATTGGTGGCGATGCTCTTGTGCTCTGAAGGAGAGAGCCGATACATGAGGATAACGACGATAGTGGCTGATAGATGAGGATAACGACGATAATGGCTGATACATGAGGATAACGACGATAATGGCTGATACATGAGGATAACGACGATAATGGCTGATACATGAGGATAACGACGATAATGGCTGATACATGAGGATAACGACGATAATGGCTGATACATGAGGATAACGACGATAATGGCTGATACATGAGGATAACGACGATAACGGCTGATACATGAGGATAACGACGATAATGGCTGATACATGAGGATAACGACGATAACGGCTGATACATGAGGATAACGACGATAATGGCTGATACATGAGGATAACGACGATAATGGCGTGATGACGAGAGCGTGACCAGCTGTACACGGGTGTGGACAGTCAGTGAGTACCTGAAATAGTGACCCCTCTCCTGTCTTTTCTTCATAGGAGGTTTTAGCGTTTTGCCGTAAAGGTTGACATGAGCGGCACCCAGCATTTGTGCAAAAAAAAAAAGCCAATACTCGAGCCGTGCTGTGCTGCTTACGTCAACCTCTGCAGCACTATTGATGATGTTTGTGATGCAGGGAAGACATGTTTTCTTTCAACAGCAGGATAACTGTAGCTTGATTTTGCTGCTGTCTGTCGCCATTACCTCCCCTCCCCCCCCCCCCCCCCCTTTTTTTTTTTTGGTAGGGTTTATTTCGTTCTGCGTAAAGTGCAAACATTATCACACAGTACAATAGTTTGCTGTTTTGATTGTGGTAGTATGCACAGAAGTGTCTTAAGCGTGAGATAATTTCTCTACTGGCAGAACACTTTGCTCTGTCTCTGTCTGTCTGTCTGTCTTTCTCCCTTTCCCTCCACCCTCCCCCCTGCAAAAAAATCGGAGCGTATTAGGTAACCTTGCGAGATATATCTGCAAAACCTTTGAAAAATCTGGATACTATCACAACAGAGAGTAATGATTTTGTAATCCATTGTGTTTCTGAGAGTAATCTTTTCAATACCTTTTCTGTCTGTCTGTCTGTCTGTCTGTCTGTCTTTGTCTCTGTCTGTCTGTCTGTCTGTCTGTCTGTCTTTGTCTCTGTCTGTCTCTGTCTGTCTTTCTCTCTCTCTCTCTGTCTCTCTCTCTCTCTCTCTCCCCTCCCCTCCCCTCCCCTCCCCTGCCCTCCCCTTCCCCTTCCCCCTTTCCCTCCTCCCTTCACCTGACAGTAAAATGCACACACACACACACACACACACACACACACACACACCACACACACACACACACTATTTTCATGAATTACATGTTCATAGTCTGGTTAGTTATTTCTGGTCGTTGGATGCCTTGTTCAAGAATTAATCCGATGAAAACACTGCTGTTGTAAACAAGATCGTGTGTCCTTCACCCTCTTCAAAATGACAGCACTACTGACATCAAGAGAGGTGAGAGATGTAAACCCACTGTTCTTCAAGAGAACCCACTGAGAGAGAGAGAGAGAGAGAGAGAGAGAGAGAGAGAGAGGAGAGGAGAGGAGGGGGAATGGAGAGAGAGGTGGGGGGGAATGAGAGTGGGCTGGAAAAGAGTGGAGGAGGGAGAGTTCAATTCCATTCAACAGAGAGAGTCTACAAATATAAACGTTAAACAGATACACACATGCTGGTGAAATGGTACCTATTTTGTGTCCTAAAGGTTTTTGAGAAAAAATTCCAGGAGTGTTTTTTTGGATGG
This sequence comes from Stramonita haemastoma, assembly GCA_030674155.1. NCBI lineage: Eukaryota > Metazoa > Mollusca > Gastropoda > Neogastropoda > Muricidae > Stramonita > Stramonita haemastoma. The sequence continues at coordinate 14,801,230 of CM060342.1, read as the reverse complement.
AGGGTCTGACAGCAAAATATTTTTTGTCTGTCTGAATGAGAGCCGGATCATCATTCAGTAAAATCCCATTGCTTTTGTCGTTTCTGAGAGAATAGGAATAAGTGTTGTTTATTACAGCATTGACATGACCAAAGGAACGGAGTATTAACCCACCTCTGTTGTATATGTCTGCTTGGATATCTGGAATCAGCTGGGACTGTAATAATAAAATCAAACCAAAACAGTCAAATGGCCGTTCTTTTTATTTTATCACGGAGATAATTTCAGTTTGGTTGCGGATGGGAGTATTTTAATTATAGTAGATAATAAACTGCCAAGAGCTGAATATGTATGACTTTACGTAGCATAAATCATAAAACTTGTTTATAATTAAATTGTTATTGATTGCTTGTGTGTTGTATAGGTCGAATGCAAGCGCTTTGATTTTTTTTTTTACAAGATAATTATAGTGTTATATAAATTCCATGTATCATTATTATTATAATCAAATGAAAAAGTATATTGATGAAACGTCAGGTCAGAGCACAGTCTCTGCTACAGTAGGACAGTAGACTGTACGACCTGCGCCTGTCTGTTGCCTTGTGGGTCACCCCTTGAGTAGGAAGGGGAAACTACAGGCTGTGGGAGAAAACACAGACAGAAAATCCTGCAGCCGCGTATGACAGAAAGGGCGGTAATAGCAGACTAAAAACAGAGACTCAACAGTTTTGTGATACTGTTTTATGTTTTTGCCCTTTTTAAAAAAAAATAGTAGACACGGTCGGAGACTCGTTGTACAATTCAAAATGAATTGTTTCTCTAACTACTCGGGTCATGATTAATATTGCTTTTAAACGAAGAGACAGTAAATTGCAGATTGAGCATCAGAACAGTTTATCTGCACACTGTCTGCAATCAAAATCTAGAAAAATGTCTCCACGGATCTTAAGAAAAGTCTGTTTACATTAATTTTTTATTATGAAATTGTTAGTTTTTGCTTGATCATCTACATATTTATGTTGAGGAATGTTCTTATCAAATATTGATAATAGACGTTTGTATCCATACAGTGACAACGGGAAAATATCAGTGGGGAACAGAATTAGCTCTCAGCGACATGTTCTGCACGTGTTCAGCACAGCTTATATGAAATAACTCTTATGTAGTAGATGGCGTTGGACGCCGGCGACACACTTTCAGGGGAGAGCAGCCAAATTTCCAGTAGCCAAATCTGCGGTGACTGAAACTGCTGCACGTGGCGATGGAGGGAACAGAGAGAGACGTTGGGCCCCCTGAACTCCAGGTTTGTCCACATTATTTTGTCTTTTTGTATTTTAGTTTTTTTCTCTTATATATTTGTTAATCAATTTGTAAGCTTAATGTATTTTTCCGCGGATGGAAGTACATTCTGAATGTTCGAAAATTATTGAGGCTGGAAGTAGAATAAATTATCTGCTATAAATCGCCAAGGTTAGATCGATAAGAAAACAAGAACAGTGTTGAGATGTATATACATATATATTCATTATTAAGGTTTGCCATAAACTGTATGATCAGGGATGTGTATTTATGTAGCCTTCTTTCTTATAACAAAAGGCACATTTCGTGTGAAGAAAACACGCTTACAACTGTCGGAAAGTGTAACTGGAAAGGATGTTTCAATTATAGATTTTTTAAAAAGTGTGTATACATCAGTAGTAAAACTTTGAAAATCTGCCATGCCCTGTGAATGAATCTCTCGGCTTTTAATATGTACAATGATCAAATTCATTTTATGATGAACTGTAATGTTTCCTGATCAGTGTGTTTCAAAATATAGAATGTCCAAGGATACAGCAGTGTACATGCGATTTAATTCACCTAATGATAGTACTTTTTTCAGCATTTGCCAGAACGAGATTCGAAGAGAGAAGACAAACTGGCTGGAACAAAAATATGTAAAAATAATGTACACCACGAAAAAGGAACATCGATAGAACTATTTTCAACAGATCAGATCACTCAAGCCAAAAATTAGTGTTTTAATTCTTCAGATGAAACTGCCCTAACTGAATCCGAAGACATTTGAAAAAGATTGCATGAATACGGGGAGGGGGGGGGGGGGGGGTCAACGGCCAAGAAGAATATGCACCTCAAAATGAAGATATTTTAATTTCAACACAGACACCTGAGTTAGAGCCTGAACCCCTCGTTAGAAAAGTCGAGAGAGCCACCAAAGAGCTTAAATACAGAAAATAATCCGGCCTCGAAAACATTCAAGGAGAATTGCTGAAGCACTTAGGAGAATGTGGGCAAAGAGCCAGCAAAAGCATCTGAGATGTGGTTTTTACAAGGAACCTCGGGTTCAGTTGGACAGAGAAAAGAAGAAAACAGAAGCAAACTACACGAAATGGGAACAAGAAATCTTGTCAAATAAACGAAGGAAACTAAGATATTATGTAGGCCATACGCTTCGAAACAAACATGCGGACGTCATGAAGACTGTCTTGCGAGGCAAAACCGAGAGAGAAAAAAGACAAAAAGGCAGACCACCAGCTCCTCTCATTGGCAACATCACCGAATCCTGTGGAATGAGAATCCATAAAGTCAGCAGGGCCAGCGAAGATTGGAGGACAGGAAGGAGGAGGTTCATATAAGTGTTATTGTGCATGTGAGATGGGAAGGGCCAGAAAGAACTGTGAACCTGCCATGCCACGAAATCAGCATTCTGCTTTACTCTGTCTGTCTCTCTTTCAAACTGTCCGCTTCTCAGTCTCTGTCACTGTCCCATAATATTATCTGTCTTGACTGTGGGGGGAGGGGGGGGGGAGATTAGTATCATTTTATTTCGGGGACAGTCAAGTCAAGATTTTATTTACAGATGGGTGTGTGTGTGTGTGTGTGTGTGTGTGAGCGCGCGTGCATGTATGTGTGTGTGTAAGCGCGCGTGCATGGTGTGGTGTGTGTGTAAGCGCGCGTGCATGTGTGTGTGTGTGTGTAAGCGCGCGTGCATGTATGTGTGTGAGGGACAAGAGACTTCGTTTTGTTGTTGCTTACTTGATGGGTATAGTTTATATTCAGTTGTCTTTTTTTTTTTAAACTAATGTTTATGAAAACTTGGAACAGTGCTAACAATTACTTTTGTGTGATAGGTGGCGCTGGACCGTGGCGACACGCTTTCAGGGGGAGAGTGACGGAAGGAAAAGACGTTGGGCATCAGGAGCTGGATGAAGATTTGTCCACATGTTGTCTCTGTCTGATCTGAAGCTTTTTCTCTGCCATCTGTTTCATTCCTTTAGTGACTTTGCGCTGGAATTATTAACCGAGGTTGAAATAGCTGTTGTTGTTGTTTTGTAATAATTACTGTGTATTTTTGTTGGAAGTAAATCAACTTTTCTGTCATGAAGCCTTAAAGTAGATTGAATTTCTGAGTTGTTGCTCTACGTAGTGTTATCACTGAAGGTTACTAAGTTTAAGTGAATAGAACATGTTGGAAATGAAACGGGACATTTTCATTATGATGCAAAGTCAGTTGACACCAGTAGTAAGACGTAGTCATTTTAAGAATATATTCTGTGAATGGAAATGCTAGCTTTTCAAATACACATCGAAAATCAGTTTGTTTCAAAGTGTTATTTGACATAATGTATCGCGTTTTTGATAATGAAGCACCATAATTTTAAAGGATACATATTGGTTTTCTTAAGTTAAAGGATGGTACTCTTTTTTTCCTTTTAGCAAGCGTGCATGCGTGCATGCGTGCGTGCGTGCGTGCGTGCGTGCGTGCGTGTGTGTGTGTGTGTGTGTGTGTGTGTGTGTGTGTGTGTGCGCGCGTGCGCGCTATTAGTCTACATTCCTCAAGTAAAATCCTTTGTGTAGGTGCACGTGATTTTGCATACACATCTACAAGGTCATGGATGGTTTACGACCACAAGACAACACAAGTTCAAGGTCATCAACTCTATGATAGATGCCAGCACGCCAGGAGACTGCTGTGATCTGTGAGTTACTTTCTTTTTTCTCACTTTTGTGTGAAATGATGAAGGCAAAAATCTCTCACCCCTCCGCAGTTTTAAACAGTGCAAAATCGTGCAAAATGGAAAAACTCGGTTTTCTTGAATGATGGTAAAATCAGACATTTTCTGAGCAATTTTCAGCTTTGCTAAAAAGAAAAAGTACATGGTCTGAATCATGTTTGTGCATATTCGGTTTTCTCTTTTCAAAAATATTTCTGTGGATAAAAACCTGCTCCTTATATCCACACCTGTTATCCATTAGATAACGGGGTATGCTGAAACGGATGAAAGATGTTCGTTCTGTAAAAGTAACTATGAAAGAAAGGAAGCAGAACTCTGTTTCTGGCGTGATGGAGGTGATGATGGAGAGGTTTTGCCACTATAGGCCATATCAGCAGGCACAACACGTAGTGTAGATGGAACACTGAAGCATGCACAGCACACATCTTCCTTTTTCCAATCTCCTCCGATCATTTGGGAAAAGATGTCAAATGCATTTTGATGTGATTTCTTTTTAAAGCTCTCAAGAAATTATGGACGGAAAAATGAGTGGTCAAATGCACACAGCAGAGGAAATGTTGTGTGTTATGAAGAGGGGACTGGAAGAAGGAAGATCGGTTAGGTCTTTTTCTGTTGATATTTGTGTTTGTCATGTCAGGTAAAAGTAAAGAGCAGTTCCCTAAAAAGCGTACACTCAATAATCTTAAAAATGTGTTTTCCAAATTCATGATTTGATGTAGGTTTTATCAATCAAAAAATAGACTAATTTTTTAAAAATGCACAAAGAAATGTGTAATTAGAAAAGTGACTTGATTAAAAATACAGTTCGAAGTCACATTGTCTTAAAGTGTACTTTAGTTACACTACACTTTTATAAATGATTAGAAACACATATACCTAGCCTATATCTTCATGATTAGTTTTACAGAACTGTGAAAGCTGAAAATTTTACCTGGACTTTGCATGAGATAATTATTACGGCAGTTTTTTTGTTTTTTTTTAATAAAGATGTTCTATTTGTACCTTCAGGAACAAGAACTGCCATATCTTTTCATGAAACGTAGACAGTTCTGAATAAAATGTTAATCATCTGATAACAGCTTTTCTGCATTAAGCTAGGATTTGTGTGTACGCATTACAAGGGTACCTGTTCACTACATTTACCTGTCATCAATGATGAATATGAACCACAGCGACGGCGAGACAGGTGTGCACCTGGAGGATGGCGGGATAAACCAATAGAGAAGGAAAGACAGGACAGAAAAAATGGGTCAGCATTGGTGGCGATGCTCTTGTGCTCTTGGGGAGAGATCCCCAGGGAGAGCAGCTGGAATTTCACACAGAGAAATCTGCCAGGACAGAAAGTTGTGTGCAATACAATGTATGTGCACCATGATGACGACTGATAGATGAGGATGACGACGATAATGGCTTATACATGAGGATAACGACGATAATGGCTGATACATGAGGATAACGACGATAATGGCTGATACATGAGGATA
>CM060342.1:14791837-14795651 GCA_030674155.1 Stramonita haemastoma | reverse complement strand
CTTTACTTTTACCTGACAGGACAAACACAATATCAACAGAAAAAGACCTAACGATCTTCCTTCTTCCACTCTCCTCTTCATAACACACAACATTTCCTCTGCTGTATGCATTTGACCACTCATTTTTCCGTCCAAAATTTCTTGACAGCTTTAAAAAGAAATCACATCAAAATGTATTTCACCTTTTTTTCCCAAATGATCAGAGGAGACTGGAAGAAGGAAGATGTGTGCTGTGCATGCTTCAGTGTTCCATCTACACTGTGTGTTGTGCCTGCTGATATGGCCTATAGTGGCAAAACCTCTCAGTCATCACCTCCATAACGCCAGAAACTGAGTTCTGCTTGGTTTCTTTCATAGTTACTTTTACAGAACGAACATTTTCCATCCGTTTCAGCATAACCCGTTATCTAATGGGTAACAGATGTGGATATAAGGAGCAGGTTTTTATCCACAGAAATAGTTTTGAAAAGAGAAAACTGAATATGCACAAACATGATTCAGACCATGTACTTTTTTTTTTTTTTTTTTTTAGCAAAGCTAAAAATGGGTCAGAAAATGTCTGATATTACCATCATTCAAAAAAACAGAGTTTTTCGATTTTGCACAGTTTAGCACTGTTCAAAACCGGAGGGACGAGAGATTTTGCCTTCATCATTTCAAACACAAGTGGAAAAAAAAAAAGTAACTCACAGATCACAGCAGTCTCCTGGCGTGCTGGCATCTATCATAGAGTTGACGACCTTGAACTTGTGTTGTCTTGTGGTCGTAAATCATCCGTGACCTTGTAGATGTGAATGCAAAATCACGTGCACCTACACAAAGGATTTTACTTTAAAGGAATGTAGACTACTAGCGTGCAAACGAACGCACGTACGTACACATAAACACACACACACACACGCACGCACGCACGCACGCACGCACGCACACACGCACGCACGCACACACACACACACACACTTGCTAAAAGGAAAAAAGAGTACCATCCTTTAACTTAAGAAAACCAATATGTATCCTTTGAAATTATGGTGCTTCATTATCAAAAACGCGATACATTATGTCCAATTACACTTTCAAACAAACTGATTTTCGATGTGTATTTGAAAAGCTGGCATTTCCATTCACAGAACATATTCTTAAAGTGACTACGTCTTACCACTGGTGTCAACTGACTTTGCATCATAATTAAAGTGTCCCGTTTCATTTTCAATTGGTATAAACATATTCTATTCCATTAAAATTAGTAACCTTCAGTGATAACACTGCGTAGAGCAACAACTCAGAAATTCAATCTACTTTAAGGCTTCATAACAGAGGATTTTATCTACTTCCAAGCTTTATCATAAATACAGAAGTGACAACAGTTAATTCAACTTCAGGTATCAATCATTGCAGCACAAAACCACTAAAGGGGTGAAAAAGACGACAGAGAAAAAGACGACAGAGAAACAGTTTCAGATCAGACAGAAACAACATGTGGACAAATCTCAATCCAGTTCCTGATGCCCAACGTCTTTTCCTTCCGTCACTCTTCCCCTGAAAGCGTGTCGCCAGAGTCCAGCGCCACCTATCACACAAAAGTAATTGTTAGTACTGTTCCAAGTTTTCATAAACATTAGTTTAAAAAAAGACAACTGAAATGAACTATACCCATCAAGTATGCAACAACAAAACGAAGTCTCTTGTCCCTCACACACATACATGCACGCACGCTTGCTCACGCTCACACACACACAGACACAGACACACACACAAGCACACACGCACACACGCACACACACACACACACACACACACACACACACACACACACACACACACACACACACACACACACACAAGCCTGCACACACACACAAGCCTGCACACACACACGCGCGCGCACACACACACTACCATCTGAGAAATAAAATTTTGACTTTATCTTCGAAATAAAATAATATCCCCCCCCCCTTTTCCTCCCACAGTCAAGACAGATATGGGACAATGACAGTGCACTAATTTGGTGGCCTGGCAGGTTCACAATTCTTCCTGGCCTTTCCTATCTCACATGTCGGCATCACTGGACTCGGTGCTAGCCACCACAATGACACTGACATGATCCTCCACCTCCCTCTCCTCCAATCTTCACTGGCCCTGCTGACTTTATGGATTCTCATGCCACAGGATTCGGTGATGTTGCCAATGACAGAAGCTGGTGGTCTGCCTTTGTCTTTTTTCTCTCTCTCGGTTTTGCCTCGAAAGACAGCCTTCATGATGTCTGCATGTTTGTTTCGAAGCGTATGGCCTACATAATATCTTAGTTTCCTTCGTTTATTTGACAAGATTTCTTGTTCCCATTTCGTGTAGTTTGCTTCTGTTTTCTTCTTTTCTCTGTCCAACTGAACCTGAGGTTCCTTGTAAAAACCACATCTCAGATGCTTTTGCTGGCTCTTTGCCCACATTCTCCTAAGTGCTTCGGCAATTCTCCTTGAATGCTATCGAGGCCGGATTATTTTCTGTATTTAAGCTCTTTGGTGGCTCTCTCGACTTTTCTAACGAGGGGTTCAGGCTCTAACTCAGGTGTCTGTGTTGAAATTAAAATATCTTCATTTTGAGGTGCATATTCTTCTTGGCCGTTGAACACCCCCCCCCCCTCCCCGTATTCATGCAATCTTTTTAAAATGTCTTCGGATTCAGTTAGGGCAGTTTCATCTGAAGAATTAAAACACTAATTTTTGGCTTGAGTGATCTGATCTGTTGAAAAAAGTTCTCTCGATGTTCCTTTTTCGTGGTGTACATTATTTTCCCATATTTTTGTTCCAGCCAGTTTGTCTTCTCTCTTCGAATCTCTTTCTGGCAAATGCTGAAAAAAGTACTATCATTTAGTGAATTAAATCGCATGTACACTGCTGTATCCTTGGACATTCTATATTTTGAAACACACTGATCAGGAAACATTGCAGTTCATCATAAAATGAATTTGAGCATTATACATATTAAAAGCTGAGAGATTCATTCACAGAGCATGGCACATTTTCAAAGTTTTACTACTGATGTATTCACACTTTTTTTTTATCCATAATTGAAACAACCTTTCCAGTTACACTTTCCGTAAGTTGTAAGCGCGATTTCTTCACACAAAATGTGCCTTTTGTTATAAGAAAGAAGGCTGCATAAATACACATCCCTGTCTATACATTTTATGGCCAGCCTTAATAATGAATATATATGTATATACATCTCAACACTGTTCTTGTTTTCTTATCAATCTAACCTTGGTGATATAAAGCAGAAAATTTATTCTACTTCCAGCCTTAATAATTTTCCAACACTTAAAATTTACTTCCATCCTCAGAACAAATACTTCAAGTTTACAAATTGATTAACAAAGATATAAGAGAAAAAACAAAATAAAAAAGACAAAATAATCTGGACAAACCTGGAGTTCAGGGGCCCCAACGTCTCTGTCTGTTCCTTCCATCGCCACGTGCAGCAGTTTCAGTCACCGCAGATTTGGCTACTGGAAATCTGGCTGCTCTCCCCTGAAAGTGTGTCGCCGGCGTCCAACGCCATCTACTACATAAGAGTTATTTCATATAAGCTGTGCTGAACACGTGCAGAACATGTCGCTGAGAGCTAATACTGTTCCCCACTGATATTTTCCCGTTGTCACTGTATGGATACAAACGTCTATATCAATATTTAATGAAAACATTCCTCAACAAAAAACATGTAGATGATCAAGCAAAAATTAACATTAATTTCATAATTAAAAATTAATGTAAACAAACTCTTCTTCAGTTCCCTGGAGACATTTTTCTAGATTTTGATT
>CM060342.1:14779337-14786837 GCA_030674155.1 Stramonita haemastoma | reverse complement strand
TTGAACATGTTTTATACACGCAAAATCCACATAATTATAAGTAATTTTCAGTAATAAGATTGCTGTATATATACAGCAACAAATCTGCACAATTTAAAATACTTCCAGATCCAATAGAGAGAGTTTATTCTACTTTAATTTCTTAATGTCTTCTATTTTCAACCTCGGTAATAAACTATCCACTGACTGTACTACTTTATTTCAAGACTTACTAAACAACAGTGACAATTCATACTTCGAGCCCTAAAAATGTATAAGTCATGCTCCATAAGCATACTGCATGACAGAACCAGAAGACAGACAGACAGACAGACAGCTGAAGATCAGACAGACAGACAGACAGACAGACAGAACAGCAGAAGATCAGACAGACAGCGACAGTGAGACAGCCAGACAGCCAGACAGGACAGAACAGACAGACAACAGCTGAAGATCAGACAGACAGACAGCTGAAGATCAGACAAGACAGCCAGACAGACAGACAGCTAGCTGAAGATCAGACAGACAGACAGACAGACAGACAGACAGCTGAAGATCAGACAGAAGCAACATGTGGACATCATGCCCAACGTCTCTCCCTGTTCCTTCTGGTGTCGTGCACACCAGCTCCTGTCATGGCTTATCTCCCCATCACCAGCGCCATCTACAACAAATAAGCTACTGTTAGCTGCGTTCATTTTGGAATGAATTTATTAGTAAATGAACAGCCCCCCCCCGCCCCCCCCCCCCCCCCCCACCACAAAAACAAACTAAAAATCCAAAACAAAACTCGTTAACCAAGGATAAACGATTTTCTCTCTCTCTCTCTCTCTCTCTCTCTCTCTCTCTCTCTCTCTCTCTCTCTCTCTCTCTCTCTCTCTCTCCCCAAAGTCCTTCGGATGAGACTATAAACCGAGGCCCCCTGTGCGAATGCACGCAGAACATCTTGCGCACGCGTTAAATCCTGTTCTGCTTTTCGTAAGAGTAGGCCATTGTGTGCCGGTGGGAACAGATGACATTTACAAAACTACATACACCCGGGGACTGGATGTAAAAAACACATAATTGCTTATTCCATCAACCTTAATATAAAAGAATGAAAAAAAATAAATAAACATTAAGCAAGGATAACCTCTCTCTCTCCCTCTCTCTCTCTCTCTCACACACACACACACACACACACACACACACACACACACACACACACACACACACACACACACACACACACAAGGCCAGGCAGAGAGAAGCATGTATGCTACTTTAGTAACTTGGCACGATCGACAACTCCTGCAGACTGCTGAAAAAACACAACACAGGTTAGGAAACATCGCATTTTATCATAAAAAAATTAACATCAAAAGTGAGCAGCGTCATTCACTGAAGTCATTTTAAAGTTGTCTATATTTTACTTCTCATGTAAACTGATTGATTTAGATTAAAATTTCACTTTTAATCGGTTTAAAAGGAGTTTTATTCAAGGTAAATTTGTTCATTTATTTTTCTTAACACATAAATAAATACACAACTCTGAAAATTCCTTTCGCTTTAAACTTTGATAATGAATATAGAACTCGACAATATATCATACTTCAATTAGTAATAAATACACAGCTCTGCTAACTCATCTACCTGTAGCGTCGATAATATACATACTTCTCACAATTTATTCTCTTTCCAGAATAGACATACTTCTAAATATTCATTCTGTTTCCAACCATAAATGATGAACACACAACACTTACAGTTTATTCTACTTCCAGCCTTAATAATGAATAATTGCTGCATAAACTTATCAAATGAATGGGGGTTTTTTAAGGGAGAAAAACTAAATACAAGAAGAAAAGATAAAAATTAAAAAGAAAAAATCAGGAAACACCTGGAGTTTCTGACACCCAACGTCTCTCTCTCTCTCCCTGTTCCTTCCTTCCTTCCGTCACCCCGCACTGCAGTGTATGTCAGCCACAGCAGATCTCTGTCTGTCTCTGTGAAGTGTGCTGCTGCCTCTCTTCCCTCAAACCACGTCGCCAGAGTCCAGCGCCACCTGTTACAGAAAAGTCACTGTCAGCCATGCTTAGGTCACAATATACTTAGTAGTAAAAGGACAACAGAAACAAAGCTAGACCCATTTAGCAAACAGAAAAATTACAAAAACTTTTTTCTGATCAAACTGTATGCGTTTATCATCAACTACAGCGAATATAGAAACTGTGTGACGAGGGTATTACTACCATCCATATATTTTTTTTAAGTACAAGAGACTTAATCCTTTCTTACAGTACTTTTTAAAAAAATTTGGATAAGATATTAAAAAAAACTTTGAAATGGGATTTAGCATTATTTCATTCAATGGTACTATAGCAAACTTATCATATTCATGTTATAAATTACTTAACTTGTTTATTTAGATTTTAGATGTTATCAGTGATTATCCCTTTTTCTGTGTCCTGTTACAACAGATGTGCATTTTCTTTGACCACATTCATCAATTTAAGCCCCCCCCCCCCCTCCCTCTTCCACCATCTAATATCACTAAGTTAACAGACACAAAATCGAAGCCTAAGCCAAAGCCAAAACCACACACACACACACACACACACACACACACACACACACACACACACACACACACACACACACAGAAAGAGAGACAGACAGACAGACAGACAGAAAAAGAGACAGGGTGAAGCAGGCACATTAATTTAGCAAAACCTCACGACCGACAACTCTTTCTGCAGGCTTCTGGAAAAAGAAGAGTACCATCGTTAACTGAAGCAAACCACAGCGTATCTTTTTAAAATTTCTGCAGCATAAAACACAAGATAGATTAGGAAACATCAGAATTTTTTTCATATAACAAATTAACATAGCTATTAAAAACTGGCACCTTCACTTATACACATTTTTAACTTTCCTACAGCTTTTTACTGATGAAAACATTTTTTTCTACTTTTAACCATAAACAATAAATATATAACTGTTATTCATTCCCCATCCATCATTAATAATGAATATAATATACACAACCCTGGCAATTCGTTCCGCTTCCAACCATTAATAACCATACAACTCAGACGATTTAGTCTTCTTCCAACCATAGGCAAAATTAAAAAACAACAACCCCAAAATCAATGTTCAACCGACAATTCATGCTACTTATCACGTTAATCATAAATACAGTTGTTATAATATATTCTACATAAACAGTTTATTATCAACCTTAAATAAAACACTCCCATCCACAGCCAAATTGAATTTATTAATAATAAGAACGACCATGTGATTTGTTTTGGTTTGATTTTATTGTAGTTCCAGCAGATTCTAGATATTTATGCAGACACATGCAACAGAGATGGGTGACCTCTCCGTTTCTCTGCTCATTTTAATGCTGTAATAAACAACACGTATTGCTCTTCTCTCAGAAACCACAAAAGAAATAGAATTTTATGGCAAGATGATCCAGCCTTCACTCAAAACAAACAAACAAAAAATATTCTGTTGTCAGACTCTCCACCAGAAAACCCTCCTGGATATTTTCCCCAAACCTTAAAGACACAAAACAGGTACCATTTCACCATCATGTATGAGTATCTGTTTATACTTTAAATCTCTCTCCTCTCTCTCTCTCTCTCTCTCTCTCTCTCTCTCTCTCTCTCTCTCTCTCTCTCTCTCTCTCTCTCAACAACAGTGGATTATTTTCAAGGCCTGTGGGTTTATATGTGAGCTTTCTTTATGTCAGTAGTGCCATCATTCTTCATGGGCCTGAAGGTCACATAATCTTGTTTACAACAGCAGTGTTTTTATGCAATTATTTATTGAGCAAGGAATTCAACGACCAGGAATCACCAACCAGACAATATACTCATAATTCAAAAATTTTGTCTATGCACGAATGTACGTGCGTGCGTGCATGTGCGTGTCCGTGTGCGTATGCGTATGTGTGTGTGTGTGTGTGTGTGTGGAGAGAGAGAGAGAGAGAGAGACAGAGACAGAGACAGACAGACACAGACAGACACAGACAGACAGACAGACAGACAGACAGACAGAGAAAAGGAATAGTTTATTCAGATTTAGTCCATTGCCCCTTACTAAAAGGGTGATAGTAAATATAATGCCACAAATGATTTCTGGTGTTGAAAAGATTACACTCAGAAACACATTAATGGATTAAACAATCATTACACTCTGTTGTATTAGTATCTAGATTTTTCCAAGGTTTTTGCTGATATACTTCCCAAGGTGATATAATAGGTACTCATTTTTTGCACGGGACAGAGAGAGGAGAGGAGAGGAGGAGGAGAGGAGAGGAGAGGAGAGGAGGAGGAGAGGAGAGAGAGAGAGAGAGAGAGAGAGAGAGAGAGAGAGAGGAGAGAGAGAGGAGAGAGAGAGAAAGGAGAGAGAGAGAGAGAGAGAGAGAGAGAGAGAGAGAGAGAGAGAGAGTGAGAGAGAGAGAGAAGAGAGAGAGAGAGAGAGAGAGAGAGAGAGAGAGAGAGGAGAGAGAGGAGAGAGAGTGAGAGAGAGAGAGAGAGAGAGAGAGAGAGAGAGAGAGAGAGAGAGAGAGAGGAGAGAAGAGAGAGAGAGAGAGAGAGAGAGAGAGAGAGAGAGAAGAGAGAGTGCGCCAAGAGAACTTTGAGCAGAGAGACTATCTCACACCTAAAACACTTCTGTACATGCCACAATTTATGTCAAACTACTATACTGTGTGGTAGTGTTTGTACTTTACACAAAACGAAATAAACCCTACAATAAAGTGGAAAGGGGAGGTAATGGCGACAGACTGCAGCAAAAGCAAGCTGCCGTTATCCTGCTGTTGAACGAAAACATGTCTACCCTGCATTACAAACATTATCAACGGTGCTGCAGAGGATGTCGCAAGCAGCATTACAAACATCACCAATAGTGCTGCAGAGGTTGACGCAAGCAGCACAGCACGGCTGCAGTACTGGATTTTTTCTGCACAAATGCTGGGTGCCGCTCACGTCAACATTCACGGCAAAAAGCTAAAACCTCCTACGAAGAAAAGACAGGAGAGGGGTCACTATTTCAGGTACTCCCTGACTGTCCACACCCCTGTACACCTGGTCACGCTGTCGTCATCACGCCATTATCGTCGTTATCCTCATGTATCAGCCATTATCGTCGTTATCCTCATGTATCAGCCATTATCGTCGTTATCCTCATGTATCAGCCATTATCGTCGTTATCCTCATGTATCAGCCATTATCGTCGTTATCCTCATGTATCAGCCATTATCGTCGTTATCCTCATGTAACAGCCATTATCGTCGTTATCCTCATGTATCAGCCATTATCGTCGTTATCCTCATCTATCAGCCATTACCGTCGTTATCCTCATGTATCAGCCATTATCGTCGTTATCCTCATGTATCAGCCATTATCGTCGTTATCCTCATGTATAAGCCATTATCGTCGTCATCCTCATCTATCAGTCGTCATCATGGTGCACATACATTGTATTGCACACAACTTTCTGTCCTGGCAGATTTCTCTGTGTGAAATTCCAGCTGCTCTCCCTGGGGATCTCTCCCCAAGAGCACAAGAGCATCGCCACCAATGCTGACCCATTTTTCTGTCCTGTCTTTCCTTCTCTATTGGTTTATCCCGCCATCCTCCAGGTGCACACCTGTCTCGCCGTCGCTGTGGTTCATATTCATCATTGATGACAGGTAAATGTAGTGAACAGGTACCCTTGTAATGCGTACACACAAATCCTAGCTTAATGCAGAAAAGCTGTTATCAGATGATTAACATTTTATTCAGAACTGTCTACGTTTCATGAAAAGATATGGCAGTTCTTGTTCCTGAAGGTACAAATAGAACATCTTTATTAAAAAAAAACAAAAAAACTGCCGTATAATTATCTCATGCAAAGTCCAGGTAAAATTTTCAGCTTTCACAGTTCTGTAAAACTAATCATGAAGATATAGGCTAGGTATATGTGTTTCTAATCATTTATAAAAGTGTAGTGTAACTAAAGTACACTTTAAGACAATGTGACTTCGAACTGTATTTTTAATCAAGTCACTTTTCTAATTACACATTTCTTTGTGCATTTTTAAAAAATTAGTCTATTTTTTGATTGATAAAACCTACATCAAATCATGAATTTGGAAAACACATTTTTAAGATTATTGAGTGTTACGCTTTTTAGGGAACTGCTCTTTACTTTTACCTGACATGACAAACACAATATCAACAGAAAAAGACCTAACCGATCTTCCTTCTTCCAGTCCCCTCTTCATAACACACAACATTTCCTCTGCTGTGTGCATTTGACCACTCATTTTTCCGTCCATAATTTCTTGAGAGCTTTAAAAAGAAATCACATCAAAATGCATTTGACATCTTTTCCCAAATGATCGGAGGAGATTGGAAAAAGGAAGATGTGTGCTGTGCATGCTTCAGTGTTCCATCTACACTACGTGTTGTGCCTGCTGATATGGCCTTATAGTGGCAAAACCTCTCCATCATCACCTCCATCACGCCAGAAACAGAGTTCTGCTTCCTTTCTTTCATAGTTACTTTTACAGAACGAACATCTTTCATCCGTTTCAGCATAACCCCGTTATCTAATGGATAACAGGTGTGGATATAAGGAGCAGGTTTTTATCCACAGAAATATTTTTGAAAAGAGAAAACCGAATATGCACAAACATGATTCAGACCATGTACTTTTTCTTTTTAGCAAAGCTGAAAATTGCTCAGAAAATGTCTGATTTTACCATCATTCAAGAAAACCGAGTTTTTCCATTTTGCACGATTTTGCACTGTTTAAAACTGCGGAGGGGGTGAGAGATTTTTGCCTTCATCATTTCACACAAAAGTGAGAAAAAAGAAAGTAACTCACAGATCACAGCAGTCTCCTGGCGTGCTGGCATCTATCATAGAGTTGATGACCTTGAACTTGTGTTGTCTTGTGGTCGTAAACCATCCATGACCTTGTAGATGTGTATGCAAAATCACGTGCACCTACACAAAGGATTTTACTTGAGGAATGTAGACTAATAGCGCGCACGCGCGCACACACACACACACACACACACACACACACACACACACACACGCACGCACGCACGCACGCACGCACGCATGCACGCATGCACGCTTGCTAAAAGGAAAAAAAAGAGTACCATCCTTTAACTTAAGAAAACCAATATGTATCCTTTAAAATTATGGTGCTTCATTATCAAAAACGCGATACATTATGTCAAATAACACTTTGAAACAAACTGATTTTCGATGTGTATTTGAAAAGCTAGCATTTTCCATTCACAGAATATATTCTTAAAATGACTACGTCTTACTTCGGTGTCAACTGACTTTGCATCATAATGAAAATGTTCCCGTTTCATTTCCAACATGTTCTATTCACTTAAACTTAGTTAACCTTCAGTGATAAACACTAAAGTAGAGCAACAACTCAGAAATTCAATCTACTTTAAGGCTTATGACAGAAAAGTTGATTTACTTCCAAACAAAAATACACAGTAAATTATTACAA
>CM060342.1:14759628-14767128 GCA_030674155.1 Stramonita haemastoma | reverse complement strand
GTTGGTGACCATAGCATATCACCATCTGTTCGTGGTGACCATATCACCATCTGTTGGTGACCATAGCATATCACCATCTGTTGGTGACCATAGCATATCACCATCTGTTGGTGACCATAGCATATCACCATCTGTTGGTGACCATAGCATATCACCATCTGTTGGTGACCATAGCATATCACCATCTGTTGGTGAACATAGCATGTTACTATCTGTTGGTGAACATAGCATGTTACTATCTGTTGGTGAATATATCACCATCTGTTGGTGGTCATAGCATATCTGTTAGTGAATATATCACCTTCTGTTGGTGGTCATAGCATATCTGTTAGTGAATATATTACCATCTGTTGGTGTACATAGCATATCACCATCTATTTGTGACCATAGCCTAACTCTAATCATGTGCGTAGTCACAGCACACCCAAAGCAACAACAGACACCTATGGGGGTTGGCTCTTGAAGGATGCACGTCATTTCCAAGCATGTCCCGTGCCGCACGTGCTGCTGGCCCCGCTGTCCTGTGGTGTGTGTGCCCATCGATCTGCAGTGTGCTGGTTTGGGGCACAGGGGGCTGCGTGATCTGATAAACGTGAGATAAGCCACAGAGCTGGAGCAGAAAGAGGGAATTGGGAGATGGTGGTGGTGGTGAATAAAGAGATGAATTAGCTACCTATGTTGTTTTCATATGTTGCTACCCGTTTTTTAAGAACAGTCTGACATGTACAGTGGTTTCGTAGACAGGCCGTAAGTTTACCAGGATAAGTCATGTTTCCAATCACCACATGTCCACAAAGCTGAAACTCGTTCCATCTCCCCTGTGTGCCTGTGGTAAAGAAAACCAGACAAGCGAGCACATCCTTTAAAGATGCACGCTATACAGCAACCTGAGGAAAATTGTGTGGCCAACAGAGATAACCCTACAGACCAAGCTGTACGGCCCACGAGAGGAGCTGGAAAGGACATGCCATTATTTTCCTCAGACGGTGTAAAGCAAACAGGCGAAGTCATGGTTTCACTGTCTAACCGCCCCCCCCCCCCCCCCCCCCCCAAAAAAAAAAAAAAAAAGGAAGATAATTTTTGACATAACTATTTTATCACGTAGGATATTTTCCACACAAAAATGTAGCTTAGAGAATACTGCATTAAGTTTTATTTTAAAGTCCAAAAGCTCCCTTTCAATTAAACGAAAAAGAAAAAAACACACGATATAACAAGCTCCATTTAGTTGTAGTAAAACGCGATCGATATTCAACCGCTTTTTTTTTTTTTTTTTTTTTTTAACCATCACCCAGAAGAGAACAGGGGGAGGGGGTGGGGGTGGGGGTGGAGGGTCATTCGTTTTATCAGAAAATAATGTCCCTGTCATACAAGCACACATGAGATGAGATGGAGGGCTATATGGACAGAGGGGATTGGGGGGGGGGGGGGGGGCGGGGGACAGGGGGGTAGGGTAGAAGGAAGGGAAGAGGGGTTTTTGATGTAAGGCTATGCAGGCCTGGTATGGAGGTTTGTGTGTGTTGTGTGTGTGTGTTGTGTGTGTGTGTGTGTGTGTGTGTGTGTGTGTGTGTGTGTGTGTGTGTGTGTGTGTATGTGTGTGTGTGTGTGTGAGAGACAGACAGACAGACAGACAGACAGACAGAGACAAAGAGAGAGATAGGCAGACAGACAGACAGACAGACAGACAGAGGGACAGACAGAGAGGCTGAGATTTATTCATTTATTTATTTATTTATTCTTTTATACCGAGGATAATGGAATAAGCACTCATGTGCTTTTTTACATCCAGTCCCCGTGTGTATGCAGTTTTGTAAATGTTTTAGAGAGAGAGACAGACAGAGACGGTGAAAGATACAGAGAGACAGACAGACAGACAGACAGAAACAGACAGAGAGACAGACAGAAGGTGACAGTGAAAGATGCCTCTGCCTGACCGTCCTTTCTTCCTTCCCTCCTCCCTCCTTCCTTCCCTCCCTGTCCTGCCGCACGGGCTGCCAAGCCACAGCGCTATTTTTAGCACCTCCGTCAATCCATCCCCCCCCCTCCTCCCCAACACAGCCCTCTCCCCTCCCCCCCCCCCCCCACCTCTCCACAACTCTCCACAACTCCCAACCGAACTCTTACTACTCCCTCCATTCTTCTCTTGCAATTCAGCCAGCGTCTTGAAGAGATGACATGGCCTAGCAGTGAGAGAGAGACAGAATGATATTGAAGATGCTGGGGGGATGGGGGGGGGGGGGAGATGGGGGGGGTATCTCCCTGAACAATACAGGAATCCATCGAATTGACCTGAGCTCTCTCTCTCTCTTGTCTGTCTCTCTCTGTCTCTGTCTCTCTCTCTCTTGTGTATTTGTTTGTATTGCTGTCTCTCTCTCTCTCTGTCTCTCTCTGTCTCTCTGTCTCTCTCTGTCTCTGTCTGTCTGTCTGTCTGTCTGTCTGTCTGTCTGTCTGTCTCTCTCTCTCTCTCTCTCTCTCTCTCTCTCTCTCTCTCTCTCTCTCTCTCTCTCTCTGAAAAATCTGTGTTCTGTGTGTGGCTGATATGAGAGAAGGAATTGGAAGAAAAAAAAGGAAAAAGAGTGGCCGTTGAGGAGAAAGAAAGAGAGAGGGGAGGGGAGGGGAGGGGGTTGAAGTGAGTATCGGATTGCGGTCACAGACAGAAGCAAGCTGCCACCCTCCCTGCATCACAGAGAGAGAGAGAGAGAGAGAGAGAGAGAGAGAGAGAGAGGAGAGAGAGAGAGAGAGAGAGAGAGGCAACCACCACCACCACCACTGTCCGCACAGAAAATGGCGTGTGAAGCTTCTGTGATTCGATCCCCCCCATCCACCACCACACCAACCTCCACCCCCCCCCCCTTTCCCACTACTGTGAGGCCAGTCTGTGTGCTGCTTGGGGGGATGGATGATCTCAGCTGATGAGTGTGCTGTGCTGTGCTGTGCTGTGCTGTGCTGTAGTCAATGTGTGGGTGTGTGTGTATGTATACATGTGCTGCTGTGTCTTCCTCACTTGATGCTGCATGCTGCGTAGATGTCTTCAGTGTTGATGTGTACCGTGCAGAATTGAAAGACTTGGCTGTCAAGATGCTGGTGAGACCTGCTCGGTTGTTTGGAACATTTATTTATTTATTTTATGCGTGAAGAGAAAATTGGCTGGTGTCATTTTTTGGGGTGGTGGTGAAGAAAGTGAATGGATTTTTCCAGAATTGTATGACTTGGAAACATCTACATGTATACACAAACGCGTGGTGTGCACACACTTACACGTGAACGTTCATGTACGCATGTATAGTCACAAACATGCATGTATGCATCAGTGCTTGCATACACGCGCGCACGCATGTCTGCCAAAAAAAAAAAATCACCAAAAATTTGCACATTTTTGAAGGAGGTTTGATTGAAATGTGTCAAGAGTGAATGACAAAGTATGCAGACTCTGAATCAAATTATTGAAAAAAAATAGACACCAGCTGCATAATGTAGTCAACCCTACCCAAAGAAAGAAAGACACATTCAACTCCTTGGACTTTGGCTGTATGCAGTGAAGACACCCTCAATCAATGATCAATGTCTCCCGAAAAAAAGCTGAAATTCATGGACAGTTGAATGCAGAGTCCTGTTTCCGTCATTGTCATTTCTGTGTGCCATTCTGCCACAGAGCTAATGTGTTGTGCACTGGTTAATAATACAAAGACACATTAACAAAACATAATCAGTGACCTCACCATGAAGGATGCAGCAGTATCATCATACCTAAATGCGGTCAACATGAACTGTCATCGTACCCAGTTCCAGGCTTCACAGTGCAGTCATTGAAATCACATGTAGTAGTGACAGCTTGGTGACAGTAATGATGATGGTGGTGGTGCCAGTTACAAACTTCCTTAACTGAAGGACACACTTATTTTTCTTGTGGTGAGTATAACAAACAAGCAAACACACAAACAAACTTATTTTCTGGATATGAGTTATAATAACAAACAAGCAAGCAAACACACAAGCAAACTTATTTTCTGGATATGAGTTATAATAACAAACAAGCAAGCAAACAAACAAACAAACTTATTCTCTGGAGATAATTCAGAACAACAAACACACAAGCAAACTTATTTTCTGGAGATAATTCAGAACAACAAACAGACAAGCAAACACACAAGCAAACTTATTTTCTGAAGATTATTCAGAACAACAAACACACAAGCAAACACACAAGCAAACTTATTTTCTGAGGATAATTCAGAACAACAAACAGATAAGCAAACAGACAAGCAAACTTATTCTCTGAAGATAATTCAGAACAACAAACAGACAAGCAAACACACAAGCAAACTTATTCTCTGAAGATAATTCAGAACAACAAACAGACAAGCAAACACACAAGCAAATTTATTCTCTGAAGATAATTCAGAACAACAAACAGACAAGCGAACACACAAGCAAACTTATTTTCTGGAGATAATTCAGAACAACAAACAGACAAGCAAACACACAAGCAAACTTATTCTCTGAAGATAATTCAGAACAACAAACAAACAAACAAGCAAACACACAAACTTGTTTTCTGGAGATGAGTCAGAACAACAAAAAATAAACACACAAACACAAACAAACTTATTATCCGGAAATGTGCCAGAACAACAAACAAACAAGTAAACACTTACTTTCTGGAGGTGACTCAGAATAACAAACAAGTAAGCAAACACTCAAAACAACTATGCAAACACACAAACACACAAACAAAAACAAACTCAGGAGCAGGCAAAACAAGCAAACAAACAAACAAACGCTGACGGTTTTGCTCTTCACTGATGTTTGCTTTATACGTCTCCAGTCCTTTTTTAGTACAATTATTCCATCACTAATCATCTGTACCCCAACACTATTATCACCAGGTCTTTAGGTACAGGAAAAATCGCTTGAGATAAAGAGGGGAAGGAGGAGGAGGGTGGAGAAGAGAATCCCTACAGATTCAAGTTGATGTGTAAAAAAGAACAACATGATAATAAAAAATGGGGTGGGAGCCGAAATGGCCCAGTGGTGAAAGCATTGTACACATTATCTGACAATAATTGAAGTTGAAAGTTCGAATCTTCAATGAGCTGCTCTGTTAGGAAGGTGGTAGGATGGCCTGCCTAACATGTAAACTGTGAGATTCTGGGTTCGATTCTTAGCCTTGCCCTTTCTTCCCAGTTTGACAGGAAAATCGAACTGGATGTCAAGTCTTTTGGAAGAGACTCTAAACCAGTTGGACCTGAGTGTTTACGGACTTATGTATGTCAAAGGAACCCATGACAGTTGAAAAT
The DNA here is from genome assembly GCA_030674155.1 of Stramonita haemastoma. Taxonomy (NCBI): domain Eukaryota; kingdom Metazoa; phylum Mollusca; class Gastropoda; order Neogastropoda; family Muricidae; genus Stramonita; species Stramonita haemastoma. The sequence continues at coordinate 14,761,831 of CM060342.1, read as the reverse complement.
CGGAAAAAGCAGGGAGGTACCTCCTGACTGTCTAGGATAATCATAAAGATAATGATTGTTCTTTTTGAGGATCAGGATAATGATAATGATTGTTCTTTTTTGAGGATCAGGATAATGATAATGATTGTTCTTTTTGAGGATCAGGATAATGATAATGATTGTTCTTTTTGAGGATCAGGATAATCATAATAATAATGATTGTTCTTTTGAGGATCAGGATAATCATAATGATAATGCTTGTTCTTTTGAGGATCAGGATAATCATAATGATAATGATTGTTCTTTTGAGGATGAGGATAATCATAATGAAAATGATTGTTCTTTTGAGGATCAGGATAATCATAATGATAATGATTGTTCTTTTGAGGATGAGGATAATCATAGTGATAATGATTGTTCTTTTGAGGATGAGGATAATCATAATGATAATGATTGTTCTTTTGAGGATGAGGATAATCATAATGATAATGATTGTTCTTTTGAGGATCAGGAAAATCATAATGATAATGATTGTTCTTTTGAGGATCAGGGTAATCATAATGATAATGATTGTTCTTTTGAGGATGAGGATAATCATAATGATAATGATTGTTCTTTTGAGGATCAGGATAATCATAATGATAATGATGGTTCTTTTGAGGATCAGGAAAATCATAATGATAATGATTGTTCTTTTGAGGATGGGGGAAGAGCTCCTGTCCCTATCTTAAACATAATGAGGCCTTTGTTATATTCTAGTCTTTGGTGCAGGGGGAGAGTATTTAACAGAGTAAAATCCATTTCTAGCAAGGTTATCTTTTTCAAAAGAACCAGCTTAAAAGCCCCTTTATACAGGCTCAGTAACTGTTTCATAGCGTTTGCACTGGCAGAATCCCACAGGGTTGAAGCGTAATCTATTAAGGATTGTGTACATATATGCTTGACAGAATAGTTTCCTGGAATGGAAATCAACAAAGTGTTTAATTTTAGTCAGTAATATATTCTTTGGGACAAGTATTTGCATAGTTGAGATATGGGGTAGAGCCAGCAGAGATTTTCATCGATTGCTAATTCTAGAACTTTGACATGAGAGATTTGTTCGATTGCTTCCTTTTTGGTTTGGATTGGGGTGAGTTTATGGGATAAGTTTTGTCGCTTTTGTCTGGTGGTGATAAGCATGCATTGTGTTTTTTTGGCGCATAGACATGTGGTTCAGTTCTGTCCATTCAACACGATCATCAGAGCTTTTTGTCATGTGTTGGCACGAGAGTCCATACAGCCTGTATGAATGGTTGTGTCGGCAGCCAACAGTTCACATTTGGATCTGGCATGGAGAAGAAGGTCATTTGTGTGTTATAAAAAGAGAGTTGGTGCTAATGTGGATCCCCATGGTACTCCATAATGAATGTATTACAGTCTGGATGTGGATGTAGCTTTTGAGACACACGGGTTTAATTCCTAAATGTGTCTCCGATATCGGAATACGGCTACCTTAATTGTGTGTGTGTGTGTGTGTGTGTGTGTGTGTGTGTGTGTGTGTGTGTGTGTGTGTGTGTGTGTGTGTGTGTGCGTGCGTGTGTGTGTGTGTGTGCGCGTGCGTGTATGTGTGTGTGTGTGCTGTGTTGTGTGTGTGTGTGTGTTGTGTGTGTGTGTGTGTGTGTGTGTGTGTGTGTGTGAGTGAGTGAGTAGTGTGTGTGTTCGTGTGTGTGTGTCGTTGTGCGTGTTGCGTGCGTGCGTGCGTGCGTTCGTGCGTGTGTGTGTGTGTGTGTGTGTGTGTGTGTGGAGGGGGGAGGGGGTCAGCCGTGTATGCAACAATCTCACTGGCATTGGTAAACCTGGAAGCTCTGAGGAAAAAAACAAAAAGAAAAAAAAAGCTTTACAAGGAGATACTGTCCTCTGGAGTTAGCATCAGTACTCACTTCATGCCCCTGAAAGTGCTCTAGATGAGATTATAAACTCAGGCCTCCTGTGCAAACGCACGCAGAACATCTTGTACAAATGTTTAAACCTGTTCCGTTTTTCTGAAGAGTAGGCCGTCGTGTGCCGGTGGGAACGGATGACAAAATTTGCAAAACTGCACACACACACGGGGGCTGAAGTATAAAAAAAAAGAAAAAAAAAGCACATGTGTGCTGCTTATTCCATCATCCTTGAAATAAAAGAATGAATGAATGAATGAATAATAGTAGTAGTAATAATAATAATAATAATAATAAATAATAAT
>CM060342.1:14714969-14759528 GCA_030674155.1 Stramonita haemastoma | reverse complement strand
AACCACACCGCTAATGCCGCTCTGTGACAGCTCCTCGGATCCTGCTTCGACATCGTTATAACCAGTGACATTCACACACATGTGTAACCATGTATAAACAATTCCGCGTTTTGGCTTCCAATCGCGAGAATCGTTGATATTGTACAGTTCTCAATTTTGCTGATGTACTTTTCGATTTCGGTCCCTTTCCCCAACTACCCTTTTGTGAATGGGTTTAAAAACCTAACACAATAAATCTTTGTCATTGTCATTGTCATTGTCATTGTCTTCTCTCTCTCTCTCTCTCTCTCTCTCTCACACACACACACACACACACACACACACACACACACACACACACACACACACACACACACACACACAGAGAAGGCCAGACAGAGAGAAGCATATATGCTACTTTAGAGACGTGGCACGATCGACAACTCTGTCTGCAGACTGCTGAAAAAACCCAAAATCGGTTACGAAACATCGAATTTTATCATAAAATAAATGAACAAACATATGAAAAGTTAGAAGCGTCATTCACAGAAGTTATTCTACAGTTGACTTTATCTTACTTCTGATGTGAACTGAATAAGTTTGCTTAAAATTTCATTTCCAGTCGGTTAAAAGCACTTTTATTCAGGGTAAATATATTTTTCTTAAAACATGATTAATAAATACAGAACTCTGAAAATTCATTTCGCTTTAAACTTTGATAATGAATATAGAACTCGACAATATATCATACTTCATTTCTTAGTAATGAATACACAGCTCTGCTAACTCGTCTACCTGTAACGTCAATAATATACATACTTCTGACAATTTATTCTATTTCCAGAATGGACATACTTCTAAATATTCATTCTGTTTCCACCCTTAATTGATGAACATACAACTCTTACAGTTTATTATACTTCAAGGCTCAATAATGAATAATTGTTGCATAAACTTATTAAATGAATGGGGGGGGGGGGGGTGGTTAACGGAGAAAAGCTAAAAAAGAATGAAAGAATTTAAAGACAAAAATCTGGACACACCTGGAGATCCTGATGCCCAACGTCTCTCTCTCCCTGATCCTGTCTTCCTTCCTTCCGTCACCCCGCACTGCAGTGTCAGCCAAAGCAGATCTCTGTCTGTCTCTGTGAAGTGTGCTGCTGCCTCTCTTCCCTCAAACCACGTCGCCAGAGTCCAGCGCCACCTGTTACAGAAAAGTCACTGTCAGCCATGCTTAGGTCAGAATATAATTTAGTAGTAAAAGGACAACAGAAAAAAGCTAGACCCATTAAGCAAGCAGAAAAATTACAATTACTTTTTCTTCTGATAAAACTGTATGCGTTTATCATCAACTACAGCAAATATAGAAACTGTGTGACGAGCGTATTACTACCATCCTTATCTTTTTTTTTCTTTTTCCTTTCATTTTTTTTTCAAGTATAAGAGACTTTTCTTACCATTCCTTTCTGAGAAATACTTGGACAAGATATTAAAAAAAGGGATTTAGCACGAATTTTTTTTAATGTACTATAGCACTGATCATATCTATGTCATAATTCATTTACAATTCTTTTTTAAATTTTGTTTTTGGATATTTTTTTTATCATTTATTCTCCCTTATTCTGTGTACTTTATCATTAGATACGCATTGTCTTGAACATATTCATCAATTTACCCTCCCCTTTCCCATTATCTAATATCACTTAAGTTAACAGATGCACCCCCCCCCCAACACACCCAACACACACACACACACACACACACACCCAACACACACACACACACACACACACACACACACACACACAAAACACACCCAACACACACACAGTCCTTCAGATGAGACTATAAATCGAGGTCCCGTATGCGAACGCACGAATATCATCTTGCGCACACATTAAAACCTGTTCCCCTTTTCGAAGAGTAAGCCATTGTGTGCCGGTGGGAATAGATAACAAAATTTACAAAATTGCATACACACGGGGACTAGTGTAAAAAAAGCACACGAGTGCTTATTCCATTATCCTCGAAATAAAAAAAAACCCTCAAAATAAAATAAACACGCACGCACGCACACGCACGCACGCGCGCGCGCGCGCGCGCGCACGCGCACACACACACCACACACACACACACACACACATTGTTAGATAGACAGACAGACAGAAAAAGATAGGGTGAAGCAGGCACATTAATTTAGCAAAACCTCACGACCGACAACTCTTTCCGCAGGCTTCTGGAAAAACAGAAGAGTACCACCGTCAACTGACGCAAACCACAGTGCATCCTTTCAAAATGTCTGCAGCATTAAACACAAGATAGATTAGGACACAGCAGAATTTTATCATAAAACAAATGGACATATCTACTGAAAGCTGACAGCTTCACTTCTACACATTTGTAACTTTACTGCAGCTTTCTACTGATGTAAACCTTTTCCTCTACCTTTAACCATAAAGTTTAAACAATAAATATTATGTCTGATTATTGATGATTCATTCTCCATCCATCATAAACAATTGATTTATAGCCATGACAATTTGTTCCACACCCAATCATTAATAACTTTACAACTCACACGGTTTATTATTCTGCCGATCATATAATAAAAAATAAACACAGTTATATGTACAACCGACAATTAATGCTACTTCCCACATTGATTATATACAGTTATTATAGTTTATTCTACGTAAGCTCATAAATATTCAGCTCTTGACAGTTTATTATCAACCTTAAATGAAATACCTCCATCCGCAACTACAGTGAAATTTTCTCCGTGATAAAATAAAATAGAACGGCCATTTGATTGTTTTGGTTTCATTTTATTGTAGTCCCAGCTGATTCTAGATATCCAAGCAGACACATACAGCAGAGATGGGTCAACACTCCGTTCCTTTAGTCATTTCAATGCTGTAATAAACAACGTTTATTGGTCTTCTCTCAAAACCACAAAAGCAATAGAATTCTATAGCAAGGTGATCCAGCTCTCATTCAAACAGACAACAAATATTCTGTTGTGGGACTCTCCAACAAAAAGCGAGTCAGGAATATTTTCTCAAACGTTTGGGGCACAAAACGGGTACCATTTCACCAGCATACTGTTTATAGTTTATATTTGTTCTCTCTCTCTCTCTCTCTCTCTCTCTCTCTCTCTCTCTCTCTCCCTCTCTCTCTCTCTCTCTCTCTCTCTCTCTCTCTCTCTCTCTCTCTCTCTCTCTCATTCTCTCTGTTTCTCTCCCCCCTCCCCCCAGTGGATTCTCTAGTAGGCCAGTGATTTTACATGTCAGTTCTCTTCATGCCTGAAGAGAGGGAGGGAGGGAGGGAGGGAGGGAGGGAGAGAGAGAGAGAGAGAGAAAGAGAGAGAGAGAGAGAGAGGAGAGAGAGAGAAAGAGAGAGAGAGAGAGAGAGAGAGAGAGAGAGAGAGAGAGAGAGAGAGAGACAGAAGAGAGAGAGACAGAGAGAGAGAGAGAGAGGAGAGAGAGAGAGAGAGAGACAGACAGACAGACAGACAGACAGACAGACAGACAGACAGACAGACAGACAGACAGACAGAGAGAAACAGACAGACAGAAAAGGTATTGAAAAGATTACTCTCAGAAACACAATAGATTAACAACAATCATTACTCTCTGTTGTGATAGTATCCAGATTTTTCGAAAGTTTTGCAGATATAACCTCGCAAGGTTACCTAATAACGTCTCTGATATTTTTTTTGCAGGAGGGGGGGGGAGAAAGAGAAGGGAGAAAGGACAAAGATAGACAGACAGAGACAGAGACAGAGCAAAGTGTTCTATGAGTAGAGAAATTATCTCACGCTTACAACACTTCTCTTCCTAATACTAGAATGAACGTCAAAACTATTATACTGTGTGATAATGTTTGTATTTTACACGAAACGAAACAAACCCTACAAAAAAAAGCAGAAAGGGGGAGTTAATGGCGACAGACAGCAGCAAAAGCAAGCTGCAGTTATCCTGCTGTGGAAAGAAAACATGTCTACCCTGCATCACAACCATCATCAATGGTGCAGCAGAGGATGACGTATGCAGCATTACAAACATCATCAATGCTGCAGCAGAGGTTGACGCAAGCAGCACAGCACGGCTGCAGTACTGGATTTTTTTCTGCACGAATGCTGGGTGCCACTCATGTCAACCTTTACGGCAAAAAGCTAAAACCTCCTATGAAGAAAAGACAGGAGAGGGTCACTATTTCAGGTACTCACTGACTGTCCACACCTGTCGTTACCCTTGTGTATCAGCCATTATCGTCGTTATCCTCATGTATCAGCCATTATCGTCGTTATCCTCATGTATCAGCCATTATCGTCGTTATCCTCATATATCAGCCATTATCGTCGTTATCCTCATGTATCAGCCATTATCGTCGTTATCCTCATGTATCAGCCATTATCGTCGTTATCCTCATCTATCAGCCATTATCGTCGTCATCCTCATCTATCAGCCGTCATCATGGTGCACATACATTGTATTGCACACAACTGTCTGTCCTGGCAGATTTCTCTGTGTGAAATTCCAGCTGCTCTCCCTGGGGACTCTCCCCAACAGCACAAGAGCATCGCCACCAATGCTGACCCATTTTTCTGTCCTGTCTTTCGTTCTCTATTGGTTTATCCCGCCATCCTCCAGGTGCACACCTGTCTCGCCGTCGCTGTGGTTCATATTTATCATTGATGACAGGCAAATGTATTGAACAGGTACCCTTGTAATGCGTACACAAAAATCCTAGCTTAATGCAGAAAAAGTTGTAATCAGATGGTTTACATTTTCTTCAGAACTTTCTACGTTTTATGTAAAAAATATGGCAGTTCTTTTTCCTGAAGGTACAAATAGAACATCTTTCAAAAAATGTGCCGTATATCTCATGCAAAATCCTGGTAAGATTTTCAGCTTTCACAGTGCCGTAAAACTTATCATGAAGATATAGGATACGTTTCTGTGTTTCTAATCATTTATAAAAGTGTAGTGTAACTATAGAACACTTTAAGACAATGTGAGTTCGAACTATTTTTAATCAAGTGACTTTTCTAATTACACTTTTCTTTGTGCATTTGGTTTTTGAATTGGTAAAACCTACATCATATTATGAATTTGGAAACATATTTTTGAGAAAGTTAAGTGTACGCTTTTTAGGGAACTGTTCTTTACTTTTACCTGACATGACAAACACAATATCAACAGAAAAAGACCTAACGGATCTTCCTTCTTCCACTCCTCTCTTCATAACACACAACATTTCCTCTGCTGTATGCATTTGACCACTCATTTTTGCGTCCAAAATTTCTTGAGAGCTTTAAAAAGAAATCACATCAAAACGCATTTTACATCTTTTCCCAAATGATCGGAGGAGATTGGAAGAACGAAGATGTGTGCTGTGCATGCTTCAGTGTTCCATCTACACTGTGTGTTGTGCCTGCTGATATGGCCTATAGTGTCAAAACCTCTCCATCATCACCTCCATCACGCCAGAAACTGAGTTCTGCTTCGTTTCTTTCATAGTTACTTTTACAGAACGAACATTTTTCATCCGTTTCAGCATAACCCGTTATCTAATGGGTAACAAATGTGGATATAAGGAGCGGGTTTTTATCCACAGAAATATTTTTGAAAAGAGGAAACCCAATACGCACGAACATGATTCAGACCATGTACTTTTTTTTTTTTTTTTTTTTTTTTTAGCAAAACTGAAAATTGCTCAGAAAATGTCCGATTTTACTATCATTCAAAAAAACAGTTTTTCGCTTTTGCACGATTTTACACTGCTTAAAACTGTGGAGTGTCGAGAGATTTTGCCTTCATCATTTCAAACACAGTGAAAGAAAAGTAACTCACAGATCACAGTAGTCTCCTGGCGTGCTGGCATCTATCATAGAGTTGACGACCTTGAACTTGTGTTGTCTTGTGGTCGTAAACCATCCGTGACCTTGTAGATGTGTATGCAGAATCACGTGCGACTACACAAAGGATTTTTACTTTAAAGGAATGTAGACTACTAGCGCGCGCCCGCACGCCCGCACGCGCGCGGGCGCGCGCACACACACTTGCTAAAAGGAAAAAAAGAGTACCATCCTTTAACTTAAGAAAACCAATATGTATCCTTTAAAATTATGGTGCTTCATTATCCGAAACGCGATACATTATGTCAAATTACACTTTCAAACAAACTGATTTTTGATGTGTACTTGAAAAGCTGGCATTTTCATTCACAGAACATATTCTTAAAGTGACTACGTCTTACTGCTGGTTTCAACTGACTTTGCATCATAATGGAAGTGTCCCGTTTCATTTTCAATTGGTTTAAACATGTTCTATTCACTTAAAATTAGTAACCTTCAGTGATAACACTGCGTAGAGCAACAAGTCAGAAATTCAATCTACATTAAGGCTTCATAACAGAAAAGTTCATCTACTGTCAACCTTTATCATTAATTCACAACTGACAACAGTCAATGCAACTCCAGGTATCAATCATTGCCGGACAAAATCACTAAAGGTGTAAAAAAGACGACAGAGAAACAGCTTCAGATCAGACAGAGACAACATGTGGACAAATCTTCATCCAGGTCCTGATGCCCAACGTCTTTTCCTTCCGTCACTCTCCCCCTGAAAGCGTGTCGCCACAGTCCAGCGCCACCTATTACACAAAAGTAATTGTTAGCGCTGTTCCAAGTTTTAGCACACAGTAGGAAAAAAAAGACAGAAATAAACCATGCCCATCAAATATGCAACAACAAAAAGAAGTCTCTCTCTCTCTCTCTCACACACACACACACACACCACACCACACCACACTACAACACACACACTACCATCTGAGAATAAAATTTAGACTTGACTGTCTTCGAAATAAAATGATAGTTATACCCCCCCCCCCCCCCCCCCCAAGTCAGACAGACATGGGACAGTGACTGACAGACTGAGAAACGGACACAGTGAGAGAGAAAGACAGAATAAAACAGTATACTAATTTGGTGGTCTGGAAGGTTCACAATTCTTTCTGGCCTTCCCTATCTCACAGGTCGGCATCACTGGACACGGTGTTAGCCACCACAGTGACACTGACATGATCCTCCTTCTCCCTGTCATCCGGTCTTCGCTGGCCCTGCTGACTTCATGGATTCTCATGCCACAGGATTCGGTGATGTTGCCAATGAGAGAAGCTGGTGGTCTACCTTGTCTTTTTCTCTCTCTCGGTTTTCCCTCCAAAGACAGTCTTCATGACGTCCGCATATTTGTTTCTAAGTGCATGGCCTACACATCGTAGTTACCTTCGTTTATTATACAAGAAGATTTTTTGTTCCCAGTTCTTCATTCGTACTTTTCACAATTTCCATTTTTGGAGCGCAGCAAATGTGTATTATTCCTCTTTTTCAGTAGCCTGCCTTACAGTTCAAACTGCACTTTTTGTTTCATACTATTAGGATTATGATCATTAAGATCTTGCTTCTGTGACAGACAAGGACTATTCTCCTGTAGGTACTGCAGTCTTTTACATATCCATTCTTGTGGAACATGACAAATCTTGTGACTTCCAGTCTGCTGTCACTGACCAGTCCTCCAGAATTACAAAATAGGTAATGCATGGTTCTCAGCCCACCTTCTCCTAAGTGCTTCAGCAGTTCTCCAGGAATGTTATCGAGGCCTGATGACTTTCTGCATGTGAGCTCTTTGGTGGCTTTCTCAACTTTACTAACCAGGAATTCTCGCTCTAACTCAAAGTTGCTTGTACTGAAATTAAAATATTTTGAGGTACATAATCATCTCGGCCGTTGAAAAATGTCATCTTAAAATCTTCTTCTGCCTTCTTAAGCGGTTTCATCTTAAGAATTAAAACACTGATTTTTGGCTTGCAACTTATTATTTGACTGATCTGATATATAGAGTTCTCTCGACTGTCTTTTTAGTTGTGTTTACTCATCTTTGCACATTCTTTTTTCAGTCAGTTTTGCTCCTCTCTTCTAATCTTGCTCTCCATTTCTCTCTTTCTGGCAAATGCTGAAAAAGTACCATCATTTACTGAAGTAAAATCACATGTACACTGCTGTATCCTTTGACATTCTACATTTTGAAACACACAACTGATTAGGAAAGCTTAGATTTTGTCGTAAAACGAATTTATCAATGTGTGTATTAAAAACTGGTAGATTCATTCACAGAATATATTTTCAACTTGTTTGTTACGATGTATACTGACATTTTTTACCATAATTCAAGTATTCTTTCCAGTTACTTTCTTGTCAGTTCTGAACTTGTTTTCTTCACGCAAAATGTGCATATTGTAGTAAGAAGGCTGCATAAGTACACATTTCTGATCATACTTTTTATGGCCAACTTTAATCATGAATATAAAACCCGACACTTTTTTTCTTGTCGATCTAACCTTGGTGATATATAGCAGACAATTTATTTTACTTCCAGCCTTAATAATTTTCTAAGTCTTAAAATTTACTTCCACCCTCACAACAAATACTTTAAGTTTACAAATTGATTAACAAAGATATAAGAGAAAAAACATAAAATACAAAAAAGACAAAATAATGTGGACAAACCTGGAGTTCACGGGACCCAACGTCTCTGTCTGTTCCTTCCATCGCCACGTGCAGCAGTTTCAGTCACGGCAGATTTGGCTACTGGAAATCTGGCTGCTCTCCCCTGAAAGTGTGTCGCCAGCGTCCAACGCCATCTACTACATAAGAGTTATTTCATATAAGCTGTGCTGAACACGTGCAGAACATGTCGCTAAGAGGTGATACTGATCCCCGCTGATATTTTCCCGTTGTCACTGTATGGATACAAACGTCTATTATCAATATTTAATAAGAACATTCCTCAACATAAAATACGTAGATGATCAAGCAAAATCTAACATTAATTACATAATTAAAAATTCATGTAAACAGACTTTTCTTAAGATCCCTGGGAACATTTTTCTAGATTTTGATTGCAGACAGTGTGCAGATAAACTGTTCTGATGCTCAATCTACAATTTACTGTCTCTTCATTTACAAGCAATATTAATTATGACCCGAGTAACTGGAGAAACAAGTAATTCTGAATTGTACACGAAGTCTCCGACTATGTCTCCTACTTTATAAAAAGGCAACAAAATAAAACAGTATCACAAAGCTGTTGAGTTTCTGTTCTTAGTACCTGCTATAACCGCCCTTTCTGCCTATGCAGCTGCAGGATTTTCTGTCTGTGTTTTCTCCCACAGCCTGTAGTTTCCCCTTCCTACTCAAGGGGTGACCCACAAGGCAACAGACAGGCGCAGGTCGTACAGTCTACTGTCCTACTGTAGCAGAGACTGCGCTCTGACCTGACGTTTCATCAATATACCATTTCATAGGATTACCACTTGATAATAATAATAATGATAATATTGTTTATAGCCCTACTGACCACGAAAGCCGTATCAGGGCTGTCACCTCATTCAGTTTCAGTGGCTTCAGTAACTTTCAACTTACTCCCAGTCCCAATTATAGTCCCAGTGGTTCCCTGGCGTTCAAGCAGACACAACAGAGATGGTAAACACACCATTACTTTAGTCATTTTCTTTAAGTCATAAACACACGTATTGCATTCACCAGAAACCACAAGAGAAATGGATTTTTATTGCAAGGTGCTCCTGCTCTTATTTAAACAAATCTGTTATCGTCAGCAAGGGTTAAAAAAAATTAAACCTTTCGGATACAAAAACGTAACATTTCTGCAGCATGTTTGTGGAACTGTTTATGGCTTATGTTTGTGGACTGATTCTCTCTCTTTCCTCCAATTCTGAATTTTGTACCTAACCCCCTCCAATCACACTCAACACATTGATCTCTCTCTCTCTCTCTCTGTCTCTCTCTCTCTGTCTCTCTCTCTCTCTGTCTCTCTCTCTCTGTCTCTGTCTCTCTCTCTCTGTGTCAACACCAATGGGTTTCCTTCAAGACCAGTGGTTTTACATATCAACTCTCTTCATGTCAGTAGTGCCATCACTCTTCATGGACCTGAAGGTCACATAATCTTGTTTACAGTAGCGGTGGTTTTATCCGGTTATTTCTTGAACAAGGCATTAAATGATTGGTAATAACTACCCAGACAATGAACTAATAATTCATAAAATATATAAATTTTTGTTTGTGCATCAATCTGCGTGCGTGCGTGCGTGCGTGCATGCGTGTGTGTGCGTGCAAGCGTGTGTGTGTGTGAGAGAGAGAGAGAGAGAGAGAGAGAGAGAGAGAGAGAGAGACAGAGACAGAGACAGAGTGTGTGTGTGAGAGAGAGAGAGAGTGAGAGACAGAGACAGAGACAGATTGACAGACAGAGAGGCAGACAGGCAGGCAGGCAGGCAGGCAAACAGACAGACAGACAGACAGACAGACAGACAGACAGACAGACAGACAGACAGACAGAGAAAAAGAATAGTTTTATTCAGATTTAGGCCATGGCCCCTTACTGAAAGTGTGATCGTAAATATAATGCCGCAAATGATTTCTGGTGTTCAAAAGATTACTCTCAGATACACATTAATGGATTTCACAATCATTACACTCTGTTGTAATAGTATCCATATTTTTCCAAGGTTTTGCAGATATACCTAATTTACCTAATAGGCTCTGATTTCTTGCATGTAGGAGGTAGAAAGAAGGAAAGAGGGAAGGAGGGGGTAGGGGGTAGGGGAAGGGGGGAGAGAGTGAGAGAGAAAGTGTTATGTGAGTAGAGAAATTATCTCACGCTTAAAACACTTCTATGCATAATACAACAATTAATGTCAAACTATTGTACTGTGTGATAATGTTTGTGCTTTACAATAAAACCACGAAATAAATCCTAAACTAAAGCGGAAAGGGGAGGAATAGGCGACAGACAGCAGCAAAGGCAAGCTGCTGTTGTTCTGCTGTGGAAAGAAAACATGTCTACCCTGCATCACAAACATCATCAATGCTGCTGCAGAGGTTGACGTAAGCAGCATCACAAACATCATCAATGCTGCTGCAGAGGTTCACGCAAGCACCACAGCACGGCTGGTGTACTGTATTTTTTCTGCACAAATGCTGGGTGCTGCTCATGTCAACCTTTACGGCAAAAAGCTAAAACCTCCTATGAAGAAAAGACAGGAGAGGGGTCACTATTTCAGGTACTCACTGACTGTCCACACCCGTGTACAGCTGGTCACACTGTCGTCATCACGCCATTATCGTCGTTATCCTCATGTATCAGCCATTATCGTCGTTATCCTCATGTATCAACCATTATCGTCGTTATCCTCATGTATCAGCCATTATCGTCGTTATCCTCGTGTATCAGCCAGTATCGTCGTTATCCTCATGTATCAGCCATTATCGTCGTTATCCTCATGTATCAGCCATTATCGTCGTTATCCTCATCTATCAGCCATTATCGTCGTTATCCTCATGTATCACCGATTATCGTCGTTATCCTCATGTATCAGCCATTATCGTCGTTATCCTCATGTATCACCGATTATCGTCGTTATCCTCATGTATCAGCCATTATCGTCGTTATCCTCATGTATCAGCCAGTATCGTCGTTATCCTCATGTATCAGCCATTATCGTCGTTATCCTCATGTATCAGCCATTATCGTCGTTATCCTCATCTATCAGCCGTCATCATGGTGCACATACATTGTATTGCACACAACTTTCTGTCCTGGCAGATTTCTCTGTGTGAAATTCCAGCTGCTCTCCCTGGGGATCTCTCCCCAAGATCACGAGAGCATCGCCACCAATGCTGACCCATTTTTCTGTCCTGTCTTTCGTTCTCTATTGGTTTATCCCGCCATCCTCCAGGTGCACACCTGTCTCGCCGTCGCTGTGGTTCATATTCATCATTGATGACAGGTAAATGTAGTGAACAGGTACCCTTGTAATGCGTACACAAAAATCCTAGCTTAATGCACAAAAGCTGTTATCAGATAGTTAACATTTTATTCAGAACTTTCTGCGTTTTATGCAAAAATATGGCAGTTCTTTTTTCCTAAAGGTACAAATAGATGTAAAATCCCGGTAATTTTTTCAGCTTTCACAATGCTGTACAACTAATCATTACGATAGAAGATACGTATCTGAGTTTCTAATCATTTATAAAAGTGCAATATAACTAGAGCACACTTTCAGACAATGTGAGTTCGAACTGTATTTTTAATCAAGTGACTTTTTAATTACACTTTTCTTTGTGCATTTTTTAAAATCAAGTCTACTCTTTGATTGATAAAACCTACATCATATTATGAATTTGGAAAACACATTTTTAAGATTGTTGAGTATACGCTTTTTATGGAACTGCTCTTTACTTTTACCTGACATGACAAACACAATATCAACAGAAAAAGACCTAATGGATCTTCCTTCTTCCACTCCCCTCTTCATAACACACAACATTTCCTCTGCTGTGTGCATTTGACCACTCATTTTTCCGTCCAAAATTTCTCATGAGCTTTAAAAAGAAATCACATCAAACTGCATTTTACATCTTTTCGCAAATGATCGGAGGAGATTGGAAGAACGAAGCTGTGTGCTGTGCATGCTTCAGTGTTCCATCTACACTATGTGTTGTGCCTGCTGATATGGCCTATAGTGGCAAAACCTCTCCATCATCACCTCCATTACGCCAGAAACTGACTTCTGCTTCGTTTCTTTCATAGTTACTTTTACAGAACGAACATTTTTCATCCGTTTCAGCATAACCCGTTATCTAATGGGTAACAGATGTGGATATAAGGAGCGGTTTTTTTATCCAAAGAAATATTTTTGAAAAGGGAAAACCGAATACGCACAAACATGATTCAGACCATGTACTTTTTTGTTTTTTGTTTTTATCAAAGCTGAAAATTGCTCAGAAAATGTCTGATATTACCATCATTCAAAAAAACAGAGTTATTCAATTTTGCACAATTTTTGGCACTGCTTAAAACTGCGGAGAGGTGAGAGATTTTGCCTTCATCATTTCAAACACAAGTGAAAAAAAAAAGTAACTCACAGATCACAGCAGTCTCCTGGCGTGCTGGCATCTATCATAGAGTTGATGACCTTGAACTTGTGTTGTCTTGTGGTCGTAAACCATCCGTGACCTTGTAGATGTGTATGCAGAATCACGTGCACCTACACAAAGGATTTTACTTTTAAGGAATGTAGACTACTAGCGCACGCGCACGCACACACGCGCACGCACACGCGCACGCACACACGCACACACACACACACACACACACACACACACACGCACACCCACACACCCACACACACATATATATACACACACACACACACACACACTTGCTAAAAGGAAAAAAAGAGTACCATCCTTTAACTTAAGAAAACCGATAGTATCCTTTAAAATTATGGTGCTTCATTATCAAAAACGCGATACGTTATGTCAAATTACACTTTCAAACAAACTGATTTTCGATGTGTATTTGAAAAGCTGGCATTTCCATTCACAGAACATATTCTTGAAGTGACTACGTCTTACTGCTGGTGTCAACTGACTTTGCATCATAATGAAAATGTCTCGTTTCATTTCCAACATGTTCTATTCACTTAAACTTAGTAACCTTCAGTGATAACGCTACGTAGAGCAACAACTCAGAAATTCAATCTACTTTAAGGCTTCATGACAGAAAAGTTGATTTACGTCAAACAAAAATACACAAAAATTATTGTAAAACAACAACAACAGCTATTTCAACCTCGGTTAATAATTCCAGCGCAAAGTCACCAAAGGAATGAAACAGATGGCAGAGAAAAAGGATCAGATCAGACAGAGACAACATGTGGACAAATCTTCATCCAGGTCCTGATGCCCAACGTCTTTTCCTTCCGTCACTCTCCCCCTGAAAGCGTGTCGCCGCAGTCCAGCGCCACCTATCACACAAAAGTAATTGTTAGCACTGTTCCAAGTTTTCATAAACATTAGTTTTTAAAAAAAGACAACAGAAATAAACTATACCCATCAAGTACGCAACAACAAAACGAAGTCTCTTGTCCCTCACACACATACATGCACGCGCGCTTACACACACACACACACACACACACACACACACACACACACACACACACACACACACACACACACACACACACACACATGCACGCGCGCTCACACACACACACACACCCATCTGTAAATAAAATCTTGACTTGACTGTCCTCGAAATAAAATGATACTAATCCCCCCCCCCCTCCCCCCACAGTCAAGACAGATAATACTATGGGACAGTGACAGAGACTGAGAAACGGACAGTTTGAAAGAGAGACAGAGTAAAGCAGAATACTGATTTCGTGGCATGGCAGGTTCACAGTTCTTTCTGGCCCTTCCTATCTCACATGCACAATAACACTGATATGAACCTCCTCCTTCCTTTCCTCCAATCTTCGCTGGCCCTGCTGACTTTATGGATTCTCATACCACAGGATTCGGTGATGTTGCCAATGAGAGGAGCTGGTGGTCTGCCTTTTTGTCTTTTTTCTCTCTCGGTTTTGCCTCGCAAGACAGTCTTCATGACGTCCGCATGTTTGTTTCGAAGCGTATGGCCTACATAATATCTTAGTTTCCTTCGTTTATTTCACAAGATTTCTTGTTCCCATTTCGTGTAGTTTACTTCTGTTTTCTTCTTTTCTCTGTCCAACTGAACCCGAGGTTCCTTGTAAAAACCACATCTCAGATGCTTTTGCTGGCTCTTTGCCCACATTCTCCTAAGTGCTTCAGCAATTCTCCTTGAATGCTATCGAGGCCGGATTATTTTCTGTATTTAAGCTCTTTGGTGGCTCTCTCGACTTTTCTAACGAGGGGTTCAGGCTCTAACTCAGGTGTCTGTGTTGAAATTAAAATATCTTCATTTTGAGGTGCATATTCTTCTTGGCCGTTGAAAATCCCCCCCCCCCCCACGGTATTCATGCAATCTTTTAAAAATGTCTTCGGATTCAGTTAGGGCAGTTTCATCTGAAGAATTAAAACACTAATTTTTGGCTTGAATGATCTGATCTGTTGAAAAAAGTTCTCTCGATGTTCCTTTTTCGTGGTGTACATTATTTTTGCATATTTTTGTTCCAGCCAGTTTGTCTTCTCTCTTCGAATCTCGTTCTGGCAAATGCTGAAAAAAGTAATATCATTAGGTGAATTAAATGGCATGTACACTGCTGTATACTTGGACATTCTATATTTTGAAACACACTGATCAGGAACGATTACAGTTCATCATAAAATGAATTTTATCATTGTACATATCAAAAGCTGGGAGATTCATTCACAGAGCATGGCACATTTACAAAGTTTTCCTACTGGTGTATGCACACATTAAAAAGAATCTATAACTGAAACATCCTTTCCAGTTACACTTTCCGTCAGTTGTAAGCGCGTTTTCTTCACACAAAATGTGCCTTTTGTTATAAGAAAAAAGGCTGCATAAATACATATCCCTGGTCATACATTTTATGGCAAACCTTAATAATGAATATATATTTATATTCATCTCAACACTGTTCTTGTTTTCATATCGATCTAACCTTGGTGATATATAGCAGACAATTTATTCTACTTCCAGCCTCAATAATTTTCGAACACTTTAAATTTACTTCCATCCTCGGAACAAATACTTTAAACTTATAAATTGATTAACAAAGATATAAGAGAAAAAACATAAAATACAAAAAGACAAAATAATCTGGACAAACCTGGAGTTCATGGGACCCAACGTCACTGCTCTGTTCCTTCCATCGTCACGTGCAGCAGTTTCAGTCACGGCAGATTTGGCTACTGGAAATCTGGCTGCTCTCCCCTGAAAGTGTGTCGCCGGCGTCCAACGCCATCTACTACATAAGAGTTATTTCATATAAGCTGTGCTGAACACGTGCAGAACATGTCGCTAAGAGCTGATACTGTTCCCCGCTGATATTTTCCCGTTGTCACTGTATGGATACAAACGTCTATTATCAATATTTCAGAAGAACATTCCTCAACAAAAAACATGTAGATGATCAAGCAAAATCTAACATGAATTTCATAATTAAAAATTAATGTAAACAAACTCTTCTTAAGTTCCCTGGAGACATTTTTCTAGATTTTGATTGCAGACAGTGTGCAGATAAACTGTTCTGATGCTCAATCAATTACAATTTACTGTCTCTTCGTTTAAAAGTAATATTAATCATGACCCGAGTAGTTAGAGAAACAATTCATTTTGATTTGTACAAGGAGTCTCCGACCGTGTGTACTATTTAAAATAAAAAGGAGGTAAAAACATAAAACAGTATCACAAAGCTGTTCAGTTTCTGTTCTTAGTACCTGCTATAACCGCCCTTTCTGTCATATGCA
Source organism: Stramonita haemastoma (assembly GCA_030674155.1). Taxonomy (NCBI): domain Eukaryota; kingdom Metazoa; phylum Mollusca; class Gastropoda; order Neogastropoda; family Muricidae; genus Stramonita; species Stramonita haemastoma. Next base: position 14,743,207 of record CM060342.1, on the reverse strand, counting down.
GCTGCAGGATTTTCTGTCTGTGTTTTCTCCCACAGCCTTTAGTTTCCCCTTCCCACTCAAGGGGTGACCCACAAGGCAACAGACAGGCGCAGGTCGTACAGTCTACTGTCCTACTGTAGCAGAGACTGCGCTCTGACCTGACGTTTTATCAATGTACTATTTCATAGGATTATAATAATAGTGATACATAAAATTTATATAGCACTATATGTATATCTTGTAAAAAAACAAAAAAAAACAAATCAAAGCGTTTGCATTCGACCTATACAACACACAAGCGATCAATAATTTAATTATAAACAATTTTTATGATTTATGCAACGTAAAGTAATAAATATTCAGCTGAAATGATCTCCGTGATAAAATAAAGAGAACGGCCATTTGACTGTTTTGGTTTGATTTTATTATTAGAGTCCCAGCTGATTCCAGATTTTCAATCAGACATATACAACAGAGATGGGTTAATACTCCGTTCCTTTGGTCATTTCAATGGTGTAATACACAGCACTGATTGCTCTTCTCTCAGAAACCACAAAAGCAAAGCAATTTTATCGCAAGGTGATTCAGATCTCGTTCAAACAGTCAACAAATATTCTGTTGCCAGATTCTCCAGCAAAAAACCCTCCTGAAATTTTTTCCTCAAACCTTCAGGACACAAAAAACGAACCATTTCACCAGTATGTGTGTGTATGTTTATAGTTAATATTTGTACTCTCTCTCTCTCTCTCTCTCTCTCTCTCTCTCTCTCTCTCTCTCTCTCTCTCTCTCTCTCTCCAACAGTGGGTTCTCTTGAAGGCCAGTGATTATACATCTGTCAGCTCTCTATGTCAGAAATGCTGTCATTCTTCATGTGGCTGAAGGACAGACGATCTTGTTTACAACAGAAGTGTTTTTACCCGATTATTTCTTTAACAAGGCATCCAACGACCAGGAATAACAAACCAGACTATGAACTTATAATTCATAAAAAATATTTTGTCCGTGTATGAGTGTGTGTGTGTGTATGAGTGTGTATGAGTGTGTATGAGTGTGTGTGTGTGTGTGTGTGTGTGTGTGTGTGTGTGTGTGTGCGTGCGTGCGTGCGTGCGTGCGTGCGTGCGTGCGCATCCGTGCGAGTGTGTGTGTGTGCATTTTACAGTCAGGTGATGATGGTGGGAAAGAGAGAGGGGGAGGGGGGGTGTGTGTGTGTGTGTGTGTGTGTGTGTGTGTGTGTGTGTGTGTGTGTGTGTGTAAATGAGAGAGAGAGACAGAGAGAGAGAGAGACAGAGACAGACAGACAGAGAGAGAGAGACACAGAGAGAGACAGACAGACAGACAGACAGACAGACAGATAGACAGACAGAAGGAATAGTTTTATTCAGATTTAGGCCATGATCCCTTAGTGAAACGGTGATCGTAAATATAATGCCACGAATGATTTCTGGTGTTGAAAAGATCACTCTCAGAAACACATTAACAGATTTAATAATCATTACACTCTGTTGTAATAGCATCCAGCTTTTTTCAAAGGTTTTGCAGATATACCTCTTACGGTTACCTAATACGCTCTGATTTCTTGCATGGAGGGGGGAGAAAGGGAGAGAGAGAAAGGGGGGAGAGGGGAGGGAGGGAGGGAGAGAGGGGAGAGGGAGGGGGGGGAGGGAGAGAGGAGAGAGAGAGAGAGAGAGAGAGAGAGAGAGAGAGAGAGAGAGAGAGAGAGAGAGAGAGAGAGAGAGAGAGAGAGAGAGAGAGCCAAAGTGTTCTGTGAGTAGAGAAATTATCTCACGTTTAAAACACGTCTGTGCATACTACCACAATGAAAAGCAAACTATTGCACTATGTGCTAATGTTTGTACTTCACGCAGAACAAAAACCCTCCCCCCAAAAAAGCGGAAAAGGGGGGATAACGGCGACAGACAGCAGCAAAAGCAAGCTGCAGTTATCCTGCTGTTGAAAGAAAATATGTCTACCCTGCATCACAAACATCAATGGTGCTGCAGAGGTTGACGCAAGCAGCACAGCACGGCTGCAGTACTGCATTTTTTCTGGACAAATGCTGGGTGCCGCTCACGTCAACCTTTACGGCAAAAAGCTAAATCCTCCTATGAAGAAAAGACAGGAGAGGGGTCACTATTTCAGGTACTCACTGACTGTCCACACCCGTGTACAGCTGGTCACGCTGTCGTCATCACGCCATTATCGTCGTTATCCTCATGTATCAGCCATTATCGTCGTTATCCTCATGTATCAGCCATTATCGTCGTTATCCTCGTGCATCAGCCATTATCGTCGTTATCCTCGTGTATCAGCCATTATCGTCGTTATCCTCATGTATCAGCCATTATCGTCGTTATCCTCATGTATCAGCCATTATCGTCGTTATCCTCATGCATCAGCCATTATCGTCGTTATCCTCATGTATCAGCCATTATCGTCGTTATCCTCATGTATCAGCCATTATCGTCGTTATCCTCATCTATCAGCCACTATCGTCGTTATCCTCATGTATCGGCTCTCTCCTTCAGAGCACAAGAGCATCGCCACCAATGCTGACCCATTTTTCTGTCCTGTCTTTCGTTCTCTATTGGTTTATCCCGCCATCCTCCAGGTGCACACCTGTCTCACCGTCGCTGTGGTTCAAATTCATCATTGATGACAGGTAAATGTATTGAACAGGTACCCTTGTAATGCGTACACAAAAATCCTAGCTTAATGCAGAAAAGCTGTTATCAGATGGTTAACATTTTATTCAGAACTTTCTACGTTTTATGCAAACATATGGCAGTTCTTTTTCCTGAAGGTACAAATAAAAAATCTTTTAAAAAAAACTGCCGCATATCTCATGCAAAGTCCTAGTAAAATTTTCAACTTTCACATTGCTGTAAAACTAATTAACGTATCTGTGTTTCTAATCACTTACAAAAGTGTAGTGTAACTAAATCACACTTTAAGACAATGTGAGTTCGAACTGTATTTTTAATGGATTTTTAAGTGACTTTTCTAATTACACTTTTCTTTGTGCATTTAAAAAAAATAAGTCTACTTTTTGACTGATGAAAACTACATCATATTATGAATTTGGAAACATATTTTTAAGATTGTTGAGTGTACGCTTTTTAGGAACTGCTCTTTACTTTTACCTGACATGACAAACACAATATCAACAGAAAAAGACCTAACGGATCTTCCTTCTTCCACTCCCCTCTTCATAACACACAACATTTCCTCTGCTGTGTGCATTTGACCACTCATTTTTCCGTCCAAAATTTCGTGAGAGCTTTAAAAAAAATCTCATCAAAATGCATATTACATCTTTTCCCAAATGATCGGAGGAGATTGGAAGAAAGAAGATGTGTGGTGTGCATGCTTCAGTGTTCCATCTACACTGTGTGTTGTGCCTGCTGATATGACCTATAGTGGCAAAACCTCTCCATCATCACCTCCATTACGCCAGAAACTGAGTTCTGCTTCGTTTCTTCCATAGTTACTTTTACAGAACGAACATTTTTCATCCGTTTCAGCATAACCCGTTATCTAATGGGTAACCGATGTGGATATAAGGATCAGGTTTTTATCCACAGAAATATTTTTGAAAAGAGAAAACCGAATAGGCACAATCATAATTCAGACCATGTACTTTTTTTTTTTTTTTAGCAAAGCTAAAAATTGCTCAGAAAATGTCTGATATTACCATCATTTAAAAAAAACAGAGTTTTTCGATTTTGCACAATTATTTTGCACTGCTTAAAACTGTGGAGGAACGAGAGATTTTGCCTTCATCATTTCAAACACAAGTGAAAAAAAAAAGTAACTCACAGATCACAGCAGTCTCCTGGCGTGCTGGCATCTATCATAGAGTTGACGACCTTGAACTTGTGTTGTCTTGTGATCGTAAACCATCCGTGACCTTGTAGATGTGTGTGCAAAATCACGTGCACCTACACAAAGGATTTTACTTTCAAGTAATGTAGACTACTAGCGCACGTGCACGCATGCACCGCGCGCGCGCGCACACACACACACTCTTGCTAAAAGGAAAAAAGAGTACCATCCTTTAACTTAAGAAAACCAATATGTATCCTTTAAAATTATGGTGCTTCATTATCAAAAACGCGATACATTATGTCAAATTACACTTTAAAACAAATTATATCACATTATACTTTAAAACAAATTGATTTATATATGTACATTTGGAAAGCTGGTATTTCCATTCACGGAGCATATTTTTAATGCGGCTGCGTCTTACTACTGATGTCAACTGACTTTGCACCATAATGAAAGTGTCCCTTTCATTTTCTATGAGTTGGTTTAAACATGTTTTATACACGCAAAATACCCATATAATTAATTTTCAGTGAGAAGATTTCTTACAGCAACAAATCGGGACAATTTAAATTACTTTAAGCCCCAATATAAGTGACAATTTATTCTACTTCAACTTCTTAATGGTGTTATACAACTTTTTTGTAACCTTGGTAATAAACTATCCACTGGTTACTAACCATGTTTTCTTTCCAGCCTATACTATACACAACAATGACAATTAATACTAGTCAGAGACCAAAAAACATGGACAGTGATGCTCTCATAAGCAGACGTATGACAGAACCAGAGGACAGACAGACAGACAGACAGACGACAGACAGCTGAAGATCAGACAGCACAGAAGACAGACAGACAGCTGAAGATCAGACAGACAGACAGACAGCTGAAGACAGCAGACAGACGACAGACAGCTGAAGATCAGACAGAAGCAACATGTGGACATCATGCCAAGTCTCTCCTGTTCCTTCTGGTGTCGTGCACACCAGCTCCTGTCATGGCTTATCTCCCCTGTCATACCAGGGATGCTCTCCCCTGAAAGAGCGTCTCCAGAGTCCAGCGCCATCTACAACAAATAAGTCACTGTTAGTAGTGTTCTTGTTGTAAAAGTACAAAAACCAACACAAAAACGAAACGAAAAAATCCCACCACACACACAAAAACAGAACTTTAACGACCCGAGTTCGGTTCCCGTTTGAGGAGATTTTTCCCTGGAGTTAACATCAGTGCTGACTCCAGTCTCCCCAAAAGTCTTTCGGATGAGAATGTAAACCGAGACCCCGTGTGCGAACGCACGCAGAATATATTGCGCACACGTTAAACCCTGTTCCGCTTTTCGTAAGAGTAGGCCATCGTGTGCCGGTTGGAACAGATGACATTTGCAAAACTGCATACACACGGGGACTGGATGTAAAAAAGCACAAGAGTGCTTATTCCATTATCCTCGATTTAAAAGAATAAATCAAATCAAATCAAATCAAATCAAAATCAAATCAAATCAAATCTCTCTCTCTCTCTCTCTCTCTCTCTCTCTCTCTCTCTCTCTCCTCTCTCTCTCTCTCTCACACACACACACACACACACACACACACACACACACACACACACACACACACACACACACACACACACAAGGCCAGACAGAGAGAAGCATGTATGCTACTTTAGTCACGAAGCACGATCGACAACTCTTTCTGCAGACTGCTGAAAAAACACAAAATCGGTTAGGAAACATGGGATATTATCATAAAATAAATTAACACATTCATCAAAGTTAGCAGCCTCATTCACAGAAGTTATTCTAAAGTGGATTTTATCTTATTTATGATGTCAATCGACTAATTTAGCGTAAATTTTCATTTCCAGTCGGTTTTATGCAGTTTTATTCACGCTAAATTTGCGCGTTTCTGTTACTTAAACGTTACTAATACACAACTCTGACGATTAATTACGCTTCAAACATTGGTAATAAACCTACAACTCTACAATATATCACACCTTAACCGGTAATCGTAAGTGTACAACTCTGCTAACTCGTCTACCTCCAAACGTCAATAATAGACATACTTCTGACAATTTCTTCTACTTCCAGAATAGACGTACTTCTAAATATTTATTCTATTTTCAAAAAAATAAATGATAAAAAAATCAGGACACACCTGGAGTTCCCGATGTCCAACGTCTCTTCTCTCTCTCCCTGTTCCTTCCTTCCTTCCTTTCTTCCGTCACCCCGCGCTGCAGTGTCAGCCACAGCAGATCTCTGTCTGTCCCTGTGAAGTGTGCTGCTGCCTCTCTTCCATCAAACCACGTCGCCAGAGTCCAGCGCCACCTGTTACAGAAAAGTCAGTGTCAGCCATCTTTGGTCAGATTATATTTTAGTAGTAAAAGGACAACAGAAATAAAGCAAAACCCATTAAGCGAGCAGAAAAATTACAATTACTTTTTTCGGATAAAACTGTATGCGTTTATAATCGACTATAGCAAATCTATAAACTGTGTGACGAGCGTATTACTAGCATCCATGCATACATATTGGTATAAGCGACTGAATCTTTCTTACTACTCTTTTCTGAGAAATACTTCAATAAGATAATAATACAAAATGTATGTTGGGATTGTGCATCAATTATTTTATAGAACAATAATATAACACACTCATCATATCTATGTCATGATTTACTGAACTATTTTTTTCATTATGTTTTCAGTTGTTGGTATCATTGATTAGCCCTTTTTCTATGCACTGTAACAGTAATACGCATTTTCTTGAACATATCCATCAATTTAAGCCCAGCCCTCCTTTCCCACCATCTCATATCACTAAGTTAACAGATACGAAATCGACCCCCCCCCCACATACACACTGACAGACAGACAGAAAAAGAGACAGGGTGAAGCAGGCACATTAATTCAACAAAACCTCACGACCAACAACTCTGTCTGCAGGCTTCTGGAAAAAACAGAAGAGTACCATCGTTGACTGCAGCAAATCTCGGTGTATCGATTCAAAATTTTCTGCAGCATTAAACACACGATAGATTAGAAAACAGATTTTTATCATAAAACAAATTAGCATAGCTATTGAAAGCTGGCGGCTTTACTTATACACATTTTCAACTTTGCTACAGCTTTCCACTGATGTCAAGATTTTTCAAAGTTGTTTTTTTTACCATAAACAATAAATATATAACTCTTATTCATTCCACATCCATCATTAATAATGAATATATGCACAGCCCTGGCAATTCATTCCGCTTCCAACCATTAATAACCATACAACTCAGACGATTTAGTCTTCTTCCAACCTTAGGCCTAGTTAAAAAATAAAAAACAAAACCAAACCAATGTTCAACCGACAATTCATGCTACTTCTCACGTTAATCATAAATACAGTTGTTATCATCTAATCTACATAAAATCATAAATATTCAGCTCTTAACAGTTTATTATCAACCTAAAATAAAACACTCCCATCCCCAGCCAAACTGAATTTATTAATAAAAAGAACGGCCATGTGATTGTTTTGGTTTGATTTTATTGTAGTTCCAGCAGATTCAGATATTTATGCAGACACATGCAACAGAGATGGGTGACCTCTCCGTTTCTCTGCTCATTTTAATGCTGTAATAAAGAACACGTATTGCTCTTCTCTCAGAAACCACAAAAGAAATGGAATTTTATGGCAAGATGATCCAGCCTTCACTCAAACAAACAAACAAAAATATTCTGTTGTCAGACTCTCCACCAGAAAACCCTCCTGGATATTTTCCCCAAACCTTTAAGACACAAAACAGGTACCATTTCACCAGCATGTATGTGTATCTATTTATAGTTCATATTTGTAGACTATTTCTCCCTCCACCACCCCTCAATTTTCTTCCCACCCCCTCCCATTCCCTCCACACCTCGATTCTCTCTCTCTCTCTCTCTCTCTCTCTCTCTCTCTCTCTCTCCTCTCTCTCTCTCTCTCTCTCTCTCCAACAAAAGTGGATTATCTTCAAGGCCAGTGGGTTTATAAGTGAGCTTTCTTTATGTCAGTAGTGCCATCATTCTTTATAGGCCTGAAGGTCACATAATCTTGTTTACAACAGCAGTGTTTTTATCCGATTATTTCTTGAACAAGCAATTCAACGACCAGGAATAACTAACCAGACTATTCAAAAAAAATTTTTTGTCCGTGTATGAATGTGTGTGTGTGTGTGTGTGTTGTGTGTACGCGCGCGCGTGCATTTTACAATCAGGTGAAGGGAGGAGGGAAAGGGGGGGGGAGGGGAGGGGAGGGAGGGGAGGAAGGGAGGGAAGGGGAGGGGAGGGGAGGGGAGGGGAGGGAGAGGGAGAGAGAGAGAGAGAGAGAGAGAGAGAGAGAGAGAGAGAGAGAGAGAGAGAGAGAGAAGAGAGAGAGAGAGAGAGAAAGAGGGACAGACAGACAGACAGACACAGAGAGAGACGGACAGAGACAGAGAGACAGACAGAGACAGAGAGACAGACAAACAGACAGACAAACAGAAAAGGTATTGAAAAGATTACTCTCAGAAACACAATGAATTACACAATCATTACTCTCTCTTGTGATAGTATCCAGGTTTTTCAAAGGTTCGGCAGATATACCTCGCAAGGTTAACTAATACGCTCTGATTTTTTTTTTTGCAGGAGGGGGGGGGGGAGGGAAAGAAAAAGGGAGAAAGACAGACAGACAGACAGACAGACAGACAGAGACAGAGACAGAGCAAAGTGTTCTGTGAGTAGAGAAATCATCTCACGCTTAAAACACTTCTGCGCATATTACCACAATTTACGTCAAACTATTGTTCTGTGTGATAATGTTTGTACTTTACACGAAACGACATAAACTCTACCAAAAAATGGGAAGGGGGAGGTAATGGCTGTTTGCAGCAAAAGCAAACTGCTGTTGAAAGAAAACATATCTACCCTGCATCACAAACAACATCAACGGTGCTGCAGAGGTTGACGCAAGCAGCACAGCACAGCTGCAGTACTGCTTTTTTCTGCACAAATGCTGGATGCCGCTCACGTCAACCTTTACGGCAAAAAGCTAAAACCTCCTATGAAGAAAAGACAGGAGGGGTCACTATTTCAGGTACTCACTGACTGTCCACACCCGTGTACAGCTGGTCACGCTGTCGTCATCACGCCATTATCGTCGTTATTCCTCATGTATCAGCCATTATCGTCGTTATCCTCATGTATCAGCCATTATCGTCGTTATCCTCATCTATCAGCCATTATCGTCGTTATCCTCATGTATCAGCCATTATCGTCGTTATCCTCATGTATCAGCCATTATCGTCGTTATCCTCATGTATCAGCCATTATCGTCGTTATCCTCATGTATCAGCCATTATCGTCGTTATCCTCATGTATCAGCCATTATCGTCGTTATCCTCATGTATCAGCCATTATCGTCGTTATCCTCATCTATCAGCCATTATCGTCGTTATCCTCATGTATCAGCCTATTATCGTCGTTATCCTCATCTATCAGCCATTATCGTCGTTATCCTCATGTATCAGCTATTATCGTCGTTATCCTCATGTATCAGCCATTATCGTCGTTATCCTCATGTATCAGCCATTATCGTCGTTATCCTCATGTATCAGCTATTATCGTCCGTTTATCCTCATCTATCAGCCATTATCGTCGTTATCCTCATGTATCAGCTATTATCGTCGTTGTCCTCATGTATCAGCCATTATCGTCGTTATCCTCATGTATCAGCCGTTATCGTCGTTATCCTCATCTATCAGCCGTCATCATGGTGCACATACATTGTATTGCACACAACTTTCTGTCCTGGCAGATTTCTCTGTGTGAAATTCCAGCTGCTCTCCCTGGGGATCTCTCCCCAAGAGCACAAGAGCATCGCCACCAATGCTGACCCATTTTTCTGTCCTGTCTTTCGTTCTCTATTGCTTTATCCCGCCATCCTCCAGGTGCACACCTGTCTCGCCGTCGCTGTGGTTCATATTTATCATTGATGACAGGTAAATGTATTGAACAGGTACCTTTGTAATGCGTACACAAAAATCCTAGCTAAATGCAGAAAAGCTGTTATCAGATGGTTTACATTTTATTCAGAACTTTCTACGTTTTATGCAAAATATGGCAGTTCTTATTCCTGAAGGTACTAATAGAACGTCTTTCAAAAAATCTGCCGTATATCTCATGCAAAATCCTGGTAAAATTTTCAGCTTTCACATTGCTGTACAACTAATCATTAAGATGTAGGCTATGTATCTGTGTTTCGAATCATTTATAAAAGTGTAGTGTAACTATAGCACACTTTAAGACAATGTGGGTTCGAACTGTATTTTTAATCAATTTTTAAGTGACTTTTCTAATTGCACTTTTCTTTGTGCATTTGAATCTTTTTAATAAGTCTACTTTTTGATTGATGAAACCTACATCATATCATGAATTTGGAAAACACATTTTTAAAATTGTGGAGTGTAGGCTTTTTAGGGAACTGTTCTTTACTTTTACCTGACATAACAAACACATTATCAACAGAAAAAGACCTAACGGATCTTCCTTCTTCCACTCCCCTCTTCATAACACACAACATTTCCTCTGCTGTATGCATTTGACCACTCATTTTTCCGTCCAAAATTTCGTGAGAGCTTTAAAAAGAAATCACATCAAAATGTATTTCACCTTTTTCCCAAATGATCGGAGGAGATTGGAAGAAGGAAGATGTGTGCTGTGCATGCTTCAGTGTTCCATCTACACTATGTGTTGTGCCTGCTGATATGGCCTATAGTGGCAAAACCTCTCCATCATCACCTCCATTACGCCAGAAACTGAGTTCTGCTTCCTTTCTTTCATAGTTACTTTTACAGAACGAACATTTTTCATCCGTTTCAGCATAACCCGTTATCTAATGGGTAACAGATATGGATATAAGGAGCAGGTTTTTATCCAAAGAAATATTTTTGAAAAGAGAAAACCGAATACGCACAAACATGATTCAGACCATGTACTTTTTTTTTTTTAGCAAAACTGAAAATTGCTCAGAAAATGTCTGATTTTACCATCATTCAAAAAAATAGTTTTTCGATTTTGCACAATTATTTTGCACTGCTTAAAACTGTGGAGGGACGAGAGATTTTGCCTTCATCATTTCAAACACAAGTGAAAAAAAAATAACTCACAGATCACAGCAGTCTCCTGGCGTGCTGGCATCTATCATAGAGTTGACGACCTTGAACTTGTGTTGTCTTGTGGTCGTAAACCATCCGTGACCTTGTAGATGTGTATGCGGAATCACGTGCACCTACACAAAGGATTTTACTTTAAAGGAATGTAGACTACTAGCGCGCGCGCACACACGCACACACACACACACACACACACACACACACACACACACACACACACACACACACACACATACACACATACACACACACACACACACACACACACACACACACACACACACACACACTTGCTAAAAGGAAAAAAGAGTACCATCCTTTAACTTAAGCAAATAAATATGTATCCTTTGAAATTATGTTGCTTCATTATCGTAAACGTGATACATTATGTCACATTATACTTTAAAACAAATTATATCACATTATACCTTACAACAAATTGGTTTATATATGCATATTTGAAAAGCTAGTATTTCCAATCACAGAGCATGTTTTTAATGCGGCTGCGTCTTACTACAGATGTCAACTGACTTTGCACCATAAAGAAAGTGTCCCTTTCATTTTCTATTAGTTGGTTTTGAACATGTTTTATACACGCAAAATCCACATAATTATAAGTAATTTTCAGTAATAAGATTGTTGTATATATATACAGCAACAAATCTGCACAATTTAAAATACTTCCAGATCCAATAGGACATAATTTATTCTACTTTAATTCTTAATGTCTTCTATTTTCAACCTCGGTAATAATCTATCCACTGACTGTACTACTTTATTTCCAGCCTTATTAAACAACAGTGACAATTTATACTTTGAGCCATAAAAATGCTTACATGCTCCATAAGCATACTGCATGACAGAACCAGAGGACAGAGAGACAGCAGAAGATCAGACAGACAGACAGACAGACAGACAGCTGAAGAGCAGACAGACAGACAGACAGTTGAAGAGCAGACAGACAGACAGACAGCTGAAGATCAGACAGACAGACAGACAGCTGAAGATCAGACAGACAGACAGACAGCTGAAGATCAGACAGACAGACAGTTGAAGATCAGACAGACAGACAGACAGACAGACAGACAGACAGACAGACAGCTGAAGATCAGACAGACAGACAGACAGACAGCTGAAGATCAGACAGAAGCAACATGTGGACATCATGCCCAATGTCTCTCCCTGTTCCTTCTGGTGTCGTGCACACCAGCTCCTGTCATGGCTTATCTCCCCATCACCAGCGCCATCTACAACAAATAAGCTACTGTTAGCTGCGTTCGTGTTGGATTACATTTATTAGTAAAGGAACAAAAAACCCCACAAAAAACAAACTCAAAATCCAAAACAAAACTCGTTAACCAAGGATAAACGATTCTCCCCTCTCTCTCTCTCCTCTCTCTCTCTCTCTCTCTCTCTCTCTCTCTCTCTCTCTCTCTCTCTCTCTCCAAAGTCCTTCGGATGAGACTATAAACCGAGGCCTCCTATGCGAATGCACGCAGAACATCTTGCGCAGCGTTAAATCCTGTTCTGCTTTTCGTAAGAGTAGGCCATTGTGTGCCGGTGGGAACAGATGACATTTACAAAACTACATACACCCGGGGACTGGATGTAAAAAAACACATAATTGCTTATTCCATCAACCTTAATATAAAAGAATGAAATCAACAAAAAAAAACATTAAGCAAGGATAACCTCTCTCCTCTCTCTCTCTCTCTCTCTCCTCTCTCTCTCTCTCTCTCTCTCTCTCACTCACCACACACACACACACACACACACACACACACACACACACACACACACACACACACACACACACACACACACACACACACACAGAAGGCAACAGAGAGACGCATGTATGCTACTTTAGTAACGTGGCACGATCGACAACTCTGCAGACTGCTGAAAAAACACAACACGGGTTAGGAAACATCGCATTTTATCATAATATAAATTAACAAACACATCAAAAGTGAGCATGCAGCGTCATTCACTGAAGTCATTTTAAAGTTGTCTATATTTTACTTCTCATGTAAACTCACTGATTTAGATTACAATTTCACTTTTAATCGGTTAAAAGGAGTTTCATTCAGGGTAAATTTGTGCATTTATTTTTCTGAAAACATAAGAAATACACAACTCTGAAAATTCATTTCGCTTTAAAGTTTGATAATAAATATAGAACTCGACAATGTATCATACTTCAATTCTTAGCAATGAATACTAGCTCTTTTTAACCCTCCAACGGGGAGGGGGGGGGGGCGGATAGCCAGTGGTCAGAACAAACGCTGGCAATTTGAAGACCCGGGTTCGAGTCCGGGTCGAAGGAAATTTTCTTCCTGGAGTTAACATCAGTGCTGACTCACTCTCCCCAAAGTCCTTCGGATGAGACTTTAAACAGGCCCCGTTGCGAACGCACGCAGAATACTTGGACACTTTTAAACCCTGTTCCGCTTTTCGAAAGGGGTAGGCCATGTGTTGCCGGTGAAAAGTTTGAAAATATTTCAAAACTGCATACACACGGGGACTGGAGAAAAAAGCACTGATTGTTATTCTGTTATCCTCGATATAAAAGAATAAATAAATAAAATAAATAAATAATCTCTACCTCCAATGTAAAAATAGACACTTCTGACATTTATTCTATTTCCAGAAGAGGCATCTAAGAATTTACTCTTTTTTCCAGCAATAAACTTAAACATACAAACTTTTACAGTTTTTTTCTACTTGCACCCTCAACAATAAATAAACGCGCATAAGCTTATCAAATGATATCTTTTTTAAAAAGGGAAAAGGTACATTTTTTTAAAAGACAAAAATCAGGACACACCTGGATTTTCTGAAAACCCAAAGTCCTCTCTCTCCCTGTTCCTTCCTTTCCGTCACCCCGACTGCGTTTTAAATGTCAGCCCACACGGATCTCTGTCTGTCTCTGTAAAGTGTGCTGCGCCTTTTCCCTCAAACCACGTCGCCAGTGTCCAGAGCCCCTGTTACAGAAAAGTCACGCACCAATGTTAGGTCAGAATATATTTTATGTAGAAGGACAAAAGAAACGAAGCTAAAACCCATTTAGCAAACAGAAAACTTAAAAAAACGTTTTTCTGATCAAACGTTGCGTTCATCATCAACAAACAGCAAATTATAGAAACTGTGGACGAGGGATTACAACCATCCATATTTTTTTTAAGTACAAGATTAATCCTTTCTACAGTACTTTTTTTAAATTAATATTTGGGATAAGAAATATAAAAATAAGTTTAAAAATGGGTTTTAGATTATTTTATTCAATAGTATTATAGCAACTTATGTTGCATTTTTTTGACCAATTCATCAATTTTAAGCCCCCCTCCCCCCACATTCTAATATCACTAAGTTAACAGACACAAAATCAAAGCCTAAGCCTAAGCCTAAGCCAAAGCTAAAGCCAAAAACCACACACACAAAACACAACCCCACACACCACCACAAAACACACACACACAACACAGACAACAGACAGACAGACAGACAACAGACAGACAGACAAACAACAGACACACACCACACAAAACACACACCACAACCACCCCACACACCCACACACCCCCACACAGAAAAAGAGCAGGGTGAAGCGGCACATTATTTTGAAAAACCTCAGGGACCGCAACTTTTCCGCAGGCTTTTTGGAAAAAGGAAGAGTACCACCGTCAATGACGCAACCACATGCATCCTTTCAAAATTTCTGCGCATTAAACACAAGATAGATTAGGAAACATCCAGATTTTTTTTCATGAAACATATGGAATATCTATTGAAAGCTGACACCATTATACACTTTTGTAACTTCACTACAGTTTCTATGATGTAACCTTTTCCTTTTGCTTTAACCATAAGGGGTTTAAAAAAAGAACATTATTTTGATTTTGATGATTCTTTTCTCTTTTCCATCATAATATAATTGATTTAAAAGTCATGGCAATTTTTTCCCAAACATCATCATTAAAAAACTTTACAATTTCACCCCCCGTTTATTTTTTCCTGCCGCCCTTTATATATCAAAAAAGAACAGTTATATGTACAACGACAATTAATGCTACTTCCCACATTGTTATATACAGTTATTATAGTTTATTCTACGTAAGCTCTTTAAATATTTCAGCTCTTGACGGTTTTTATAAACCTAAATAAAATACTCCATCGCAATACAGTGAAATTTTCTCCCTGATACAATAAAAAGATGGGCCCCCCCCCCCCCCCTTTCATTTTTTCCAAATTTTCCTTCCTTTCCCAGAGTCAATTAGAACAATGCATTTTGGGAATTTAAAAACACTTTGGGTCTTTTCAACTTTAAAACACATTTTTTTTTTATCAGAAACCAAAAAGCAAAGATTTATACAAGGTGATCAGCTCTCATTAGAAGAAAACTATTGTGTGAGACTCTCCAACAAAAACACCGGAAATTTTTAAACTTTGGGGCAAAAAGGACCTTCCCAAAACTGTTTAACTTAATTTTACTCTCTCCTCTCCTCCTCTCCTCTTCTCTCTCTCTCTCCCTTCCCCTGTGGTTCTCTTGAAGGCCAGTGATTTTACATGTCCCCTCTTCATTTTCAGAGAGGGGAGGAGGGAGGGAGGGGGGGAGGGAGAGGGAGAGAGAGGGAGAGAGAGGGAGAGAGGAGAGGAGAGATAGAGGGGGAGAGAGAGAGAGGAGAGGAGGGAGTGAGAGAGAGAAGACAGACAGCAGACAGACAGAGAGAGAAAGAAGAGCAGAGAGAGAAGAGAGAGAGACAGAGATATTTGAGACAAAACAGAGAAAAACGAGAGAGACAGAGACGCGCAAAGTGTTCTGTGAGAAAAGAAATTATCTCTGCTAAAACAAATTCTGTTCAAATTCCACAATGATGCAAAAAAATTATACGTGTAATGTTGTTCCGTAAAGGGAACTAAATAACCCTACAAAAAGTGGAAAGGGGAGGTAATGGGGGACAGACAGCAGCAAAGCCAAGCGCTGGTTTGCTGTTGAAAGAAAGTATGTCTACCTGCGATACAATCATCATCAATGGTGCTGCGAGGTTGCGTAACACACAGACGGGAAAAGTGTCGGAGCTTTTTTTACTGGGTTTCCGGCATTTGAATTTCATCAAACAAATGCTTTTGGTGCCCTCATGTCAACTTTCGCAAAAAGCTAAACAATCCCATAAGAAAAGACAGGAGATGGGCACTAAATTCAGGTAAATCACTGACTGTCCCACTTGTGTACATCTTGTCACCCCTGTCGTCATCACGCCCTTATCGTCGTTATCCTCATGTATCAGCCAATTTCGTCGTTATCCTCTGTATCAGCCATTATCGTCGTTATCCCCCATGTATCAGCCGTTACGTTGTTATCCTCATTTATCAGCCATTAAACGTCGTTATCCCTCAGTATAGCCTTTTCCCTCATGTCTCAGCCATTTTCGTCCCTTATCCTCATGTATCCCATTTCGTCGTTATCCTCATGGGATCAGCCATTATCGTCGTTATCCCATGTATCAGCCATTATCGTCGTTATCCCATGTATCAGCCATTATCGTCGTTTTTCCCATGTACAGCCATTATCGTCGTTATCCTATCTATCAGCCATTATCGTCGTCATCCTCATGTATCGCTTACCGTCACCTCATGTATCAGCCATTATCGTCGTTATCCTCATCTATCAGCCATTATCGTCGTTATCCTCATGTATCAGCCATTATCGTCGTTATCCTCATCTATCAGCCGCATCATGGTGCAAAATACATTGTATTGCACACAACTTTCTGTCCTGGCAGATTTCTCTGTGGAAATTCCAGCTGCTCCTCCCTGGGGATCTCTCCCCAAGAGCACAAGAGCATCGCCACCATGCGACCCATTTTTCTGTCCTGTCTTTCGTTCTCTTTTGGGTTTTTTTATCCCGCCATCCTCCAGGTGCACACCTGTCCAACCGTCGCGGGGTTCATATTCATCATTGATGACAGGTAAATGTAGTGAACAGGTACCCTTGTAATGCTACACAAAAATCCTAGCTAAATGCAGAAAATCCGTTATCAATGGTTAACATTTTGTTTTAAAATTTTCTGCGTTTTAGGCAAAATATGGCGTTTTTTTTTCCGAAGGTACAAATAAACGTTTTTAAAAAAAAAAAAATCTACCGTAATCTCTGGAAAAATCCTGGTGATTTTTTCAGCTTTCACAATGCTGTAGAATAATCATGAATTAGGAACGTATCTTGTTTCTATCATTTCTAAAAGTGTGGGTGTAAGTATACAACACTTTAAACAATGTGATTCGAACTATTTTTAATTCAAGTGATTTTCAAACTACTTTTTCTTTTTTTGTGAAATTTCGTTTTTGAATTGGTGAAACCTACACATATTATGAATTTGGAAAATTTTTTAGAGAAATTTTAAATTTAACGCCTTTTTAGGGAACTGTTCTTTACTTTTACCGGGACAGACAAACCAATATCAACAGAAAAAAGACCTAACGGATCTTCCTTCTTCCACTCCCCTCTTCCAACACACAAACTTTTCCTCTGCTGTATGCATTTGACCACTCTTTTTTCATCAAAATTTCTTAAGACTTTAAAAAGAAATCACATCAGAATGTATTTGACTTTCTTTTCCAAAAGATCGGAGGAGATTGGAAGAAGGAAATGTGTGGGTGTGCATCTTCAGTGTTCCATTACATTTGTTTGTGCCTGTGATATGGCCTACAGGGGCAAAACCTCTCCATCATCCCTCCATTTCGCCAAAACAGTTCGCTTCGTTTTTTTCAAAGTTATTTTTTACAGAACGAACATTTTTCTTTCCGTTTCAGCATAACCCGTTATCTAGTGGTAACAGTTTGGGGGATATAAGGGCGGGTTTTTACCCACAGAAATATTTTTGAAAAGAGAAAACCGAATACCCAAAAACCCTGATTCAGACCATGTATTTTTTCTTCTTTTTTTTTGCAAAGCTGAAATTGCTAGAAAGTCTGTTTTTTAACCTCATTAAAAAAAAACAGAGTTTTTCAATTTTGCACTGCTTAAAACGTGGAGGGTGAGAGATTTCGCCTTCATCTTTTTCAAACACAAGTGAAAAAAAAGTAACTCACAGATCACAGCAGCCTCCTGGCTGCTGGCATCTATCATAGAGTTACGACCTTGAACTTGTGTTTGTCGTGTGGTCTTAAACATCCGTGACCTTGTAGATGTGTATGCAAAATCACGTGCACCTACACAAAGGATTTTACTTTAAGGAATGCAGACTATAGAGCACGGCCCACCCGCACCGCGCGCGGCCCCGCGCGCTACACACACACACACACTTGCTAAAAGGAAAAAAGAGTACCATCCTTTAACTTAACAAATAAATATGTTTTCCTTTAAAAATTATGGTGCTTCATTATCTAAACGTGATACATTAATCACAATTATACTTTAAAACAAATTTGTTCACATTACACTTTAAAAAACAAATTGATTTTTTAATGCTTTATTTGAAAGCTAGAAATTTCCTTTCACAGAGCATATTTTTAAGGGGGACTGCGTCTTACTACTGACTTGCACCATAATGAAAGTGTCCCTTTCATTTTCTATTATTGGTTTTGAACACGTTTTATACACGCAATATCCATAAATTTTAAGTAATTTTCAGTAATAAGATTGCTGTATATATATATATAGCAACAAATCTGCACTTAAAAATTATTCAATAATTCAAAATACTTCAAGATCCAATAGGAGACAATTTATTCTACTTTAATTTCTTAATGTCCTCAAATTTTCAACCTCGGTAATAAACTATCCACTGACTGTACTACTTTATTTCCAGCCTTACTATACAACAGTGACAATTATACTTCGATGCATAAAATGCATACATGCTCCATAAGGTTACTGCATTTACAGAACCAGAGGAAAAGACAGACAGACAGACAGCTGAAGATCAGACAGACAGCTGAAGACAGACAGACAGACAGAAAGACAGACAGACGAAGATCAGACGACCAGACAGACAGACGACAGACAGCTGAAAACAGCAAAGCAAAATTTTGGAAACCCCCAAAAAAAACCCCAACGCTCCCCAAACGGGCGCACACCAGCCCCCTTGTAGCATTCCCCTGTCTTCCGGGTGCCCCCCTGAAAAAAACCCTTTTCCAAAACCCGCCCATCTACAAAAAATAAGTATGTTAGCTGCGTTGTGTTGGGAATTTTGAAAGGAACAAAAACCCCCCCCAAAAAAAAAACTAAAAAAAACAAACTTTAACCAATAAACTTTCTTTTTTTTTCCCCCCCCCTTTTTTCTTTTCCCCCCTTTTTTTTCCCCCCTCTCTCCTTTTCCCCTCTCTCTCCTCCTTCCCCCAAAGTCCCGGGTAACTTAAACCCACCCCTGGGAAGCACCAGATCTTGCGCCCCGAAAAACCTGTTCCGCTTTTCGGGGGAGTAGGGAAATTTGTGCCGGGGGGAACAGAGACTTTACAAAACTCATACAACGGGGGTGGATGAAAAAAACATATGCTTATTCCCTCAACCTTAATATAAAAAAAAAAAAAAAAACAAAAGAAACACCTCCTCTCTTCCCCCAAAAACCCCTACCACACACCACACCACACACACACACACACACACACACCACACACCACACACAACACACAAGAAGGCCCAAAAGAGAGAAGCATGTATGCCTTTTGACGTGGCACGATCGACAACCCTTTTCGCTGCTGAAAAAACACAACACGGTTTGGAAAATCGCATTTTTCATAATATAATTAACAAAAAACATCAAAATGAGCACCGTCTTCACGAATTTATTTTAAAGTTCTAATTTTTTCCATGTAAAATTTTTTAGTTAAAAAATTTTATTTTTTCTTTTTTAAAAAGGGGTTTTTTCATACTACTGCCCCTGAAAAACGTAGGGGGGGAATAAAAGACGCAAAAATCTTTTTTAGTCACTCCGGTTAAAGGAGTTTTATTCAAGGTAAATTTGTTCATTTATTTTTCTTAAAACATAATAAATACACAACTCTGAAAATTCATTTCGCTTTAAACTTTGATAATGAATATAGAACTCGACAATATATCATACTTCAATTCTTAGCAATGAATACACAGCTCTGCTAACTCGTCTACCTGTAACGTCAATAATATACATACTTCTGACAATTTATTCTATTTCCAGAAGGACGTACTTCTAATATTCATTCTGTTTCCAACCATAAATGATGAACACAAACTCTTACAGTTTATTCTACTTCCAGCCTCATTAACGAATAAATGCTGCACATGCATATCGAATGAATGATCTTTTTTTAAAAGGGGGAAAATCTACAAAAAATTTAAAAAGACAAAAATCAGGACACACCTGTAAATCCTTATGCCTAACGTCTCTCTCTCCCCGTTCCTTCTTCCTTCCTTCCTTCCTTCCGTCACCCCGCACTGCAGTGTATGTCAGCCACAGCAGATCTCTGTCTGTCTCTGTGAAGTGTGCTGCTGCCTCTCTTCCCTCAAACCACGTCGCCAGTGTCCAGCGCCACCTGTTACAGAAAAGTCACTGTCAGCCATGTTTAAAGGTCACAATATATTTAGTAGTAAAAGGACAACAGAAACGAAGCTAGACCCATTTAGCAGATAGAAAAACTTACACAACTTTTTTCTGATCAAACTGTATGCGTTTATCAACTAAGCAAATATAGAAACTGTGTGACGAGCGTATTACTACCATCCATATATTTTTTTTAAGTACAAGACACTTAATCCTTTCTTACAGTACTTTTTTAAAAATTTGGATAAGATATTAAAAAAACTTTTAAATGGGATTTAGCATTATATTATTCAATAGTACTATACCACACTTATCATATTCATGTTATAATTTACTTAACTTAGTTATTTAGTTTTTTAGATGTTATCAGTGATTATCCCTTTTTCTGTGTACTGTTATAATAGATGTGCATTTTCTTTGACCACATTCATCAATTTAAGTCCGTCCCCCTCTTGCCACTATGTAATATCACTAAGTTTACAGACACAAAATCGAAGCCTAAGCCTAAGCCAAACACACACACGCACACACACCACACACACACACCACACACACACACACACACACACACACACATGACAGACAGACAGACAGAAAAAGAGACAGGGTGAAGCAGACACATTAATTCAGCAAAACCTCACGACCGACAACTGTCTGCAGGCTTCTGGAAAAAACAGAAGAGTACCACCGTCAACTGACGCAAACCACAGTGCATCCTTTCAAAATGTCTGCAGCATTAAACACAAGAAAGATTAGGAAACATCAGATTTTTTCATGAAACAAATGGACATATCTATTGAAAGCTGACAGCTTCACTTATACACATTTGTAACTTTACTACAGCTTTCTACTGATGTAAACCTTTTCCTCTGCCTTTAACCATAAAGTTTAAACAATGAACATTATGTCTGATTATTGATAATTTATTCTCCATCCATTATAAATAATTGATTTATAGCCATGGTAATTTGTTCCACATACAATCATTAATAACTTTACAACTCACACGGTTTATTATTCTGCCGACCATATAATCAAAAATAGACAGTTATATGTACAACCGACAATTAATGCTACTTCCTACATTGATTATATACAGTTATTATAGTTTATTCTACGTAAGCTCATAAATATTCAGCTCTCGACAGTTTATTATCAACCTTAAAACAAAATGCCTCCATCCGCAACTACAGTGAAATTTTCTCTCCTGATAAAATAAAAAGAAGGGCCATTTGATTGTTTTGGTTTCATTTTATTGTAGTCCCAGCAGATTCCGGACATTCAAGCAGACATACAGCAGAGTTGGGTAAACTCTCAATTCCTTTGGTCATTTCAATGCTGTAATAAACAACACTTATTGGTCTTCTCTCAGAAACCACAAAAGCAATAGAATTCTATAGCAAGGTGATCCAGCTCTCATTCAGACAGACAACAAATATTCTGTTGTGGGACTCTCCAACAAAAAGCGAGTCAGGAATATTTTCTCAAACGTTTGGGGCACAAAACGGGTACCATTTCACCAGCATACTGTTTATAGTTTCTCTCTCTCTCTCTCTCTCTCTCTCCTACTCTCTCTCTCTCTCTCTCTCTTCTCTCTCTCTCTCTCCTCCCCCCCCCCCACTCCCCCCAGTGGATTCTCTTGAAGGCCAGTGATTTTACATGTCAGCCCTCTTTTATGTCAGAAGAGTGGGGAGGGAGGGGGAGAGGGAGGGGAGACAGAGAGAGAGACGAGGAAGGGGGAGGGGAAGGAAAAAAAGAGAGGAGAAAAAGGGGAAAAAAAAAAAAAAAAAAAAAAAAAAAAAAAAAAAAAAAAAAAAAAAAAAAAAAAAAAAAAAAAAAAAAAAAAAAAAAAAAAAAAAAAAAAAAAAAAAAAAAAAAAAAAAAAAAAAAAAAAAAAAAAAAAAAAAAAAAAAAAAAAAAAAAAAAAAAAAAAAAAAAAAAAAAAAAAAAAAAAAAAAAAAAAAAAAAAAAAAAAAAAAAAAAAAAAAAAAAAAAAAAAAAAAAAAAAAAAAAAAAAAAAAAAAAAAAAAAAAAAAAAAAAAAAAAAAAAAAAAAAAAAAAAAAAAAAAAAAAAAAAAAAAAAAAAAAAAAAAAAAAAAAAAAAAAAAAAAAAAAAAAAAAAAAAAAAAAAAAAAAAAAAAAAAAAAAAAAAAAAAAAAAAAAAAAAAAAAAAAAAAAAAAAAAAAAAAAAAAAAAAAAAAAAAAAAAAAAAAAAAAAAAAAAAAAAAAAAAAAAAAAAAAAAAAAAAAAAAAAAAAAAAAAAAAAAAAAAAAAAAAAAAAAAAAAAAAAAAAAAAAAAAAAAAAAAAAAAAAAAAAAAAAAAAAAAAAAAAAAAAAAAAAAAAAAAAAAAAAAAAAAAAAAAAAAAAAAAAAAAAAAAAAAAAAAAAAAAAAAAAAAAAAAAAAAAAAAAAAAAAAAAAAAAAAAAAAAAAAAAAAAAAAAAAAAAAAAAAAAAAAAAAAAAAAAAAAAAAAAAAAAAAAAAAAAAAAAAAAAAAAAAAAAAAAAAAAAAAAAAAAAAAAAAAAAAAAAAAAAAAAAAAAAAAAAAAAAAAAAAAAAAAAAAAAAAAAAAAAAAAAAAAAAAAAAAAAAAAAAAAAAAAAAAAAAAAAAAAAAAAAAAAAAAAAAAAAAAAAAAAAAAAAAAAAAAAAAAAAAAAAAAAAAAAAAAAAAAAAAAAAAAAAAAAAAAAAAAAAAAAAAAAAAAAAAAAAAAAAAAAAAAAAAAAAAAAAAAAAAAAAAAAAAAAAAAAAAAAAAAAAAAAAAAAAAAAAAAAAAAAAAAAAAAAAAAAAAAAAAAAAAAAAAAAAAAAAAAAAAAAAAAAAAAAAAAAAAAAAAAAAAAAAAAAAAAAAAAAAAAAAAAAAAAAAAAAAAAAAAAAAAAAAAAAAAAAAAAAAAAAAAAAAAAAAAAAAAAAAAAAAAAAAAAAAAAAAAAAAAAAAAAAAAAAAAAAAAAAAAAAAAAAAAAAAAAAAAAAAAAAAAAAAAAAAAAAAAAAAAAAAAAAAAAAAAAAAAAAAAAAAAAAAAAAAAAAAAAAAAAAAAAAAAAAAAAAAAAAAAAAAAAAAAAAAAAAAAAAAAAAAAAAAAAAAAAAAAAAAAAAAAAAAAAAAAAAAAAAAAAAAAAAAAAAAAAAAAAAAAAAAAAAAAAAAAAAAAAAAAAAAAAAAAAAAAAAAAAAAAAAAAAAAAAAAAAAAAAAAAAAAAAAAAAAAAAAAAAAAAAAAAAAAAAAAAAAAAAAAAAAAAAAAAAAAAAAAAAAAAAAAAAAAAAAAAAAAAAAAAAAAAAAAAAAAAAAAAAAAAAAAAAAAAAAAAAATAAATTTATTTAAACAAAGAACGGCCATTTGATAGTTTGGTTGATTTTATTGTTACAGTCCCAGCTGATTCTAGATATTCCAAGCAGAACCACATACAACAGAGGGGGTAAGATTCCATTCCTTCGGTCATTTTAATGTGTAATAAACAACACTTATTCCCCAAACTCTCAGAAACCCAAAAAAAAGAATGGATAATTTTATGGCAGGGTGATCCAATCAAAAATTCTGTGGCAGATTATCCAACAACAACACAAAAACCCTCATGGAATTTTCTCAAACCTTCAGGACAAAAAACAGGTACTATTTCACCACGATGCGTAACTGTTTAGAGTTGATATTTGTAAACACTCTCACTCTCTTCTCTCTCTCTCTCTCTCTCTCTCTCTCTCTTCTCTCTCTCTCTCTCGGATCCTTCGGCTGAGGACTTTAAACCGAGGCCCCGCGTGCGAACGCATGCAGAACATCTTGCACACACGTTAAATCCTATTCCACTTTTCGTAAGAGTAGGCCATCGTGTGCCGGTGGGAACAGATGACATTTATAAAACTCCATATACACAGGGAATGGATGTAAAAAGGCACAAGAGTGCTCATTCCATTATCCTCGATATAAAAGAATAAATCAAATCAAATCTCTCTCTCTCTCAACAACAGTGGATTCTCTTGAAGACCAGTGGTTTTACATGTCAGCTCTCTTCATGTCAGCAGTATCATCATTCTTCATAGGCCTAAGGTCACATGACCTTGTTTACAACAGCAGTGTTTTTATCCCATTTCTTGAATAAGGAATTCAACGACCAGGATTAACTAACCAGACTATGAACTAATAATTCATTAAAATATTTTGTCTGTGTATGAATATGTGTGTGTGTGTATGTGTGTATGTGTGTGTGTGTGCGCGCGTCCGTGCGTGCGTGCGTGCGCCCGCGCGCATTCGTGTGTGAGTGCATTTTACTGTCTGAGAGAATGGGAGAAGGAGGGAAAGAGAGGGGGGGAGAGAGAGAGAAGAGAGAGAGAGAGAGAGATGAGAGAGAGCAGAGAGAGAGAGATGAGAGAGAGAGAGAGAGAGAGAGAGGAGAGAGAGAGATACAGACAGACAGACAGACAGACAGACAGACAGACAGACAGAAAGGGAAAAGTTTTATTCAGATTTAGGCCATGACGCCTTAGTGAAAGGGTGATCCTAAATAACCACAAAGGATTTTTGGTGTGAAAAGATTATCTCAGAAAACAATTAATGTCTTTACACAATCATTACGCTCTGTTGTAATAGTATTCAGTTTTTCAAAGGTTTTGCAGATATACCTCGCAAGGTTACCTAATACGCTCTGATTTCTTGCATGGGAGGGAAAGAGGGGGAGAGAGATGGAGAGAGTGGAGGGAGGGAGGAAAGGGGGCGAGAGAGAGAGTGAGAGAGAGAGAGAGAGAGAGAGGAGAGGGAGAGAGAGAGAGGGGAGAGAGAGAGAGAGAGGAGGAGAGAGAAGAGAGAAAGAGAAAGAGAAAGAGAGAGAGAGAGAGAGATTGTTCGGCGATTAGAAAGATTACATCACCCTTAAAACACTTCTGTCCATAATACCAGAATGAACGTCAAAACATTATACTGTGTGATAATGTTTGTACTTTACACAAAACGAAATAAACCCTACAATAAAGTGAAAAGGGGGAAGTAATGGCTGTTTGGAGCAAAAGCAAACTGCTGTTGAAAGAAAACAGGTCTACCCTGCATCACAAACATCAATGGTAACTGCAAGGTTGACGTAAGCAGCACAGCATGGCTGCAAGTACTGGTTTTTTTCTGCACAAATGCTGGGTGCCGCTCACTCAACCTTTACGGGCAAAAAGCTAAAACCTCCTATGAAGAAAAGACAGGAGAGGGTCACTATTTCAGGTACTCACAGACTGTCCACACCCGTGTACATGGTCACCGCTGTCGTCATCACACCCATTATCGTCTTATCCTCATGTATCAGCCGTTATCGTCGTTATCCTCATGTATCAGCCGTTAATCGTCGTTACCTCATGTATCACCATTATCGTCGTTATCCTCTTTGTATCAGCCCTTATCGTCGTCATCCTCACAATCAGCCATTATCGTCGTTTACCTCATCTATCAGCCATTATCGTCGTTAATCCTCATGTATCAGCCATTATCGGTCGTTATCCTCATATCACCGTTATCGTCGTTATCCTCATGTATCAGCCATTATCGTCGTTATCCTCATCTATCACCATTATCGTCGTTATCCTCATGTATCAGCCGTCATCATGGTGCACAAAACATTGTATTGCACACAACTTTCTGTCCTGGCAGATTTCTCTGGGGGTGAAATTTCCCACTGCTCTCCCGGGGATCTCTCCCCAAGAGCACAAGACATCGCCACCAATGCTGACCCCATTTTTTCTGTCCTGTTTTTTCGTTCTCTATTTGTTTATCCCGCCATCCTCCAGGTGCACACCTTCTCACCGTCGCGTGGTTCATATTCATCATTGATGACGTAAATGTATTGAACAGGAACCCTTGTAATGCGTACCACAAAAATCCTAGCTTCATGCAGAAAAGCTGTTATCAGTTTGGTTAACATTTTATTCAAATTTTCCTGCGTTTTATCAAAAATTATGGAAATTCTTTTTCCTCAAGGTACAAATAAACATTTTTCAAAAAAAATCTGCCGTATAAACTCATGCAAAATCCTGGTGATTTTTTCAGCTTTCACAAATGGTGTAAAACTAAAACATTATGATGTAGGGCTACGTATCTTATTTCTAATCATTTATAAAAGTGTAGTGTAACTATAGCACACTTTAAGACAATGTGAGTTCCAACTGTAATTTTTAATCAACCTCACTTTTTCTAATTACACTTTTTGTGCATTTTAAAAAATCAGTCTACTTTTTGATTGATGAAACCAACATGAAAATCATGACTTTGGAAAACAACATTTTTTTGGGGGAAATGTTTTATTACTTTTACCTGACATGACAAACACAATATCAACAGAAAAAAGACCTAACGGATCTTCCTTCCTTCCACCCCCCTCTTCATAACCCCACAACATTTCCTCTGCTGTTGCACTTGACCACTCATTTTTTCCGTCCAAAATTTTCTCGAAAAAAACTTTAAAAAGAAACCACATCAAAATGCATTTGACATCTTTTCCCAAAAAGATCGGAGGAGATTGGAAGAAAAGGGAAAATGTGTGCTGTGCATGCTTCAGTGTTCCATCTAAAACTGTTGTGGTGTGCCTGCTATATAGGCCAAAAGTGGAAAAAACCTCTCCATCATCACCTCCATTACGCCAGAAACTGAGTTCTGCTTCGTTTCTTTCATATTACTTTTACAGAACGAAATTTTTCATGGTTTCAGCAAACCCTTATCTAATGGTAACAAATTTTGGGTATAAGGAGCAGGTTTTTATCCACAAAATATTTTTGAAAAGAGAAAACTGAATATGCACAAACATGATTCAAACCATGTACTTTTTTTTATAGCAAAGCGAAAATTGCCTCAGAAAAAAGTCTGATTTTTACCATCATTTAAAAAAAAAAAAAAAATTTTTTTTTTTTTTTTTTTTTTTTTTGATTTTGCACAATTTTGCACTGCTTAAAACTGGGTGGAGGGACGAGAGATTTTCCTTCATCATTTCAAACACAGTGAAAAAAAAAAGTAACTCACAGATCACAGCATCTCCTGGCGTGCGGCATCTATCATAGAGTTGACGACCTTGAACTTGTGTTGTCTTGTAGTCGTAAAAACCATCCGTGGGACCTTTTAATGTGTATGCAAAATCACGTGGACCTACAAACAAACGATTTTTACTTTTAAAAGGAAAAGTAGGACAGCTAGCGTGCATATGCACGCACGCACGTACCACACACCCACACACACAACCCACCCCAAAGGTAAAAGGGGGGAAATAGAACCATTCTTCAACTTTAAACCAATCAATAGTATCCTTTTGAAGTATGGTGCTTCCCCTAACAAAAACGTATACATTATGTGACATTATACTTTGAAACAACTTGTATCACATTATACTTTGAAACAACTTGTATCACATTTATTTAAAAACAAATTATAAACACATTATACTTTAAAACAAATTATGTCCCATTATACTTTTTTAAAAAAAAAATTACATCACATTATACTTTTTAAAAAAATTGATGTATATATGTGCATTTGAAAAAACTGGTATTTCCATTCACAGAGCATATTTTCCATATGGCTGACTCTTTATACTGACGTCAACTGGGCTTTGCAAAACCCTAGTGAAAGTGTCCCTTTCATTTTCTATTAGTTGGTTTCAACATGTTTTATACACACAAAATCCACATAATACATGCTCCATAAGCTTACTGCATGAAAAGAACCAGAGGCAGACAGACAGAACAGACAACAAACGAAGATCAGACAAACCTGAAGAGCAGAC
>CM060342.1:14702754-14705254 GCA_030674155.1 Stramonita haemastoma | reverse complement strand
CACAGAGAATACATGGTTCCCGTGGTAGCAAAAGGAAGGGATGGAAAAGGAAGGGATGACTGGAACTGAGGGCAAAACAGATTTATCCTGAGCATCAGTCTGAACTGCACAAGTCTTCCCCTCCCCACATACTCTCTCTCTCTCTCTCCTCTCTCTCTCTCTCTCTCTCTCTCTCTCTCTCTCTCTCTCTCTCTCTCTCTCTCTCTCATCTACTATAATCCTAATTGTCCAGTACTTACTGCAGGCACAGGTGTTGGCATCTTGGATTTTATTAGCAGGACAGGTATTTCTGCACACTGTACAACACACAACAGACTTCTTTAACACAATCACATTCTACATCAGTTCAGGTGACAAAAGCGTAAAGACAACTGGGATTCAGACTGACACAGTATCTGCAGGGCTAAGTGGGGAATGAGATGGTGAACAGGTGTGACCCCTCACAACACCTGTTACTGCTTCTGTCTGTGCCCTACTGTGATAGGATTGCCTGCTAACACATACACAGCAGTCCTCCTTCATGTCAGTGCTAGGACTGGCCACAGTATAAGCTACAGCTCTCTGACTGACCACACACAGACATAATTATCAGGAACACCTGTACCAGTAGAAAGTCTACATACATGTACTCAGTGAGCTGTTGCAGAGCACTGTACACAAGCATTGACATGAACTGTTTCATCTGCTTCACGAGTGTCATCAATGAAATGAAACAAGGCACAATGGAGTGTTGTCTTATCTCTTGATGCATTAGAAGTAACAAAACAGAGATTTCTTCACATCATCATATTTAAATGTATCAAAGTGTGAGAGAAGGAGCCCTTCCCCCACCCCCACCCTCCCTCCCCCTCTCTCTCTCTGTCTCTCTCTCTCTACATAACATATATATGTATATATATATATATATATATATATATATGTATATATATATATATATTTACGTGTATATGTATATATATACATATATATACGTATATATATATATATATATATATATATAGAGAGAGAGAGAGAGAGAGAGAGAGAGAGAGGAGAGAGAGAGAGAGAGGAGAGAGAGAGAGAGAGAGAGAGAGACAGACAGACAGACAGACAGACAGACAGACAGACAGACAGACAGACAGACAGACAGACAGACAGACAGACAGAAGAGGGGGGGAGGGGAGCAGGCAGAGAGAGGCAAAAAGAGTGTGAATCTGTGTTTGCAACGGGCATAGAGTGAAGACAAAGACAGACTAGTTCACAAAGACTGAGCAACATTCAGAAAACGGGTCAGTCAGTCAGTCCATCACGGAGCGTGTTACAATCAACTCCTGTTCTGAACTGGAACACTGGCGGTGTGCTCACTATAGACAAAGGACCATGGCCTCAAACCAGCCTCAGTTCATGGGGCTGACAATGCCGGCCAATGCTGGCCTGACTGGGATTGACCACTGACTGCATGAGAGACTGATATACGGCCACAGAAGAAAAAAACAACAACAGTAGAAGTAGGGGAGGCATGTAGGCAAAGACAAACAGAGCCCTACGGTTGAGTGTAGGAGTGGGAGTGGAAAGAGAGAAAAAGGGGGATTTAGTCATGAGAGGTAATGACAGTTGTAAACAGACAGACAGACAGACAGAAAGTAGGAAGCAAAGGCTGATAACAGCACACTGCCAGCTGTGAACAATCACAACGCGAGGATCCCTACACTGGTTTTGCAATTCTGAAATGATGTGATATAAATGACCATTTCATCATTTACACACAGACACACAGACACAGACACAGACACACACACACACACACACACACACACACACACACACACACACACACACACAACACACACAAACACACACACACATTCACTCACTCACAAAAACACAGAAAGATATAAAAATAAAAAAAACTAGATCTAAAATGAAGGAAGACGCTTCTCAGTCTTTTTCTTAAAGCCAAGGGAAAACCGTGGTAGCAAAAAGAAGGGATGGAAAAGGAAGGGATGACTGGAACTGAGGGCAAAACAGATTTATCCTGAGCATCAGTCTGAACTGCACAAGTCTTCCCCTCCCCACATACTCTCTCTCTCTCTCTCTCTCTCTCCTTCTCTCTCTCTCTCTCTCTCTCTCTCTCATCTACTATAATCCTAATTGTCCAGTACTTACTGCAGGCACAGGTGTTGGCATCTTGGATTTTATTAGCAGGACAGGTATTTCTGCACTCTGCACAACACACAACAGACTTCTTTAACACAATCACATTCTACATCAGTTCAGGTGACAAAAGCGTAAAGACAACCGGGATTCAGACTGACACAGTATCTGCAGGGCTAAGTGGAGAATGAGATGGTGAACAGGTGTGACCCCTCACAACACCCGTTACTGCTTCTGTCTGTGCCCTACTGTGATAGGATTGCCTGCTAACACATACACAGCAGTCCTCCTTCATGTCATGGCTAGGACTGGCCACAGTATAAGCTACAGCTCTCTGACTGACCACACACAGACATAATTATCAGGA
>CM060342.1:14690254-14695254 GCA_030674155.1 Stramonita haemastoma | reverse complement strand
GGTGACAAAAGCGTAAAGACAACTGGGATTCAGACTGACACAGTATCTGCAGGGCTAAGTGGGGAATGAGATGGTGAACAGGTGTGACCCTCACAACACCTGTTACTGCTTCTGTCTGTGCCCTACTGTGATAGGATTGCCTGCTAACACATACACAGCAGTCCTCCTTCATGTCATGGCTAGGATGGCCACAGTATAAGCTACAGCTCTCTGATTTACCACACAAATAATAAAAACAATAAAACGATGACGGTAATGATGATAACGATAATAATAATGATAATGGTTATAATAATAATAATAATAACGTATGGAATATTTTACAGTGCTCTATCTTGTAAAGTCACAAATTAAAGCGCTTATATTCAAATCATTAACACACATGCAATTGCACATAAAAAAGATAAAAAGACATCCCTCCCGCGCGCGCAAGTTCACACACACACACACAAACGCGCACGCACGCACGCACGCACGCACGCACCACACGCACACACGCGCACACACACACACACACACACACACACACACACACACACACACACACCTTTGTAGGCCATTGTGTGGCGGTGGGAATGGATGACAAAAATTTTAAAACTGCGTACACACCGGGACTGATGTAGAAAAGCACATGAACGCTTATTCCATTATCCTCGAAATGAAAGAATAAAGAATTAAAAAAAAAAAGAACACACACACACACACACACACACACATACACACACACACACACACACACACACACACACGCACAGAACACACAGCACGCGCACACAGCACGCTTAATTAAGCAGGGTGGTGGAGACGGGGGTGACTGTTAAAAGAGATGGATAGACTAGGAGGTGGGACAGACCTTAGGTAGGAAATAGGTTTTGAGGCTGGATTTGAAAGTATCAAATGTAGGCTTTGGGCAAAGGGATAGAGGAGGGTCATCCCAGGTTAATGGGCCACAAACTGAGAAAGAGCGACGGCCGACAGTGGTTGGTTTGAATCTGGAGGATCAAAAGCACAGACTATCGGCAGCTGAGCGAAGGGAACGGGGACGGAGTGTACAGGTGGAGACAGTTGCAAAGATATGAAGGAGCAGATTTGTGAGATGGCGGCCAGTGAAGAGAACGCCCCAAAAGGAGCGCTGTGTTCAGTTTTCTTGTTATTGTTGTTTTTAGGAGTAATCGAGCTGCAGACTTTTGTATGCGTTGAAGGGGATGGATGGACGATGCTGGTAGACCAGCCAAGAGAGAGTGACAGCAGTCCAGACGTGAAAGAATGAGAGATGCGACAAGCTTGCATGTTGCATCAGTGGATAGATACTTGCAAATTGCATGTATGCGCTGAAATGATAGCAGCAGGCCCGGCAAGCCTGGGTCATGAGTACCTGTACTAGCAGAAAGTCTGTATGAGTATCATCAATCACATGAAATAAGGTAATAAGGGGTGTCGTCTTCTCGCTTGTTGCATGAGAGGTATCAACACACAAATGTTTTCTAATCCTTACATATTTTGGTATTAGGTCTGGGACAAGGAATCTCTATCTCCCTCTCTTAGTCTTCACACACACACACACACACACACACACACACACACACACACACACACACACACACACACACATACACACATATATATATATATTATATATATATATATATTATATATATATATATATATATATATATATATATATAATATACACACATAATGACATGTGTGCGAATATGTATGTGTGTGAATGTAATGTAGCTATGTATATATATATATATATATATATATATATATATCTACACACGTGTGGTGTGTGTGTGTGGTGTGTGTGTGTGTGTGTGTGTGTGTGTGTGTGTGTGTGTGTGTGTGTGTGTGTGTGTGTGTAAGGATGTGGGAAGGTACTCATGTTGGTGTGCACACAGAGACGAACACTGGGACAGGCCTGCAGAAGGCTGAATCAACAGTTACAGACACAGACACGGACTGACAGGTGTTGGGGTTCCGTGTTTGCAAATTGTTGCATTGAGGGTTCCCACAGCACACTGAAATACAACAACAGCTGTGGATAATAAAGATGGAACAATAGTCTGGGTCTGTTACTTATCACGACGCATACTGGAATGGCGCTATGTAAAAGAACAATTTACATCACACACACACACACACACACACACACACACACAACACACACACACACACACACACGCACACACACACACACACACGCACACACGCACGCACGCACGCACGCACGCACGCACGCACACGCACACACGTACACACACACACACACACACACACACTCTCTCTCTGAAAGTCAAAGTCAAAATTTTATTTTCAGTGTGTGTGTGTGTGTGTGTGTGTGTGTGTGTGTGTGTGTGTGTGTGTGTGTGTGTGTGTGTGTGTGTGTGAACTAAAGGTACTCATAACAGAGAAAAACTGAAAGTTAGAAAGGTAGATAGAAAGGTAGATAGATAGCTTGTTAAATAGATAGAAGATAACTAGGCAGACAGCAGACAGATGGATAGAGAGATAGATAGGTAGGTAGGTAGATAGAGAGGGAGGGGAGGGAGGAGAGAGAGAGAGAGAGAGAAGAGAGAGAGAGAGAGAGAGAGAGAGAGAGAGAGAGAGTGAGAGAGAGAGAGAGAGAGAGAGAGAGAGAGAGAGAGAGAGAGAGAGAGAACACAGATGAAAAGACTGCAGTGGTAGGAGGAGGCATGAAGGAGAAACAGGGCTTTGGGGGTGAGAGTAAGAGTGGAGGAGTTGGGGGGTAGATAACAATAGAAGACAGAAGGAGTCACCAGACTTACTGAGAGATGTACACAGACAGACAGTACAGCAGACAGGCAGACAGACAGGCAGACAGAGTCAGTCAGTAAGACAGACAGACAGACAGACAGACAGAAGTAAAGCAGAGATCACTTACCACACCGGAGGGTCTGAGGGTTCAACACCTTAGGAGGGTTACACGTCTCTCCTGGGTAATCGGAAATAATACAGTAAACATTACATTTTGGCATCCTGAAATGACGCAATACAAAAAAGGACTAAGTTTATCTGTCACTCACACACACGCACGCACGCATGCACGCACACACAAACACACGCACACACAAACACACACGCACGCACATGCACACACATACACACAAACACACACACATAGACACACACACATTTTAATGACTCGTGCAGGTTTGTAAAACTAGGGGAAAGACGAGATAACAAAAAGAAATGACAATAGAACTGTGTTGTAAATTCGGTATGTACTCTGCGTATGTCAGAGCTGAACACACCTCCCCATCCCTATATGACCTCCTCCCCTTTTGCGCTCTCTCTCTCTCTCTCTCTCTCTCTCTCTCTCTTCTCTCTCTCTCTCTCTCTCTCTCTCTCTCTCTCTCTCTCTCTCTCTCTCTCGAGTTTGGCTTTTCAAAACAAAAGGACAAAAATGGTGGTGAAAAGAAGAGGGATTACTAAAACTTGATATCTAAAAAATGAGTGTACTGTGCATTATTCTATTTCAGTTGCTTTCCCCCCTATCCCACATCTCTCTTACATAACCATGAACTGACCTTCTTTTCCAATGCAGGCACAAGTGTTGAGGTCTGGAGTCTGACCGATAGGGCAGGTGTTTCGGCACACTGCAAAACAGGATCATGAGAAACCTCTTCAATCCAATCCAATAATGGTGCTTTGAGCCCCGCCAACCACATAGGCCATATCAGGGCTATCGCCTCGTCACATATTAAAACTTGTATTAAAAGCGTGCAACTATGTACAGTTTAAAACGAGGTATAAAAACCAACTCAACCATCCTTGCCTGTATCGACGTCCCGGTCGACCATAAGGGCAACCACTCGGCAGCAGAGAAATGAAGAGCTGGATAAAGAAGGCTTGATGGGGAGCTGATGATAGAATTAAAAATCCCGTTGACAGAAGAGGACAGTCCACAGAAAAAGGGGGGTGGAAAATGGATATGTATGTGTGTGAATGTAATGTAGCTATGTATATATATATATATATATATATATATATATATATATATATATATATATATATATATATATATATCTGTCTACACACGTGTGTGGTGTGTGTGTGTGTGTGTGTGTGTGTGTGTGTGTGTGTGTGTGTGTGTGTGTGTGTGTGTGTGTGTAAGGATATGGGAAGGTACTCATGTTGGTGTGGCACACAGAGACGAACACTGGGACAGGCCTGCAGAAGGCTGAATCAACAGTTACAGACACAGACACGGACTGACAGGTGTTGGGGTTCCATGTTTGCAAATTGTTGCATTGAGGGTTCCAGAGCACACTGAAATACAACAACAGCTGTGGATAATAAAGATGGAACAATAGTCTGGGTCTGTTACTTATCACGACGCATACTGGAATGGCGCTATGTAAAAGAACAATTTACATCACACACACACACACACACACACACGCACGCACGCACGCACGCACGCACGCACGCACGCACGCACACGCACACACGTACACACGTACACACCACACACACACACTCTCTCTCTCTGAAAGTCAAAGTCAAAATTTTATTTTCAGTGTGTGTGTGTGTGTGTGTGTGTGTGTGTGTGTGTGTGTGTGTGTGTGTGTGTGTGTGTGTGTGTGTGTGTGTGAACTAAAGGTACTGATAACAGAGAAAAACTGAAAGTTAGAAAGGTAGAGAGAAAGGTAGATAGATAGCTTGTTAAATAGATTAGAAGATAAATAGGCAGACAGCAGACAGATGGATAGAGAGATAGATAGGTAGGTAGGTAGATAGAGAGGGAGGGGAGGGAGGAGAGAGAGAGAGAGAGAGAGAGGAGAGAGAGAGAGAGAGAGGAGAGAGAGAGAGAGAGAGAGAGAGAGAGAGAGAGAGAGAGAGAGAGAGAGAGAGAGAGAGAGAGAACACAGATGAAAAGACTGCAGTGGTAGGAGGAGGCATGAAGGAGAAACAGGGCTTTGGGGGTGAGAGTAAGAGTGGAGGAGTTGGGGGGTAGATAACAATAGAAGACA
>CM060342.1:14685254-14687754 GCA_030674155.1 Stramonita haemastoma | reverse complement strand
TAACAAAAAGAAATGACAATAGAACTGTGTTGTAAAATCGGTATGTACTCTGCGTATGTCAGAGCTGAACACACCTCTCCATCCCTATATGACCTCCTCCCCTTTTGCGAGGGAGAGAGAGAGAGAGAGAGAGAGAGAGAGAGAGAGAGAGAGAGAGAGAGAGGAGAGAGAGAGAGAGAGAGAGAGGGAGAGAGAGAGAGAGAGAGAGAGAGAGGAGAGGAGGAGAGAGAGAGAGAGAGAGAACTCGATATTTTTAATGAGGGTAATTGGATAAGCCAGAGGCTTCTTTACACCAGGCCCTCATGGGGACAAAATGAAAAAAAAGTATGAATAAATCAGCGATTTAATAAAAAAAAAAATGAATGTAAGATACCAAGCAAATCAATCATTCATATTGCCATTCAATAATTGATAAATCATGAAATCCATGAAAAACATACATAAGGGAACCAATCAAACGAATAAACAAGACCAATCAAGCACGAACAACTACTCTCCCTAACACCCCCTCTCGTAAACAAACAATTTTTCCCCAATTTTAGGGAGAGAGGGAGAGAGAGAGAGGGAGAGGCGGAGAGAGAGAGAGGGAGAGGGGAGAGAGAGAGAGAGAGAGAGAGAGAGAGAGAGAGAGAGAGAGAGAGAGAGAGAGGGGAGAGAGAGAGAGAGAGAGAGAGAGAGGAGAGAAGAGAGAGAGAAGACTCACTGCATTGACAGGTGGCGGGGTCCTGAACTTGTCCAGAAGGGCAGTATGTATTGAGGCAGACTGGAGAACAAATGCGTCAGGTCGCATTAATTAAGAACAGTGCAGAAAAGGCTTAGCGTGAACAGGTCAATGCAGTAATAGAAACATACACACCACAGGCTACACACTGACTTTGCAGCCAAAAGTTATAGCCTATATCAACACTTCAGTCTGTAATTATAATTGACACTTCAGTCCGTAATTACATCTCAACACTTCAGTCAGTAATTACGTCTCGACACTTCAGTCCCTAACTACAGGTCGACACTTCAGTCAGTATTTACATCTGGACACTTCAGTCAGTAATTACATGTCGACACTTCAGTCCCTAATTACATGTCGACACTTCAGTCAGTAATTATATGTCGACACTTCAGTCCCTAATTATATGTCGACACTTCAATCCCTAATTATGTGTTGACACTTCAGTCTGTAATTACGTGTCGACACGTCAGTCCCTAATTACATGTCGACACTTCAGTCCGTAATCATATGTCGAAGCTTCATTCCCTAATTACATGTCAACACTTCAGTCCCTAATTACAAGCAGACACTTTAGTAAAATAAATGACCAATCGAGACTTTAGTCAGTAATCATAATTCAACACCTCATTCATTAACAATAAGTCGGCACTTAAGTCGGTGATTACAATCTGACACTTCATGTATTAACCGTAAATCTACACTTCTTTCTGTAATTATAAATGGAGACTTCCTTCGGTAACTATAAGCTGTCGCTTCAGTCAGTTAATCAGTCAAAAACTCATAAGTTGACATTTCAGTCAGTTAATCAGCCAAAAACTCATAAATTGACATTTCAGTTAGTTAATCAGCCAAAAACTCATAAATTGACATTTCAGTCAGTTAATCAGCCAAAAACTCATAAATTGCCATTCCAGTCAGTTAATCAGCCAAAAACTCATAAATTGCCATTTCAGTCACTTAATCAGCCAAAACTCATAAATTGCCATTTCAGTCAATTAATCAGTCAAAAACTCATAAATTGACATTTCAATCAGTTCATCAGCCAAAAACATGAATTGACACTTCAGTCAGTTTATCAGCCGAAAACTCATGAATTGACACTTCAATAAGTTTATCAGCTGAAAACTCATGAATTGACACTCAAGTCAGTTCATCAGTCACTTCAGTCAGTCCATCAGTCATTTCAGTTACATCAACAGACACAACTCGTAAATCGACAGCGTGTGGTGTGTGTGTGTGTGTGTGTGTGTGTGTGTGTGTGTGTGTGTGTGTGTGTGTGTGTGTTGTGTGTGTGTGGTGTGCATTCGTGCGTGCGTGTGTGTAAAATGCTTACTGCAAGCACAAGTGTTGGGATCCTGCCTTTGACAAGGAAGACAGGTGTTACTGCACCCTGTAGAACAACATAAACAAATTGAATAATTGTTACTGGAGGCAGCATTTAATACGATAGAGTTCAG
This sequence comes from Stramonita haemastoma, assembly GCA_030674155.1. NCBI lineage: Eukaryota > Metazoa > Mollusca > Gastropoda > Neogastropoda > Muricidae > Stramonita > Stramonita haemastoma. The sequence continues at coordinate 14,685,570 of CM060342.1, read as the reverse complement.
GGTAACATAACTTACTGGTTAACATTTCAGTATTATCGACACTCCAGTCAAATTCCACCTAGTGATAGTTCGAAGTTATGACTGACACTTCAATCAGATACATATCCTCAAAGTCGAAATGTGATTACCGTATACCTCAATGGAAGCCACAAACAGTGACATATGCAAAAAAATATCATATCACCATTTGTGAACCTCGAATAATGGAGCTCTAACCAAAAGGACTCATTTTTGTGTACTTTTAAGCGTCAGAAATATACACCGACCCTTCAGCTGGCGGCTGAGCAGAAGATAGACTTCCACCTCTTTTAGCACT
>CM060342.1:14657754-14667754 GCA_030674155.1 Stramonita haemastoma | reverse complement strand
CTTAGAAAATGTAGGTCTGATTAAGATGTCTTTTGCAGTACCTGCGGACAAAAAAATTCTAAAAGGTTACTTTTCCACTGTAACAGATGCATGCACACTCACCAAAATGTGCATGTATGCACACACACACACACACACACACACACACACACACACACACACACACACACACACACACCACACACACACACTTACCCATGTTTCTGAGATCGCACCGTCTACAGCCACCTCCATTGTTCTTGTACCAGGGTTCCACTCTGGCTCCAGCTCCCACAAGCCCTGCCCGTGCAACCCCTCCTAGCACGTGCAGCATGCACACCACAGCCAATAGGCCCGCCATTGGCTGAGAATCAGTCACGTGACGTCTGCAAATGAATGAAATCAGAATTTTGCTGCTGTATTGGTATTTTAAGAAAATGTTTATATAGTAGTTAAATGTTGTAAACAGGTACAATTAATATCAATCATACTGATAAATAGTATAAATAATAATAATAATAATACATGGAATTTATATAGCGCTATATCTTGTAAAAACAAATCAAATCAAATCAAGTACTAGTCCTCGTTTCGGTGCCAAGGTGCAACTAAAAACAAAAAAGCCCATTGACTGTTTGATTTCAGAGAGCAGAGGCCTCTCCCTATGGCCCAACAAGCCCGACAGATATCATGCAGCAAAATGGGCAAGTATTATCTAGACTATTGATGGAAAAAAACACAATGATATCTAGACTATAGATCAAACAAACAAAGAAATAGAATGCATGGATAATTAAACATTGCAATGTTTGGACTGGCTATTTACACACCGACCGAAAGACCAAATAAAAGCATAGCCTACTGCTGTATTCGGACTTTCCAACAACTGAATGCCGATTGTTCAGTTTGCTAGATTTCAGACTTTTCACAAAGAGGCAATGAAAACAGAGTTATAGCATACTGTGGATTCCAGTCTTCTTCAATTACTAAACAACTAAACCAGGTTATGAAACACAATGTTGTATTTGGATTCTCCTACTTCCTACTTCAAAGGTTATGCCAAGATAATGGCATTTGGTTCGTCCAACAGGAGACAGACAGTACAGGTGACAGGACAAAGCAGCATTCGGCATTTCCCCATTGGGCAATCAGTGAAGTGCAGAGGCTGCAGCGCAAGACACCTGTCTGTCTTCCCGACAATGGCCTTCTGCAGGCTGTGTCAGCAGCTGACATTAAGACTTTGTCACATCACAGTGTTGAGGTGTCGCTGCAGTGTGCTCTTCAGACATCTTCCAACAGCAAACCACCCACACTTTTATGGGCGTTTGGACTTCTCCAAATAGCAGGAAAAACAGGCAAACTCCAATCGGCATTTAGGCTTTTCCAAACAGCAAGGCGGCCGGGTTAACACAAAGGAGCGAGGTTTAATGTAAATAGGTGGTGGGTTTACTGAACTGCTCCATCTTTGCAAGTACATGCAGACACACCCCCTAGACTTGCAGGTCACTCCCCCCCCTCCCCCGTGAAGCAGCACGTGTGACACCATCCCCGATCACACCATGACATAACACCAGGCACTCCAAGACAAAGGGAAAAGAGCAAAAGGCAGAAAGAGGTGGGGGGTAGAGGAAAGACAAGAAGAAAAATTGAAGATAGGAGGAAAAGAAAATTTAAAACAGAGATCTATACACGCTTCATCTGTTTGTTGGTCGGCAATTTTTTCAGTCCTCCATGTTTAGGGAGTTATTGCTCTCTCTCTCTCTCTCTCTCCTCTCTCTCTCTCTCTCTCTCTCTCTCTCTCTCTCTCTCCTCTCTCTCTTCTCACACACACACACACACACACACACACAACACACACCTTGGGCGCGTGCGGACTGAATCAGCAGGAGAGAGAGAGAGAGAGAGAGAGAGAGAGAGAGAGAGAAGAGAGAGAGAGAGAGAGAGAGAGAGAGAGAGAGAGAGAGAGAGAGAGACAGACAGACAGACAGACAGACAGACCAGACAGACAGACAGACAGACACACTCACACACACACAACACACACACACACACACACACACACACACACACACACACACACACACCACACACACACGGAGAAATGTTAACCTGATCTGAAGAAAGTGAACGGTATAACACGGATGCCACAGGTACTTTTGCTCACTGAGCCAAGTCAGCAACACCTGATAATCACTGAGGTAGGGCGCACTACCTGAGTGTCACCAGACTGGGACAGAGCCGTGGCGGCATAGCGTGCAAACACCTGAGGTTCCGGGACTGTCCTGAAGACGGTATGAGAGCTATTCCACAGAGGGTAGTACCTCAACAGCCACTCCAGAGGACCCGTTGTGTTCAGAGGAGCCTGTATGGGGCTATAGGAACAAGCCCAGTGTCCCGAGGGGCTGGGAATAAGGGCATCCCCCGTGAAACCTGTTCTGGCCGCAAGCGGCTGGTACCCATGCTTCAGTTGACACAGCAGAGTGGAATTCCAGCCGTCGCCGCGTGAAATACAAACCACACTTAGTGTCAGCAACAAAGTCTTCAAACGTTCCATTTCTCATAGCACGGGCCCTCAAAAGTCTGTAGAACTCTGGGAACTGACGGCGCCGTGTTTTCAGTCACCAGATCTAATTTAAAAAAACGTGCAAGGTTTTCAGGGAAATGACTGAACCGTACATTTGAGTCTGAGGCCTAGATACTGTGCTCCTCTATGTGCAACTTGCTAAATCTCTTCCCTGAAGTTATGATAGATATACGGATGTTATTCTGGCTAAAAAAGAAAAAGAAAAGCCCAACCGATCTTTCTGAGCAACACTAGGTTGTATACCCGTATCAAGTAATCGAAGACTTTGTGTATATGTGTGATTCGACGATAATGTTTCATGATGTAACTTTTACTTTATCTAGTTTTGCTCAATACTTTACTGCTAAAATGTGAATCACCGAGAAAGAATAGTCTGCTTTTCCGTTCACCTGTACTACACTTTTTTTCTGTCCAAAAACACAAACGTCGGTCCTGTAAGATACTTGGCCTGAAGAACTAGTGATGATTGCCTGCATATATCCCTTTTGTGATTGTATATATCCCTTTTTTGATTGTATATATCCCTTTTGTGGTTGTATATATCCCTTTTGTGATTGTATATATTATTATCCCTTTTGTGATCCTTAACCTTCAGCTACATCAGCCATCATCCTAACTGAAGCATCTAGTAGTGTATACTGGCCAACACCAACAACTTTCAGTAGAAAATAAGCTTATCTTGTTTTCAAACTGGCGTTTGTTCTGGATCGACTCTGAGAGTAAATCCAATGAAAACAATAACCAAAAAAATAAGAAAAAAAGCAAGACTTCGTTTAACACCCTACACATTTGCTGAGTAAAAACAAACACTAAACAACAACAGGTTGCCCAGTCCGCTGAGTAAAACAGTCTGTTGAGTAAAAACAAACACTGAACAACAACAGATTGCCCAGTCTGTTGAGTAAATCAGTCTGAGTAAAAACAAACACTGAACAACAACAGATTGCTCAGTCTGCTGACTAAAAACAAACACTGAACAACAACAGATTGCTCAGTCTGCTGATAAAAACAAACACTGAACAACAACAGATTGCTCAGTCTGCTGACTAAAAACAAACACCGAACAACAATAACAGGTTGCCCAGTCTGCTGAGTAAAACAGTCTGTTGAATAAAACATGCACTGAACAACAATAACAGACTGCTCAGTCTGTTGAGTAAAGCAAACACTGAACAACAATAACAGATCTCCCAGTCTCCACACAGACAAGACCCCAACGTAACCCGCATCACGCTCAGTCACTTATAAACACAATGCCTCCTTTCCCCACCAGAAACCTCATCATTTCAAACGTGCGTTTCCCTTTACAACTCCCCTCACATCTTCAGGTTCATTCAGGTGTTCTTGCAGCTCACACCCACCTGTTTGTAACCCGCTTCAAAGACGGCTGTTTTCACCCTAAAGGCAAAAAGTCATGCATTTAGTCACTGTGTCTGTATATATCTATGAGGTGTTAGATTGAGTCACTGGTCTTGGTCTCTGCCCTACTGGGCTGTATGTACAGTGTGGCATTGAGTTGAGATGAACTGCAGGTTCATTGTTCTCTTTGAACTCTGTAGGCAGTCTGTAGGCATGCAGTGGGCAGTTATAGTTGTGATGAACTGCATGTTCATTGTCCTCTTTAAACTCTGTAGGCAGTCTGTAGGCAGTGGGCAGTTATAGTTGTGATGAACTGCATGTTCATTGTTGTCTTTGAACTCTGTAGGCAGTCTGTAGGCAGTTATCAGTTTATCAGAAATAAGTTATTGGGTATGTAAAGACCTGCACTGTGCTGTATGGCGCTGCACTATGTTGCATCTAATGCCTTAAACTAATGGTGAACGTTGTTTTCACCATCCTGCTGTTTTACGCGTCATCAGTTCTTTAAGGTCAAACTTCTTAAAACAGACATTGTATGTATAACGTGTTAACTGAGAAAAAAAGTCTGTATTAATCGAAAAAAAAACCTACTTTGCATTGCCTTGTATCATCATCACCACAGGCTTCTCTGTGGAACTCGAACAACTCTCCCTGCAAAAAAATGCTTCGCCAGAAAGCAGCACAGCCCTTTTCCCCTTGTGTCTCTCTGCAGACGACCATACTATTATTTTCCGGGGGAAAAAACTGCTGGTTTTCCATTATTTTAGCCAAAACCTGAGCTTCTTTAAGTCAGTCTAGTATGAGAAATGGCCAGTGAGATGTTACATGAAATACTACAACCATTACTGTTGGAGACCAAGGCCCTCAGCCTTCAAGAAAAGAAACGTGTTTCTAACAGTGTGTACATTTAGTGCACTTTCTAGAAGGCTCTTCTGGGGTCTGTCGCCTTTTACACACACTAGAGTGTGATTAAAATCAACTTGTGCATACTCTGATTTTTTTTTTTTTTTACAGGAAACCAAAGTAAGATAAGCCTCCACAACCGTTACTCTCTCTCTCTCTCTCTCTCTCTCTCTCTCTCTCTCTCTCTCTCTCTCTCTCTCCTCCACACACACACACACACACACACACACACACACACACACACACACACACACACACACACACACCACAGATTCCCCAAAGATAAGAAAACTGCTGTAAGGTGTTTAGATTTTTTTCTCATTGGGTCTATATCTAATCTTTTAAAAACTCTAACTAGAAGCGTTTCATTGAAAGTATGTGTCATATTTGTCCAAAACTGACAGAGTAAAGTTTCTATGATAAACAGAAACAAATCTACCATCTCTCTTGGGAGAAATATGTTGTTTTCTGCATCTGTCTTTATCAGTAACTAAAGACGAAGTATATAAATTTACAAACGCTCTTTTGTGAGTGCATGTGAGGCTGCTGTACACATTATCCCAAATCAACACTCTTCATATACAAACGCACGCACACAGGTGGGAATGCACTCAACACACACACACACACACACACACACACACACACACACACACACACACACACACACACACACACACAAAGTGCTCGCATGCATCACACGCGCACACCCACATACACATACGGACGCACGCACATATACACGCATGCGCACGCACCACACCCACGCACACACATGAGCGCGTGTATGTGTGCGTTCGCGTAAACTTGCACTTGCATACGCACTCACACACCACATGTACACACATACACTTGAGCTAACTACTTGAGCACACACACGCGCGCGCGCGCGCGTCTTGTGCAAAAATATCTCAAGCTACGTCTTTCAAAAGCAAACAAACAAAAAAAAGCCCAAAACAGTGGAATTTATTTGCCTGAACTTTCTCTAACCATGTTTTGTGCCAAAACTACGACTGGGTGTGATTGTTGACTACGGGACGTACAAAGTTGCTTTTTTTTTTTTTTTATTGTAAGTATATGGTAGTTAAGCGTGCTGCCACAAAACACACAAACAACCCCAACACACACACAACCGTATTTTGTTTTATTCCACACTTTATATAATCTCTTACATGGGAAATAATGGGGTGGGGCAGTGGGAATTGTGACTGAAATGTTTGAAACAAGCTCAAAATGGAACAATATATATATAAAATTATATATAATATATATATAATATATATAAATATAATCATATATATATACTATATATATATATAATATAATAATAAACTAATTATTATTATTATCTATATATTATATTATCTATATAATATATATATATATATATATATATATATATATATATATATATATATATATATATATATATATATTATATAATATATATAGTGTGTGTGTGTGTGTGTGTGTAGAGGGGGGATGGGTAAGAGAGAGAAAGAAAAGAGAGAGAGGGGAGAGGACTGGCCGGGGGATAGGGGGTGGGGGCAAGTGCATCAGTGGGCACATTCAGCGTAGACAGCCAAAAATGTTGCTGGTGTGCTCGGTTAAGCGCCGGGCAAAGCGGTAAGTCCTCGAAAAACAAAGCCCTCTTTTATCTGCTCACTTTCCGCCACTGCGAAAAGCCCGCTGACTCCCTACCACGCTACCTATCTTACCACCACAAACACACACAAATCTACAGGTATTTTGTACTGCATTGTCTTGCGGTGTGTATTACCGAGTGTATGGTATAGGATTGGATTGGTTTGTATCAACCACGGTTAACGTTGCTGAATATTGTAGAAAGCTTGCAATGTCCATCAACGTTTGCTGTTTGTTACTTTGAGGTATTATTGCCTGATATAAATCGTTGGGTCCTATTCTCCCTGTTTCTGTCAGTCCCCCCCCCCCCCCCACTATCCCCTTTCAGTTACTGTTGTCGTTAAAAGGAATATGTATAAAAAGAAAAAAAAAAACACCAAAACCCGCTCTCTCCCTCTTTCGATGTGTGTGTGTGTGTGTGTGTGTGTGTGTGTGTGTGTGTGTGTGTGTGTTTGTGTGTGTGTGTGTGTGTGTGTGTGTGTGATGTAATTATATACATTATATATATATATATAAGGAGACAGAGAGAGAGCACGAGTTATTCAGCTGTAAGCGGGCAGGTACTTGTTCTGAATAAAGATTATCACTTATGTCGATTGGTGATTTATTATTAGGTTTGCCAAATAATTATGACAATATTACGAAAAAAAGTTTAGCTCGCATACTTCACGTCTCCCCCCCCCCCCCCCTCTCTCTCTCTCTCTCTCTCTCTTTCAATAATGAGCAGGATATAAATAATTTTATTGGCGTTGGAAATATAAAGTAATGTGAAAAGTTATATTGAACTTTATCTATAATCTTTTATTTGAGCAGGTCCAATTCAAGCATAAAAATGACCTTAGTTCCACGCCAGAATAGACCTGACAAAATGGGTAAAAGTCAAAACGCTTCATTATCTAAAGTTGTCTTGTCTTTATTCAAACTGAGAGGGTTTATTTGGAAATAAAGAAACAAACTACAGTATTCACTAAGCTGTAAACAAGCCAGCTAGTGATGGGCATTAATAACCGAAATATTCAGATATTTGCATGCACATTGTAAAAAAAAACAAAAAAACACACACAACTGCACAACAGAGTGAACAGATTTAATACAGATAGAAGTTGTGGGTGTTTTGTCCCTTAGAATGCGTGACTTTTGGTGTCAAAGTAATTAATAAAATGACATATTGCTTGTTCACAACATCAATGGAATGATTGCCGTCTTCCTTCTCAAGAGCAATCAGCACTACAGTTTTGGTCGAGAGCGAGAGAGAGAAGAGAGACAGAGAAGAGAGAGAGAGAGAGAGAGAGAGACAGAGACAGAGACAGAGACAGAGAGAAGAGAGAGAGAGAGGGCTGATTTGTTTTAATCGAATCTGCGAATGCACGATTAAAAACAAAAAAAAGACCCAGTGATATTAATAATACCCCCCCCCCCCCCCCCCACACACACACACACCACAGAAAAACCCAACTTCATCAATCCATACATACATACATACATACATACATACATACATAACATACATATATACATACCTTCGAAACCAACTTGTCAGGGCAGGCACCGCTGTCAGTCCTGCCAACCAGATGAGGACGAGACGTTCGAAAAGCCTTTGGTTCAATGAGTAGCGGGTTCAGAAAACAGCGAAAAAGAGACCTAGGCCGGTGCTGCTGATCCGAACTGCAGCACAGTGTAGGCTAAGGGCAGAGTCTGGGCAAAGCCCCTTTATAAAGCACACGGGGCCCGCCACAGCACTCATGGACTCCCCCCTCCCCAAGCCACTCATGGCTTCCTGGTTGCTGCTGCTCCTGTTGCCTGGAGAGAGAGGGAGGGAGGAGGTGAGGTGAGGTGAGGGACTGGGGTGGATCTACCTCACGAAATTAAACAACTTCACTGGCCACCGCTGCACACACACACACACACACACACACACACACACACACACACACACACACACACACCACACACACACACACATATGAGATACTCTTGAGAGAGAGAGAGAGAGAGAGAGAGAGAGAGAGAGAGAGAGAAGAGAGAGGAGAGAGGAGAGAGAGAGAGAGAGAGAAAGAGAAATGGAGAAGAGAATGGAGAGGAGAAAAAGAGGAAGAGCAGCTTGAACAGAAGAGAGAGAGAGAAGGAGGAGAGAGAGAGAAGAGAGGAAAGAAGAGAGAGAGGAGAGAGAGAGAGAGAGAGAGAGAGAGAGAGAGAGAGAGGAGAGAGAGAGGAGAGAGAGAGGAGAGAGAGAGAGAGAGACAGACAGACAGACAGACAGACAGACAGACAGACAAAGAAAGAAAGAGAGAATTCAGAACGGAGCAGGTGTTCTATGCACATACTCGGAGGTTGGCGACAGGGAGCCAGTCTAATTAAAAGTGGACATCACAACCGGTTTGATTCCAAAAAATAAAACTGAATAAACATCAACGTTGTATCGTCTTATGATAAGTGAACAACCACACCAATAGAACTAAACACACAACAAATAAATAAATGTATAATGAAAAGAGGGTGAGGGGAAGATGAAATTAGTAAAGACTTTGCCGTATTCAAAACAACAATCATTTATAACACATTTGAGTTAGTTTATTTTTTCTATAGCTGGGATAAGTGATAGCGTTCGTGTTTGTAGAGCGATTTGTACAATATCTGATGTTAAACTGTACTTAAAGTCAAACTTAGACATTTAAGAATTGTGATGACAAGATTTAGACTAGGTATTAATGAAATGACTCAGCAGTTTTGTTTTTGCTACATATCTTACACTGATGTTGATCCGATGTGTCCAATGTATAAACACGGTAAGGAAGATGAAGTCCATTTTGTTTTGTGTTGTCCCATACTCAGAGATCTCAAAGAACGCCACATACCGGCTAAACTTTACCATACACAAACCGTTTCAGACACAGCTTACTTTTCGCCCGTTCCCATGAATGGACTCTAAGACATTACGCAATATACTTCTCCTTCAAAGCATTCAAAGTTCGGCAAGTTACTGTCTCACAGTAAATGTGTTGTGACTTATTGTGGGGGAGACTACCTAGATGAAAGAATGTTCAGGTTCTATGTCTGCTAATTTTGCAAAAGTGTTGTGCTGATGCTTAACTGTTTGATTGTTGCCCTTTAGGAGGGGCAATGGCCTGGACAGTATTATGAGTGAACAATCTGAATCCAAATTCTGAAATTAAGATGAAAAATGTCAGTAGACAGACAATTTCTGCTATCTCTCTCTTATGCTCTGGGCAGATCTGAAATTGTTATACCAATCACTTACTTTTTTCCTTCAGCCTTTGTCTCATATAAAGTGAATTTCTTTTCCAGATTCTGTCTACAAAACATACATGAATCATCTCGATCATCGACACTATATCTACGAATAATGCTGCAAAGTGGTAGAATTTAGTACCAACACGGAAACGGTAAGTTTCCACAATCATATTCAATCTATTGTTCATAATGCAAAATGTTTTTATTTATTTCTTATTTATTCTTTTATTTCGATGATAATGGAATAAGCACTCTTGTGCTGTTTTGCATCCAGTCCCT
>CM060342.1:14642754-14647754 GCA_030674155.1 Stramonita haemastoma | reverse complement strand
GTTGGTCCATCTTTCTCTGCCTCTTGTGTTGGTCCATCTGTCTCTGCCTCTTGTGTTGGTCCATCTCTCTCTCTGCCTCTTGTGTTGGTCCATCTTTCTCTGCCTCTTGTGTTGGTCCATCTGTCTCTGCCTCTTGTGTTGGTCCATCTGTCTCTGCCTCTTGAGTTGGTCCATCTCTCTCTCTGCCTCTTGTGTTGGTCCATCTCTCTCTGCCTCTTGTGTTGGTCCATCTCTCTCTCTGCCTCTTGTGTTGGTCCATCTGTCTCTGCCTCTTGTGTTGGTCCATCTTTCTCTGCCTCTTGTGTTGGTCCATCTCTCTCTCTGCCTCTTGTGTTGGTCCATCTGTCTCTGCCTCTTGTGTTGGTCCATCTGTCTCTGCCTCTTGTGTTGGTCCATCTCTCTTCTTCGCCTCTTGTGATTGGTCCATCTGTCTCTGCCTCTTGTGTTGGTCTAATCTGTCTCTGCCTCTTGAGTTGGTCCATCTCTCTCTGCCTCTTGTGTTGGTCCATCTGTCTCTGCCTCTTGTGTTGGTCCATCTCTCTCTCTGCCTCTTGTGTTGGTCCATCTGTCTCTGCCTCTTGTGTTGGTCCATCTCTCTCTCTGCCTCTTGTGTTGGTCCATCTGTCTCTGCCTCTTGTGTTGGTCCATCTGTCTCTGCCTCTTGTGTTGGTCCATCTGTCTCTGCCTCTTGTGTTGGTCCATCTCTCTCTCTGCCTCTTGTGTTGGTCCATCTGTCTCTGCCTCTTGTGTTGGTCCATCTCTCTCTCTGCCTCTTGTGTTGGTCCATCTGTCTCTGCCTCTTGTGTTGGTCCATCTGTCTCTGCCTCTTGTGTTGGTCTATCTGTCTCTGCCTCTTGAGTTGGTCCATCTCTCTCTGCCTCTTGTGTTGGTCCATCTGTCTCTGCCTCGGTTTATAGTCTTATTCGGACTTTCGAGGGAGTGGAGTTGGTACTAATGTTGCCTCCCGGGGAGAAAGTTCTCACGAACGGGTGCCTCGAACCCGGGCCGCCATATCACAAGAGGTGTAAAATGATAAAGAGGATGAGCATGATGTGATATCTAATTGAATAGTTATGTTATTATAGGATTCAATCAAGAACGTACATGGGAGTGGATCAAGTCTAAGAATCACATCTGTGGATTTAATGCAGATCGAATGTAGTTCTAAAAGCGTTGGAAAAACAACAAAACAACAAAACAAAAACACACACACAAATCTCAAAACATTTTCAGTCGACAGATCTAAACTGGAGTTTGTCAATGGTGCATTTGCAAAGAAAACAGTTCCTAAGTCTAAACGTGCATTCATCATTCTTGACTTACAGCCGAGAAGCCGGGCGGGTGTTCAAGTGTTCAGTCGAGGTGAGTATCACTTCTCTTTTCGCTTCTGGCATTAAGAATTAAAATCAGTACTGACCACTGCCCAGGGGACAAATCATCGCATTTGATTGCCCTATCTTGTAATCTACTGACAGGCCATTACTGTGTCAGCCACCTTTCCTGCAACGTCCAAATTATAAACCACACATAACAGCGTGAGAAAAAAAGTACAAACTCCTTTCATTATTGAATGGCTTACTCACTTCCACCATCGCTGTTTATATATTATGCAGAAAGAAGAGCTCTAGCCTACAAGAAAGTAACTTTTTCAGTCTGCTAAGACCAACTCCTAAACGTTTTTTGCTTGCGTTCCGACCAAGTGTCTTACGTCATAAGTGATGACATAATTTCTAAAATAAGTCAGAGACAGGCAACTTTTCATCAAAATAGCGTCATCACCAAATTAGCCTTTGCTTGAACGTAAACTGAATTTAGGAAGCTCTGCGTGAAAGTCATTGGGTTTTTTTTGTTTTTTTGTGCCTAGTGCCTAGGGAGCAATATGGAATCTTTCTGACAGTGAAATAACTTGTGCATGCCCCAAAAATGCAAAATTAATTAATTTCCAGTTGGATCAAAAAAAGAGTTTTCACTCATGAAGATTTTAAAAGATTTTAGTTTACATTTGACCATGATTTAGTTTGCCAAGGCGTCTTGACTTGTCTTCCCTTCCCACCCTCCCTCCCCCCCCCCACTCCCCAACCCCTCCATCCTTCCACTGCACCCCTCCCCACCCCTCCCCCCTCCCTCCATCCTTCCACTGCACCCCTCCTCCTCCCCTCCCACCCCTCTCCTCCCCCATACCCCGCTTCTCTTCTCTTCCCCTCCCTCCCTTCACCTCCTCCCCCTCCCCTTCTGCTCCCTTTCTTCCCCTCCCCACCCCACCCCCCCCTATGCTTCTCCCTGGCACAAACATGGGAAGATAGACAACACATCTCCTCCAAAGCTGGGAGGATTAGAACTTAGGGGCAGATCCAAAAACAGATAATTATGCAATTCTTAACTCAAACCTCAACTTTTTGTCTTCACACTTTTAAAACATATATATTACAACAATTCCACAATTTAAAGGTGTCTTTTTCTATATCTCTTCACAATTTCAAAATAAAAGCTTATCTAAACACCACAAGTCTACAATTTTATGTAAGAACTGATGCTTCATTTCCATTACATACACACTTTTCTCTGCACTTCTCAGCAACTTCAAACTATATATAAAAAAAAGAATCTCACTCTTTATAACAGCCTTTCAAGGGGAGGTAATATTGCCTTTAAAATGTGTCAAAAACTCGAAATGCACTTGAGCAACCTTCATCTGCAGTATAACTTCACTTTCTCTTTTCATTCAAAAAGGGGGGAGGGAAGGGGGAGGGTGGGAAGGGGTGGGGGAGAGTGGGGAGGGGGAAGGTGGGGGAGAGGAGGTGGTGGGGGGAGGGGGGTGGACGAGGGGAGGGGGTTGGGGGAGGGGGATGGAGAGTAGGAGAGGGAAGAAGTAACAACAGCAGTACTCAGTCATATGCAGCAGTGGTGGAAAAAGTCCTGTGGTTTCATTCAGTGGCCTGTCAGACTGAGTTTGATTCTGTCATAGCTGGGGCCAGCTGACCGAGCACCGCAGACCGCACACCTACCCCAGTGAAGAAGGCCTCTGGCGGGGGCCTAAAACCCGCTCCTGTGCGGCGCGTACTCCCTATTGGCGCACAGAGAATGCCAGCTCCCTCCAGGGATCCAATTCTTTAGGAAAAAATTCTTCCTCCAGGGGTCCATTCTTAAGAAAAACCAGCTCCACCCCAAAACCAGTTGAGGGCTGGAGAACGGTCCCCTCCGGTGCCTGTAGAGGCGCCGAGGTGGTGGTAGTAGTGGCGGGGGGGAAGCAAAAGTCGCCCCCCAAGAAAAAAGGTATGAAGTCTCTTTCAGACAGGCCAAATTGAAAGCCGAGAAAGACTTTCTGCATGAAAGTCGGTTCTCCGCGCTTTCAGAGGATATGTCTGAAATTGAATGAGCGAGATCAGCAATGCCGTATTTTATGACAAACATTTTACAATGGAATATTCGCGGTCTGGCATCCAAAAAGGAGGAGCTGCCGCTTCTCTGCCGAGACCAGAGACCGGCCATGGTGGCACTCCAGGAGACGCAGTTATGGGAGGAAAGAGATTTCTCCTTGTCTGGGTTAAGCTCCTATCATGAAAGGGCCAAGCCACCGAGCGTGGAACCTCCGGGGGGGGTGAGTTTGCTCATTAGAAATTCCTTATTGTACAGCTGTGTGGTCCTCGACACTCCTCTCCAGGCGGTGGCTGCTAGGGTCACGCTGCATAGACAGTCACGGTGTGCAGCATCTACCTGTCTCCGTGGATGGCGTAAGGAAGGTAGATTTGGTGTCGTGGTGCAGCAGTTGCCTCCCCCCTTTCTGTTGTGGGGGATTTCAACGGGCATTCCCCCTTTGGGGAAGCGAAAAGTCGTCCGCGAGGGGCCTCCTCCTTGAGGAGGTGTTTCTGGAGCAGGACCTGTGTGTGCTCAACGGCAAGGCTCCCACCTATCTGCACTCTGCGAACGGTGCGCTGTCGTGTCTGGATCTGTCAGTCTGCGATCCCTCGTTGGTCTTGAACTTTCGGTGGGAAGTGCGTGACGATCTGCACGGCAGCGACCATTTTCCGGTGGTCTTGGCTCGGAGTGGGGCAGTAGAGGAATCCCGTATGGAGAGGTTTCCCACGACGCGGTGGCCGTCCTGGGCTGACCCTTATGGTTGACCAGGGCGTCGATACAAGCAAGGACAGTCAAGTTGGTTTTCTACCCCGTTTTGAACTGTATGTATAGTTGCACACTTTTAATACGAGTTTTAAAATGTGACGAGGTGACAGCTCCGATATGACCTGTGCAGTCGGCGGGGCTCTAAGCAACATCATTGGATTGGATTGGCATTGGTCGAGACGAAAATACAACCGGGAAGAATTATCCTCCTTACACTGTCAAAGTTCGTAGACCCATGCGGTATTTCTGTCCAAAAAAACTTGTTATCTTTTAAAATAATACAAACAGTGTTAACAATGAACTACTTTCCATCTAGATGTTCTCAAATTGCAGCAATGAAAGTCAACTCGATTTTTATCTCAGGGGTAACTTGTTTATGTCACTGATAGACCTGGGGTTTAGATTTTCTCTGGCTCTTCAGTAACTTAGTTATTGTTCTGTCGACATGGAGCTGTATTGTTGACATATTTTGTCTCTGGTAATTTTGGAGGCAAATAGTCGGCTGTTGGCATTATTCCCATACATCTTGTGCACACTTTGAATCCTGTTCCGCTTTTCCGTAAGAGCAGGCCATCGTGTGCCAGTGGCCGTGGGAACAGATGACGCAATCTACAAAAAAATGCATACACACGGGGACTGGATGTAAAAAAAAAAAGTACATGGGTGCATATTCCATTATCCTCGATATAAAAGAAGAAAATCAAAAAGAGAAAAAATTAAATTTAAAAAAATCCCTAGATTAATCTAGAATTCTTCCAGTTTCACATGGACTAAGGCAGTGCTGACTTGTGTTTTCATCACTGTGGTGAGTGTCAACGTGTATTATTATTCTCTGTGTGTGTGTGTGTGTGTGTGTGTGTGTGTGTGTGTGTGTGTGT
>CM060342.1:14540254-14635254 GCA_030674155.1 Stramonita haemastoma | reverse complement strand
TGTCACTACTGGTGGTAGTGACAGTATTTTGAAAGTCGCCAGCATGGCCTCAAGTTTGATATGGCTGTAAGCAGGGCATGTGGGTGTCGGTATGCACCTGGAAATAAACTTGTGTATTCGGAATGTAGCATATGTTCCACACACATATGGAATATTCCACCTATAAAAAAAAACTTGTGTATTTGGAATTTTAGCCTAAAATGTACTAAGGACTGCAGGGCGGACTAAAGGTAAAAAGGTAAAGGTGTCCCATAGGCCTAACCTGTGTGGTCGTAGGGGGAGCGAGGCGTCAGAACCTCAGCTTCTCTAGGGGCCAGCATGTTGAGGGCGGCGCCCATCTCCTCTCCCTCGCTGCTTTACCTTCCGTGACCCTAAAGAGGGCAGGTACCCATTACAGCTGGGGGAACTGTACTGTAGTCAAGGCACGCAAATGGTCACCCATCCAATTGGCAACAACGCTCGATGCTGCTTAACTCGGCTGGGGGAAAGCCAGCGCTCTGACCACTGAGCTATCCCGTCGGACTAGGCCTAGGCCCGAAAATTAGCCGCCTCTCTCAGCTTTCCAGACTAGGCTAGTTGACAAACAGTACAGTGCGGTAGGGTAGCCTATGTCTGCATGTTGACACCTAATTCTACTCTCACCACTTGTCATTTACCTTCCAGTCCAATCCAGTCATGTTGTTTGTAAATTGTAGCCCCACTGACCACACAGGCCATATCAGGGCTGTCGTCACATTAAAAAAAAAAAAGTACATTGCAGCGTGCTATTTACATAGAAAATGACATTACACTTTGATAATATGCTTAGCTAGGGGAGGGATAGCTCAGTGGTCAGACACAGTCCACAAATCCACATCATCAGTCAAGAGTGCTAAATTTAGTGCGCTCCTTCCTTTTACCTAGTCCATGTGTGGTCAGCTCCTGCTATAAATAGCACCAGATAGCCACCCCTGGGCTGGTATGGGATGGGATAATTTTTTAGTAGCTAAGAGGAGCTGAAAGTGGGGTAAACTGACAGCTGTGCAGAGTGCTCACTTTCCCCCAGCCAAGGTTAAGCAGCATCAGCGTGGTTACCAGTTGGATGGCTAATGGTTTGGGCACCTTGGCTTCAGTACAGTCCCCCAGTTCACCCAGCTGTAAATGGGTACCTGCCCTCTTTAGGGTCAGGGAAAGTAAAGCAGGGAGGGAGGGTTTAGCTGTGTTGTAGGTTCACCAATGGGGAGGTTTTTGCAGATGGAACTCACTGTTAGTGTTTTTGCCCACCATTAAGGTAGTTGCATTCAACCTAAGGGGGTGGTAATGATACTACATGTGTTGAGCGTTCAGGTCTATTGGGTAAAATGAAGATCATACATCTGAAATGTTCAGATTCATGAGGTAATAAGGGGGGACAGGTAGCCTAGTGGTCAGAACATTGCCTGGCAATTTGATGACCCAGGTTCGATTCCTGTTTGAGGGGATTTTCCCCAGGAGTTAACATCAGTGCTGACTCAGCTCTTCCCAAAAGTCCTTTGGATGAGACTTTAAACCGAGGCCCCATTTGCCAACGCAGGCAGAACATCTTGCGCGCACACGTTAAATCCTGTTCGGCTTTTTGTAAGAGTAGGCCATTGTGTGCGGTGGGAACCATGGCAAGATTTACAAAACTGCATACACACTGGGACAGGATATAAAAAAAGCACATGAGTGCTTATTCCATTATTCTCAATATAAAAGAGTAAATAAAAATAAAAATAAATAATATTATTACCTGTATGTGTTGCATGTTTGGATCCAGTTGGTGATGACTGAAGCGGAATGTAGCTGAAGAAAAATCCACAGTACTCCTGGTAACTGCCTGAGGACTACCTGAAGATGTGTAAGTGACAGGGGTGTTTTCTGTTTGTTTTTTTTCATTTAAAGTCTGTTCACTCTAGGTGATATTAGACTGAAACAAGCATAAAAATAGCTAAAACAAACCCAACAAATTAAACAAATAAATTCAAAAGAAAACTTAGAACATTAATAGCAGACCGAGTAATAACTTTAGCAATATCAACAATTTCTGGTCTAGGAGTGAGTAAACCACAGATTCCCTTTTCAGACCTATGAATGATACCAGACTTTTTGTATAATGATGTCAAGATAGGGCAATCAAAAAGAATGTGTTCACAAGATAAAGGGTGAGAACAAGCACATACCAGGTTTTGGGAATACTTGGTTTTCCAGGAGTTTACACGAACTTCAATATTATGTTTAAAAGGTGTCTTGGGCAAGACCCCAGATCTGAATTTTCCGAGGATAAAGTTTACGCATATGATTAAACTAATAATAATTATTTCATGAAAATCAAGTTTTAATGTACTTTCTGTCGTATTTCTCTTTGCACCCTGTTTTGCCAATTTATCTGCTGTTTCATTCAGTGACAGTGGTGTACAGTACAGTATAGTGGAGGTCACTGTGATAGAATGCAACCTAGTTTTGAAGAGACAAGTGGCTAAGTGCCTCATATGTGGGGCAGGATAGCCGAGTGGTCAGAACATAGCACTTGCAATTTGATGACCGGGGTTCAATTCTTGTTCGAGGGGATTTTTCCCCTGGAGTTAACATCAGTGCTGACTCCACTGTCCCCAAAAGTCCGGATGAGACTATAAACTGAGGCTCCCGTGTGCGAACGCACGCAGAATATCTTGCGCACATGTTAAATCCTGTTCCTCTTTTCGTAAGAGTAGGCCATTGTGTGCCGGTGGGAACAGCTGACAAGATTTACAAAACTGCAAATACATGGGGACTGGATGTAAAAAAGCACATGAGTGCTTATTCCATTATCCTCGAAATGTAATAATGATATAATAATAATAATAATAATAACAACAACAACAACAACATTAATATATAAATAATAATAATAATAATAATAATAATGCTGCAGTATAGAGCAGTGCAGTAAAGTACAATACAGTTCACTGTTCAGTATGGTAGCATATAAATAGGGTGGAATGGTACAGCAAAAAACTGTAGAGTGGAGTGGAGGGACTATTTAATAGCATAATGATGACAGCATGATGCTGTGGCTATCCAGTTTTATCTGGTCTTATGTAATCTAATTTGTAGTGTAGTGTAGCATAGTGTACTGTAGTGTAGTGTAGTGTAGTGTAGTGTAGTGTAAAGTAATGTAGTGTATGGAGTGTAGTGTAGTATAGTGTAGTGTAAGGTAGGGTAGGGTAGTGTGTAGTGTAGTGTACTGTAGTGTAAAGTAATGTAGTGTACTGGAGTGTAGTATAGTGTAGTGTAAGGTAGGGTAGGGTAGTGTGTAGTGTAGTGTAGCATAGTGTAGTGTACTGTAGTGTAGTGTAGTGTAGTGCAGTGCAGTGCAGTGTGACAGCCAGTGTAGTGAAGTGTAGGATTTGTAGGGTCTCATCTGTGTATTTCACTTTGTTAAATATCTAAATTATGATTGGTTGCATGGTAAGAATTGGTTGAATACAAGCGCTTTGATTTGTTTTTGCAAGATATAGTGCTATATAAATTCCATTTGTTATTATTATTATTATTATTATTATTATTGTTGTTTTGTTGTTGTTGTTGTTGTTGTTGTTGTTGTCATTATTGTCATTATCATTATTATTATTATTATTATTATCATCATTATTATCATCATCATCATCATTATCATTATTATTATTATTATTATTATTATTATTATTATCATCATTATTATGTGGTATGGTATGAGGCAGTTTAGTCTCGAAAGATAAAGACAAAACAATGAAGGAAACACAGAGACACAGACAAACACACACACAGTCAGACACACAGACACACAGACACAGAGACACAGACAGACAGACAGACAGACAGACAGAACACACACACACACACACACACACACACACACACACACACACACACACACACACACACACAGAGTCAGTTCTGACAAAACACATAGATTGGCTGTTTGGAAGCCAGCTATGACAAGACTCACACATAAATTGGCTGTTTAGAAGCCAGTTATATCAAGACACACACATAAATTGGCTGTTTAGAAGCCAGTTATATCAAGACTCACACATAGATTGGCTGATTGAGAGCCAGCTATGACAAGACTCACACATAAATTGGCTGATTGGGAGCCTGCTATGACAAGACTCACACATAAATTGGCTGATTGGGAGCTGCTATGACAAGACTCACACATAAATTGGCTGATTGGAGCCTGCTATGACAA
Organism: Stramonita haemastoma; assembly: GCA_030674155.1. Taxonomy (NCBI): domain Eukaryota; kingdom Metazoa; phylum Mollusca; class Gastropoda; order Neogastropoda; family Muricidae; genus Stramonita; species Stramonita haemastoma. The sequence goes on along the minus strand of CM060342.1, from coordinate 14,631,044 downwards.
GACTCACACATAAATTGGCTGATTGGGAGCCTGCTATGACAAGACACATATTATAAATTGGCTGTTTGGAAGCCAGTTACAAGATTCATACATAGATTGGCTGTTTCAGGTATGACAAGACACACACTAATCTAGGAGTTTTATGTGTGTGTCTTGTCATAGTGGGGACTGAATGTAAAAAAGCACATGAGTGTTTGTTCATAATCTTTCCATTAAAAGAATTTGATAGATTTGATTGATTGATTCATTGATTGAATTTGATATGGATGTAAAAAAGCACACGAGTGCTTATTCATCCTCCTTGAAATAAAAGAATTTTATTAATTGATTTGATTAATTGAATTTGATTGATTGAATTTGATTGATTGATTGAATTTGATTGATTGATTGATGTTTCAGCCTCGGACAGCCAGGACTCGGAGGGGGAGGACCTGTGCACCCTTCGACCCTCCCTCATCCAAGAACTCCGCAACATCCTTGACCTGTACCCAGATGATGGCCAGATCCTCAAGGTGGCTTATTTATTTATTTATATTATTTTATTCATTCATTCATTCACTTATTCTTTGGGCTTTATTTATTTATTTATTCATTTGTCTATTAATTATTTTTTTTATTCATTTATTCTTTTGGCTTTATTTATCTATTCATATATTTATCTATTTATTTATTTTTAAAAATTCATTTATTCTTTTGGCTTTATTTATTTGTCTATTTATCTATTTATTAATTTTTAAAAATATTCTTTTGGCTTTATTTATTTATTTATTTGTCTATTTATCCATTTATTTATTTTTATTTTATTCATTTATTCTTTTGGCTTTATTTGTTTATATATCTATATATCTATACACATCTATATATATATATATGTTTATTTTATTATTTTATTTATTTATTCTTTTGTATCCAGAATAATAGAATAAGCACTCATGTGCTTTTTTACATCCAGTCCCTGTGTGTATGCATTTTTGTAAATCTTGTCATCTGTTCCCACTGGCGCACAATGGCCTACTCTTATGAAAAGCAGAATAGGATTGAAGAGTGCGCAAGATGTCCTACGTGCATTCACACACAGGGCCTCGGTTCATAGTCTCACCTGAAGGACTTTTGGGTAGAGTGGAGTCAGCACTGATGTTAACTCCAGGAAAAAAATCCCCTCAAACAGGAATCAAACTCTGGTCGTCAAATTGCGAGCACAATGTTCTGACCACTAGGCTATCCCATCCCCCCAAAATTGCTGACTGGTGACTTTTCCACCTGTCATCTGTTTGACTGGGAGATGAATGGATGACAACATTTACAAAACTGCATACACACAGGGGACTGGATGTTTAAAAAAAAGCACATGAGTGCTTATTCCATCATCCTCAAAATAAAAATAATAAATAAAATAGATAAACTGGACCCCTTCCCTAACACCTTGAGGAGTCCAATCCAATCCAATTATGTTGCTTATAGCCCCGCCGACCACATAGGCCATATGGGGGCTGTCACCTCGTTACATTTTAAAACTCGTATTAAAAGTGTGCGACTATGTACAGTTTAAAACAGGGTATAAAGCCAACTCAACTGTCCTTGCTTGTATCGACGCCCTGGTCAACCATAAGGGTCAGCCCAGGATGGCCACCGCATCGTGGGAAAACCCACATCGATCACACAGTGCAATACTGTACACCTTGGGGAGTCATTGGGTGTACAGTATTGCACTGAATCGTAAGGTAGAGCAGGTGCAGCCTAGTCGAGTCTGTTTCTAGGGTGCAGGTATGTTCATGCCAGACATGCTACCAGACATGACCTACCTTTCTTACAGAGATGGATGTGTTTTTAAAATGTTCTGAGTGTGCACAAGATGCTTTGCATGCATTCATTCATGCCCTTATGTTAAAGACTCATGTGAGAAACGGATGAAGTTCATTTTCCCAGCGAGAAGATACACATCAAGATGCACCCCCTCCCCCACTTTCTCCTCCTACAGTCAATATGAAACTTAAGGTGTTGGCATGTTGACCTTGCCTTATAGTCTCAGCTGAGAGACTTAAAAGGGAGTGAAGTTGTTACCTATGTTAATTCCATCTCTGTCTGTCTGTCTGTCTGCTCTGACTGTCTGTCTGTCTGTCTGTCTGTCTGTCTCTCTCTCTTCCCTCCCATCTTTTGTAGTTAACATGGGAAGGGAGGTAAAAAATTCATCTGAGGCAGTAGCCTGTAGTGTCCCTTTGTGAATTGGTAAACTACATTTGTTAGGTACTTGGAGTGTGCCTTTTGCATTTTCTTGCATTCAATTCTTGAGTCAAGAAATTGGGGGGGGGGGGGGGGGGGGGTATTTTTCCTTGAAAATGGTCCAGTATTTCTGTAAAATATTCTTAATGTGACATGAAGCTTTATTGAATCTGATATGATGTATGAATTTTTCAACCTCAGATTCCTGTTGTTTGGTGAACACATCATCCCTAACAATATGATTAAAAAATTTATACATCATCGCTGTTCACTGAACCTCGATATCAAATTAAAAAATCAAACTCAATGAAGATAAACAGGTAGCATTTTTAGATACTTTTATAATGAAACAGACCTTTTTGTTTTGTTTTGTTTTATTTTGGGTTATTTTTTTAGGTGATGGCTATAAACCAGATGAAACTACTGAAACATTTTGTGCACACATCAAAGCCTGTCTTACCTTTTAGAAGAGTAGGCCATATTTGTGCCAGTGGGAATGGATGACAAAATTTACAAAATTGCATGCACATTGGAACTGGGTGTAAAACAACAACAACAACAACAACACATGAGTGCTTATTTTATTATATTTAAAATAAAAATATCAACTTAAAATGAACAACAAACATAAAACAAAAAATCCAACTTATGCAAACTAAGATTCGAACTTAAATTTCAGCACCTACCATGAACACAAATACCCTGTGATCAGGACACCATTCCATAGAGCATGCATTTATCATCTGCAGTGTTAGTCCAAAGACCAAACAACTGAAATAAGCCACATAAGACTTTTGCTGTACAAAGTATGCCCCACACCAGTATCAAGGAGAAAGACCTGCTTAAAGTGGAACTCTTTGGACTGGGGTTCAAATCTGTCTTCCCTCTTACAGGTTTTTTCATATACTACATGATTTTTATCCTCACTTTAAAAAAACTCTCTGGTGAAAACTATGTGGTGAAGGTTAGGCATTGCCAGGCATATTCTAGGTCTATTTGCTTGAATATCTGTTTTTTTAAAGTTAGGGTTTTTTTTTAGCTTTTGTCCATAGAGGAATTGTGTCATCTATCTATCTATCTATCTATCTATCTAGAGAGATATATATATATATATATATATATATATATATATATATATATATATATATATATATATATATATATATATATATATATATATGATACATCTCTCTCTCTCTCTCTCTCTCTCTCTATATATATATATATATATATATATATACATACACACATATATGTAGAGATAGATGTATCATATATATATATATATATATATTATATATATATATATATATATATATATATATATAAAGATATAGATAGATAGATATATAGATAGATATATAGATATAGATAGATATATGATACATCTCTCTCTCTCTCTCTCTCTTCTCTTATATATATATATATATGTATTTATAATGGCCATTTAATTCCAAACACTTTTGTTGTTGATAATTTTGACTAATCTATCTCAGTCATGGCAGTTTTAGTGATTGTGGTTGAGCAGGAACTGATACAGAATGCGGAGGATGCAGGGGCAACAACTGTCAAAGTGCTGACAGACAATCGTCGTTTTAACCGGGACATAGACAGCCGCACCTTGAGAAAGCATCCACACCTCAAGTTCTTCAAGGTAGGACCAGTGTTGCTTTGGACTGCATTGTATGTAGGATACATTTAATACTGGCTTTCAAAGTAGAACACATGTTATGCTTGACTTCAAGGTAGAAGTAGTGTAATGTTTGACTTGAAGATAAAACTGTCAAACTGGGCTTAGGAAAGCACAAATATGATGGTGGAATGGTAGTACAAGTTCGATTTTGAACATCAAGATTAGATATTAATCTTCAACATAAGACAAGTACTAGATGTTGGACAAATATGTTAGTGGAATGGTAGTACAAGTTTGATTTTGTACATCAGGATTACATATTAATCTTCAACATAAGACAAGTACTAGATGTTGGACAAATATGTCAGTGGAATGGTAGTACAAGTTTGATTTTGAACATCAAGATTAGATATTAATCTTCAACATAAGACAAATACTAGATGTAGGACAAATATGTTAGTGGAATGGTAGTACAAGTTTGATTTTGAACATTAAGATTAGTTATTAATCATCAACATAAGACGAGCACTAGACGTAGGACAAGTATGATGTTGGACTTTGTTAAATAGTAATTCTGGACTTCTTTTCTTCTTCAATGCACACTCTGATCCAATCCAATCATGTTGTTTATAGCTCCGCCGACCACACAGGCCATATCGGGGCTGTCACCTCATCAAATCTTTAAACTCCTATTAAAACTGTACAATTATATATACGATTAAAACAGGGTATAAAACCCTGTGTCTGTGAAGATGTGTGGTGTGTGTGTAGTGTGTTGTGTGTGTGTGTTGTTGTGTGTGTGTGTTGCGTGTTGTGGTGTGTGTGTGTGTGTGTGTGTGTGTGTGTGTGTGTGTGTGTGTGTGTGTGTGTGTGTGTGTGTTGTCAGTGTGTGTGTGTGTGTGTAAGTGTGTGTGTGTGTGTGTGTGGTGTGTGTGGTGTGTGTGTGTGTGTGTGTGTGTGTGTGTGTGTGTGTGTGTGTGTGTGTGTGTGTGTGTGGTGTGTGTATCTGAGTGCACAAGCTTGCATGCAGTAGAAAAAAAAAAATGTTCTGACATTGTTGATGATGATGGTGATTTGTACATAGTTTTACCTTTGTATTCTTCTGTGCTGTGACAGGGACCGGCCCTGTGTGTGTACAATGATGCCGAGTTTAGTGAGTCGGACTGGAAGGGCATCCGTATGCTCCACACCAGTATCAAGGAGAAAGACCCGCTTAAAGTGGGACGCTTTGGACTGGGGTTCAAATCTGTCTTCCATCTTACAGGTTTTTTTCATTTTTCATTTTCCCTGTATACTTTTAACATTCATTTGCCGCATTCACAAAAGTGTCTTTATATATATATATATATTTTTTTTATTAGAGAAATGATTGAGGTATGGAAGACTGATTGAAGCCACACTAAGTGCAAGCGTGAACTGTTTCTGCTTATGGATTGAGAACAATTGTGCTGCCCATGCTTTTGTAAAAACTGTATTTTGAACAACAGCATTCAGCTTTTGACTCAATTGTTTGTTAAGTGTGTGTGTGTGTGTGTTGTGTGTGTGTGTGTGTGTGTGTTGTGTGTGTGTGTGTGTGTGTGTGTGTGTGTGTGTGTGTGTAACTGACATTCCTCTGTGTTTAAATGCTCACTCTGATCAGACATCACAGGGATGTGCATTAAGTGTGCAGCTACAAAAAGTTTGAATTTGTAAATGAAACTTTAATTTTTTCCTCGGCAGTTACTGTCACTTGAAATTTTTCTTCAAGATCATTAAAAAAAACTCACAAAATTAATATTTTCACTGTTTTAAGCAGCCAATTAAGTCTTATTTGTCGAGTGATTTTGTTCATTGCTGAAATTTACAGCAGTTTAATCAAGCAGACTTAGGTTTTTTTATATGATACTAGGGATCAATAGCCAGCTTATATTCCATTTGTCCATTGTCTATCATGCCCAGTGGTCAGTCTGTTTCAGCAAAGTATAATGATGAAGGACAACAGTGTCTAGGTGCAGACTTGTGGCCTTTTTGTTTCAGATGACATTGTCTTTACTCCACATTCTGCACAAATCCAACATCACTCAGTCAAGTTCTAAATTTAGCGTGCCCTTTCCTTCCACCATTTCCAAGTGTGGTCAGTTCTTGCTATAAATAGCACGAGCTGACCCCACCTAGGCTGGGATGGGATGGATCGATTAGCAGCTGAGAGGAGCTGAAAGCGGGGGAAACTGACAGCTGTGTCCAACAATATAGTCATTGTCAGTGATAACCACACGATGCATTGTCTGTTGAATGATAACTGATCATGACGCATCATTTAAGTTTACATGGTTATTCTCCGTGGTGAAACCATCACACATTGTATAATGATAGATAAGAGGATGAGGATGAATAAGAGTGTGTTATTCCTGATGACCTACTTGTTAGCAGTGGTGACAGCATATACTATAATGAAGACCTGCGATATGATGTTGGATATTGGTATGATTGATAATGACTCACAGTGTTATTATACTATTGCCTGCTTCTCAGCATGCACTTCATCATTTACACCATAAATACAATTATAATGATGAGTCATAATGATTGATGATGATGAATAATGTAATGATAAAAAATGATATATTGATGAATAACAAAAATGAAAATCAATGTAATTGTGTATATATTGATAGATTGTAATTCTCAGTGACGGGAATGGAACCTATTGCATAATGATTAGATTATAACTATAAAATAAAGAATAACAGTAGAACAAATCTACATAATTATTATTTCAGATTGCCTGATTATTCTCGAAGGTAAAAGGTAAAGGTGTCCCAAAACCTTGTGATCATAGGGGAGCCTCAGAGACCTCAGCTTCTCTAGGGGCCAGCATATTGAGGGCAGTGCCCATCTCCTCTCTCTTGCTGGTTTACCCTCCCTGACCCTAAAAAGGGCGGGTACCCATTTACAGCTGGGTGAACTGGGGGACTACTGTAGCCAAGGTGCGCAAACAGTCACCCATCCAACTGGCAACCATGCTCAATGCTGCTTAACACTGGCTGGGGGTTAGGGAGTGCTCTGACCACTGTGCTATCCCGTCTCCTTTTCTCAATGGTGACAATACTAATTTTCTGACCAAAAGCTACAGCTTTTCCCCCCATGAAACCAATCCAGTCCAATCATGCTGTTTATAGTCCTGCCAACCACACTCAAAAAATGAAAAAAGAATGTACCCCTGCAGTGTAATCTATGCTGCTGTTTTATGTATAACTGAAACTGAAATAAAAATGCCTTCTAATCTTGACGGTGACCCATGAACAAAATCTGTATTATCTATTTCTTCATCCATTTTATATTTTGCCTCATTGCATAATAAACAACTTGATTACTGAAGGCTTAGGCTTGAATTGGGGCCTCTGATTAACTCTTAAATGTAAAAAAAAAATCGATAAAAAAATGACTGTTCTTAAAAGTATGTGGCCTTTTCCAAGAAGATCTCTATTTTCTGTTTTTGGATGAATCAGTATGCGTGTTTGCTAGGATTTAGGTAGCAATTTTTTGCCAATCCAATCCAATTATGTTGCTAATAGCCCCACCGACCACACAGACCATATCGGGGCTGTCACCTTGTCACATTTTAATTAAAACATATCAAAACTATGCACTATATCCAGATTAATACAGGGTATAAAACCAACTTCACTGCCCTTGCTTGCCAAAAGCCATGGCAGGGTTTAAACTATATTGGCAAGAAGTTTTAAACTAAAGCGGTAACCAGCTTTGCTTAGTGATGACTGATATTTAAGTGTAGCTTATACTACACCGCTGCCTATGTATTTCTCTTCTAAACTGTTCATCTTAAACTATGGGATGCAGGCTACATGATAAAGCAGCTTGCAATCTACTGATTACAATATGTCATGTACAGAATAAAGATCCAATTCAATCCAATCATGTTGTTTATAGCTACACCGGCCAAATTGGGGCTGTCACCTTGTAAGATTTTAAAACCTATTAAATCTGTGTAACTATATATATACTATATATATGTATACAGGGTGTAAAACCAACTTTACTGTCTTTGCAGAATGAAGATGAAGCCAGTAAAATGACGAACACCAACGTTTCATTTCAGATGGCCTGGTCATTCTCAGCGGTGACTACATCATGTACATGGATCCCTTCAAAGGTGAGGACCGCTATTGCAACTGGCGCCGTGTTGCGGGAAGAAAGGGGAAAGAACTGCAGTCTATTCTCCACAGCCTAGGGGGGTCATTTGGTGTAACTGAACAGACCTTCCAAGCTGGAAGTGGTCGCTTTCCCGGTACTCTGTTTTGGTTCCCTCTCAGACTGTGTGCCAGCGAACTGAGCAGTACTCTGTACGCGGAGGAAAATCTGGACAGCCTTCTGGCCTCGTTCAGGATGGAGGCTCCGTCCATGCTTCTCTTCCTGAACCATGTTCAGCGGGTACAGATTCTGGCCCGTGATGATACCCATTGTCTCCAGGAACGTTTTTCTGTGGGCATTGCCGCGGATTGTCAGAGGCTGATACAAGGGGAGAGGGACCGCTTTGTGCGGGATGTTTCATCAGCAGGAGCGGGGCTGCCTGAAAACCAGACGTTCTGCATCACTGAGGTTACCATGGAGACCAGCGACACCTGCGGGAAGACGTCGACAAGGTGGCTGGTCGTCAACTACCACAGCGGACGGAGGCAGATGAGCCCCGCGCTCTTGCGCCTCTGCACTGACGGTGCCTTGTGCTACCGGCCCTGTGTTGGAGTGGCTGTACCCCTGACCAAACTGGACAGCTTTCAGAGCCAGCTGTTTTGCTTCTTGCCTCTGCCCCTGGACACACACTCTCCCACAGGCCTCCCCATGCACGTGCACGGCTACTTTGCCTTGGAGCAGAACCGCCGCCATCTGAAGTGGCCCCCTGCAGACCAGCTGAGGCACACAGCAACCTCGCATGACCCAGCCTCTCAGTGGAACTGTTTGCTTGTGACAGAACTGCTTCCACTGGCCTACAGCCAAGCTCTCCTCAGGTTAGAGTCTTGTAAGGGGTTGGGTGTCTGTGTTTATCATCTCTGTCTGTCTGTGTGTATTGTAGGGGACGGGATTGCTCTGTGATCAGAGCGCTCGCTTCCCCCCAGCCAATGTTGAGAGAGAGAGATTTGATTTGATTTGATTTGATTTATTCTTTTGTATCAAGGATAATGGAATAAGCACTTGTGCTTTTTTACATCCAGTCCCCGTGTGTATGCAGTTTTGTAAATGTCATCTGTTCCCACCGGCACACGATAGCCAATCCAATCCAATGATGTTCCAATCCAATCCAATGCTGCTGCTTATAGCCCCGCCGACCACATAGGCCATATCAGGGCTATCACCTCGTCACATTTTAAAACTCGCATTAAAAGTGTGCGACTATGTACAGTTTAAAACGAGGTATAAAACCAACTCGACTGTCCTTGCTTGTATTGACGCCTCGGCCGACCATAAGGGTCAGCCCAGGACGGCCACCGTGTTGTGGGAAAACCCACATCGCTCACACTTAAAAAGAGATAAAACCAAAACCAGATTCCTTAAAAGTTTCCCTCTTTGATTCTTACTTATGGCTGTATTGTAGTTGATGGCTCATGAAAGATTTGAGAAGACAAGTGTATACACCATGAAGTATGTTTCTGATAAGTGTTTTTTCCCTGCACCATTTCAGACTCCTGGAGCTTTGTCCGCGTGATCCAGCAACCTTCTACCAAGCATGGCCAGATGTCAGCAGAGTGCAGGACAGGTGGAAGCCTCTTCTGCACCCCCTCTATTCATCCCTGACACAGCAAGCCGTCTTCTTCAGCCAGAACCTGGGTGGACAGTGGGTGCTCCTGAGACAGGCCGTTTTGCAGCTTTTCAGCGCTCAGTTCACACAAGCAGTGAGGGAGTCGGTTGTTAAGGTGTACACTGCGAACAGACTCCTCCTGGTGCAGTTGCCACAGCATGTATACAACACTGTCAAACAGCTGGGGTTTCTGAGAGGCGTTTCTGCTATCAAGGCCACACAGGTCGGCCCGCTGATCCCTCCCTGTTTGTCACAGCTTCAGCGCCAGGATAAACTGAATCTGCTGCACTTCCTCAGTCAGCACGGTGCTGATCTCGTCCTGGGGCAGTCCTTGTTACCACTGGCAGATGGGGTCAGCTTTGGGGTTTTCAGGAGTGCAGGTCCTGGTCAGTCGTCCAGGTTCTTGGCTCCCCGTCAGCTGATAGAACTGTTTCCTGGCTTGGAAGTCTGGTTCTGTGACGATGGTGTCCCTGCTCATGTCAAAGAGGACCTGCTGCGGCTGGCAAAATCAGGTGGGGTTACTTGTTTTCTTGAAGTTTTTAGATAGATTGTCCGTAAGTAATACATGACTTAGAGTAATGAGCACTGACTTAGAGTAATGAACACTGATTTAGAGTGATGAACGTAATTTAGATTTGTTGAAGAATGATACATCACTGGTATTGGTTTGTCCATTCCACACTACACAGGCCATATCGGGGCTGTCACCTTGTCACATTTTAAAACTCATATTAAAACTGTGCTCAGAAAGAATGTGTTTGGTTCCAATCCAATCCAATTATGGTGCTTATAGCCCCGCTGACCACATAGGCCATATTAGGGCTATCACCTCATCACATTTTAAAACTCGTATTAAAAGTGTGCGACTATGTACAGTTTAAAACAAGGTATAAAACCAACTCAACTGTCCTTGCTTGTATCGACGCCCCGGTCGACCATAAGGGTCAGCCCAGGACGGCCCCGCATCATGGGAAAACCCACATCGATCACACTTAAAACGAGATAAAACCGAAACCAGATTCCAGGAGGAAGACATTACAAGGTGGCTAAAGTAAACCGCTATTTACAGACAGGAGGCTGAGCACATGTATGAAAAAAAGTACCCTACTGAACAAGTGATAGTGATGAGGTCAAACTCTACAGAATATTTTCGTTTCATTAAGTGATATTGATGAGATCAGACTTACAGGGTATTTTCTTTTGTTTCATTGAGTGATAAAGATGAGATCAAACTCTACAGAATGTTTTCTTTTGTTTCATGATGTGATAATTCTTGATGGAGATCAGACTCTACAGGGTATTTTCTTTTTGTTTCATTGAAGTGATATTGATGAGATCAGACTCTACAGGTATTTTCTTTTGTTCATTGAGTGATAAGATGAGATCAAACTCTACAGGGTAGTTTACTGAGTATAAGATGAGATAAGGGTTTCATTGAGTGATAAAGATGAGATCAAACTCTACAGGGTATTTTCTTTTGTTTCATTGAGTGATAAAGATGAGATCAAACTCTACAGAATGTTTTCTTTTGTTTCAAGTGATAGCAATGGATGGAACTCTTCCCTTTTTTGATGGGAATTGCTTGTCAGGGATGGTTTCTGCTGCCTGTTTTGTTATGTGTAATAATAGTTGTTTTTTTCCCCAACAGGATCACTGTCCCTGGAAGAGTTACGCAACAGTGATTCACGGATCCCAGCTTTGCTGAGGGAAAGTCTGCAGGTCAGGTTTGAGCTGGAAGCTCCAGTATTAAAAGCAAGTGACCCCTGGATACAGAGAGTCTGGCACTTCCTCGCTTCTGTTGGAGACTTGACCAAGTTCAGTCACATCTCCCTGTTGCCTTCACCACTGGATGGAAATCGTGTCTCTCTGCTTCCTCTGAAGGGCAGGTACGTGAGCAGCTCTGCCAGTGGCATGTCACCACTCTCGAGTGCTTTAGCCTCTGCACTGTCCAAACTGGGAGTGACAGTTCTTCACGATTTGCCAAGTTTTGTCACTGGGCACAGTGGCGTCATGGGACATTTCATCCACTATCCATCTCCACAGGGCATCTTGCAAGCTGTTCAGTGTGTGAACGATGATTCTTCACTGCAAAAACAAGCCATCAAAGAATTCAATTCTACTGGTACTGCAGAGGAGAAAGCAGCACTTCTTCAGTTTGTGTCTAGCCTGGGAGGGTCTGGCCACACACTTCGTTCCCTTTTCATTCAGCTAAAGCTGTTCAAAACTGCCTTCACAAACCAGTTTGTGAGTCTGTGTCAAGCTTCAACTATTGGCCCTGACAGTCTGCCTCCCATTCTACCACCTGTGTCACTTCTGTCTTGTAGTGCTGCATCTGAAAAGCAGACTGCACTCTGTTTCGGTGCAAGGGAAGTAAACCTGCCACAGATCACACCATGATTTTGGATGAGATGTGTTCCAGTGCAAACAGATATTCAGAACGTGATGTTGTCCAGTTCATGAAGTACTTTCTGCAGACTAAGGTCCTTATGTCACATCCAGTCCGGTGCACAAGTCCGGAAGTATACCATTTGTCAGGACTGAATGTGGCACATTACAGCTGCCTGCAAATTTGTATGATCCCTCATCACGTCTCTTGCAAGAACTGTTCCTATCCCAGCGCCAGACCAAGTTCCCTTCTGGGGAGTTTGCTGACCCACAGATGCTGAAGAAACTGAAGAAACTGGGACTCTGCACAGAAAGTGAAGTAAAGCCTGATGACCTGATTGCTGCAGCAAATGCAGTGTCTGACCTGTGGAGGAAACAGGACACTACTTCAGCCATGAAAAATGCAGAAGCCTTGTTTCTGTATCTGAACACTTACAGTGAGAAAATCAGCAGCGAGACTCTAAAAACCATTTACACCATCCAATGTCTACCCTGCCTTCAAGATGGAGACAAACCAGCACACTATCCAAAGTCCTTGGCAATCAGAGCCTGTCCACAGCTAGTGCGGCCAGTTGACATGTACAGCTATGCCCTGTTGGAAGTCATTGGATCTGTGGCCCCTGTATGCAGACCCAGTTTCAGCCCAAAACTTGAAGGGTTCTGTGTTTGTCAACAGGCAACATTAACTGATGTACTAAAGCATCTTAAAACTGTCACCACACAGTTCCAGCAGCAGGAAATATCTCAGTACAAAATGATTCTGAATGCAATTTTTCACCATCTGGCAAGAAACAGATATGATCCTTGTGTCCTCAGATTTTTGCAGAGTGAAAAGTGTATTCTCAGAGAAACTGGGGAAGTCTTTTCTCAGCCCAAGGATTTCTGGATGCAGCGCCAGGACAGTGACATTGATCTGAGACTCTATAATTTCCACTGCCAGTTGAAATGCAGCAGATGGAAGCTCTTTTGGAACAATGTGGCTGTTCAAAGAGTCAGACGGATGAAATGCTCAAGACTGTGTTGGTGGAAATTCAGTTGAAGCACATGAACTCCTGCATCAGCCAGCCCCAATGTGACATGGACATCCAGTTGGTGCAGCAAATCCTTGAAGTTCTGAAGAAATCCCAGGATGTTAAAGATGGCAACACACTCCTGCCTATCGTTCATGACCAGACCTCAGTTCTCAGGTTCAAACCTGCTAAGGAATGCACTGTCATCCCTGGGATGGGGCATTTTAGCCCACTTCTTGATGCAGACTTTGAAATACATGTAGTCCACCCTGATATTCCAGCTAAAACAGCTTTAGATCTTGGTGCTTATCTAATGAAGAAACGTGCTCTCACTGGCTTGGAAGTTTATGAGCAGGATGAAGAGTTGACAATACGTCTTCATGGTCTCTTGCAAGAGTCATACACTGATGGCTTTTCTGTTCCAAAAGAACTGATTCAGAATGCGGATGATGCTGGTGCCTCCAAGGTGAGTTTCCTGCTAGACGAAAGAGAAAACATGCAGAGCAGAACAAATTTGATTGCAGACGCAATGTCCTCTTTGCAGGGCCCAGCAATTTGGGCTTACAATGATGCTATGTTTTCTCCATCAGATTTTCAAAACATCATCAGGCTTGGAGCAGGGACAAAAAAAGAAGACACATCAAAAGTGGGAAGGTTTGGGCTTGGATTCAGTGCTGTGTACAACCTAACTGATGTGCCATGTTTCATCAGTGGGCACATACTAGCTATGTTTGATCCTCAGAAGAAATACCTTGGTAAAGGAGCAGGTCTGAAATTGGACTTCACCAAACCCATCAACCGAGCTCTGCTGTCCAGAATGCCGGAACAGTTCCAGCCTTTCCAAAATATCTTTGGCTGCATTCTGAAGGGGCTGGATGTTTATTATAAAGGAACATTGTTTCGCTTTCCCCTGAGAACAGAAGATCAGGCTGTTCACAATAAACTCAAGTCAGAGAGCTATTCAGATTCAAAACGCCGTGATTTCCTCAAGATGCTATTGGAAAAAGCTGGTAGCCTGCTGTTGTTCACTCAGAATGTGAAAGAAATAGAGGTGTTCTACCTTTCCAGCCACTGCACGGACATGACAAATATGACCTGCTTGCTAAGTGTGCAGAAGAGTTGTTCAGCAACAGTGGTCTGTCAGCCTCAAGTGAGCATGAACAATCAGACAATTCTACAGTTCATGAAGAACAACTGGTTACAGCAGAGAGACATCAAGATTCAGCAACAATTTAACATTGAAATCACAGTCACTGCAGAAGCCAACAGTGTGTGTGGTGTGAAAAACACTCACAGCAGCACTCGGTGGCAGGTGGCTTGGGCCTCGGGAACTGGGGAGTCCGCCAGTTTGGCACTTGAAAGGAAAGGGAAGGCCTAGTGCCTCTTGCTGCTGCAGCCATTTCAGTTTCTGATGACGGTCTGATTCCGCTGTCTGACAACCCCTGTGGCTTCTACAACACTGGTCATCTCTTTTGTTTCCTGCCTCTGCCGGAAAACCTTGAGCTGTCTGAATCCATACTGCCCATTCATGTGAATGGAACATTCGCCCTGACTTCCAGTCGACGCAGTCTGTTGGTGCAAACAGAAGATGATCTTAAGAGTAGAGGATCTTCATGGAATACAGCATTGTACACAGATGCCATTTGCCATGCTTACTTACTGCTTTTACAGCAAGTCAGAGAGGAGGCAGCAGCAGACAAGGACTTCAGCAGATTCTTCAACTTGTGGCCCAGAGCTGGTGTGCCTTGTCTCATGAACAGTTTCTACCGTCATCTTCAGACTGATGGCAACCCAGTCTTACCTGTGCCAGGTCACAGGTCATGGGTGTCTTTTAATGATGCTCGTTTTCTTCAACCACATTTCCGAGATTCTGACTGTGGGTGGATTGCATGGAAAGCTCTGCAAACATTGTGGACAGGTCCTGGATATCTTGTGGATGTCCCATCAGACATTTGTGAACTGATGAAGGATAACTGCTCATCCGGGGAGTTCAAGAAAAAGGTCATCACTGAGCTAGCTTTCTACAGAGATGTTTTCTTTCCAAATCTGCACAGTGAATGGTGGAAACCAGAAGAAAGAGACATTCTGATCCATTATGCAGTGATGAAGAATAGCAAAGAGATCAACCAACTGATCAGAGACAATGCATGTATACCATGCCAGGGTGGAAAAGTGCTGCGAAAACCAGAGGAGTTGGTCAGCCCAAAAGGACTTGTTGCGAAACTTTTTCTGATATGGGAGCAACGTTTTCCTCAGACAGCAAAACGGAAGAGTGCAGAGACTGTAGGTAGGGAGCTTCTTGAGAGTAAAGTGGACTTCTGCTGTGACAGAACTCTGCGCCACTTGTCAGGACTTGGGATGAAAACAGATGTGCTGCCTTGGGACATGGTGCTAGATAGGGCCAGATCTGTAGAGCGTCTGAAAGCAGATGGGAAAGTCGAAGAATCAGTGGGCCGTGCCTCCTATCTGGTAGAATATCTTTCTACCAGCACCGATGGCTCAAACTCCTTAGAACACTGCCCTGATGACATAAGGCAGTCCCTGTCACAGACAGCTTTTCTGCCTGTGCTCAGGAGGCCAGACAGCTGGCCATTTCCATGGGCCGGTGATCAAGCTGCAGACACTTTCCTTGCTCCACCTGCTGACTTGTGTTTGGAAGCCATGAAGAACCTCGTTTCCAGCAACAGAAAGCTGCTAGATGTCAAAGCATTGAATCCAAGGGGAAAAGTCCTAGACAGCCAAACAAGAACAGTTCTGAGACTTCTGGGTGTTGTTTCTGAGGACTATTCAAACAGGAACTTGTTTGGATGTGTTTTGGATCATTTAATCACTGTTGCAACACAACATAGCACATGTTCTTGTGACACAAAACTCATTCAAGCTGTCAGCAGAGAAATCTATGCTTACCTTGATACCTGTTTGAGGAAAGACAAATATACCACTGTCTCCAGTGTGGTCAACCCACAAGGGAATGAAGAAGATTTCTACAAAATACTTCATGCAAAGCTGATAGACAAATGCATTATCTGGACTGGAAGCACATTTGTTCAGCCATGTACAGTGGCATTTCAGTGTAATTATAGCTGTGCTCCTTATCTGTTGCAACTTGGTGCAGCTAACCAAACACACAAACACTTTTTCAAAGCTGCAGGAGTCAAAGACAGATTTACAAGCAATGATGTGTTGCAAGCTCTGGAGAAGCTGACCCAAGAAAACAGAGGCATGAAGCTGGAGAGTGATACCATTGATCTTGTGTCTCGCATTGCTCAACTCCTTGCCAGCATTGTCCAATACCCTGGTGAGCAGTTGGATGCTGACCGTGTTTTCCTGCCAGATTTCGATGGCTTCATGCAGCAGACATGCAGTCTGTGTGTGGATGACTGTGCTTGGCTGAAGGAAACCAACAATCTGAAATTTGTTCATGAAAAAATCTCCAAGGAGACAGCCAGACTATTGGGAGTTAAAACAAAGCAGCGCCAACATCTCTCACTGATTTCCAGACCAATTTCCTATAAACCCTTTGGACAGTCTGAAAAACTGACCACTCGAATCAGGCGCTTGCTACAAGGGTACACGCTGGATTCATCTGTGTGGAAGGAGCTCCTTCAGAATGCAGATGATGCTAAAGCCACAGAGGCCATGTTCATCATGGACTTCAGAGAGCTTCCAAAAGAGAGAGTGCCAGAGAAGTGGGAATCTCTTCAGGGACCTGCACTGTGCTTTTACAACAACAAGTCTTTCACCAGTCAAGATATGGAAGGCATTCAGAATCTGGGGGTTGGTAGCAAAGGCCAGGATGATTTGAAGATTGGTCAGTTTGGAGTAGGCTTTACTGCTGTCTTTCACATCACTGACATCCCATCTTTCTGGACCAAAGTGGATGATACACAGGATGTCATTTGTGTCCTTGACCCAAACTATCAATACGTTTCTGATGAAGATTCAAAGCCTGGGATTCAGTTACCCGATGTACAAGAAGTCAGGCGTGCCTATCCAGATTTTTTTTCAGGTTATCTTGATGGTATCATTGATCAAACTCAGCCAGGAACATTGTTTAGATTTCCTCTTCGCTCAGAAAAAATGGCTGAAGCATCAGAGATTAAAAAAGAAGTTGTGACGCAGTCAGACATCAGAGAACTACTTGAGAAGTTCAAAGAAGAAATTAGCCTGTGCCTTTTGTTTTTGAAGAGCTTAAAGACCGTAGGCATCTATCATGTTTGTGATGATGGTTCTCTGAACAAAGACTTTGAAGTAAAAAGAACACTGGATGATAGAAACAGTCAGCAGCTTGAAGACTTCAACATGTCTCTCAGCAAGCCTCACTCATGATGAAAGAGAGTTTGGCAAGTGTGAAAAACATTCATGTTTTGGAGGCCACAGTGCGGTCAACGATTGATTCAGGGGGTGACAGTGTTGATTGGTTGACTGTTCACAGAGTTGGGTTTTCTGGAGGTGTGTGCTTGTCTGAAGAGCTGGAACAAGAGTGGGGCAAGGAGAATTTCCGGATGCTTCCACAGGGAGGAGTGGCAGTGAAACTACAGACAGAGAAGCAAAAGATCAGGGCAGGAAACTCACCTGCTTACCAAGCTTTTTGTATGCTGCCTTTGCCAGTCAACACTGGACTTCCAGTACACGTAAATGGTCAGTTTGCTCTGGATCATGAAACACGCCGAAATCTGTGGAACAGTGGAACTGGCAAAGATAGAGATGTTAGATCAGAGTGGAACAATGCTCTCTCATGTGAGATTATTGTGCCTGCCTATATCACCGCTCTGAAGCAGCTAAAGGCCCTTCTGTTTCCACCTGCCAGTGCCCAGAGCTTCAACGAGGAAATGATGGCTTCATCCTTAAAGCAGTACCACGACTTGTTTCCCCAGCCTCATGGTGACTATTCTGGATGAAAATGGTTCGCCACTTCTACACAGTCATTGCAGAAGAAGAAGTGCCATTGTTCCCCATGGTTCAAGAAGAGACACAACAGGTTGAGTGGCTACCAGCTGTCAGAAACAATGGCTTTCCTGGCTTCTTCAGCACCACTGATGCCATGAACTGTGATCAGGCGCAACCAGAGCATCACAAACCGGTGATCTTAACAGGTGGAATTTCCGCTTCATCTGTAAAAACCAGTGAAACAGGCTCCCGCAACACTGCCAAAGAAGTGCAAAACCTGTTGAAAAGACTGAACATGAAGATATTGGAAGCTCCTCTACACATCTATGAAAGCTTCCGAGCTAGTGGAGTGCAGCAGGTGCAGATGGTGACAGCAGACAGTGCGTTACAATTTCTGAGGTCATCAGCAAGTCAAGTCAAGACTGGATGCAACATACACAGTCTACCAAGACCTGTCGCAGACACCCCTTTGGGATCAGCCAGCAATGTTCACAAGAT
This sequence comes from Stramonita haemastoma, assembly GCA_030674155.1. Classification (NCBI taxonomy): domain Eukaryota; kingdom Metazoa; phylum Mollusca; class Gastropoda; order Neogastropoda; family Muricidae; genus Stramonita; species Stramonita haemastoma. Next base: position 14,612,614 of record CM060342.1, on the reverse strand, counting down.
TGTCTGGTTTGTCAGCCAGTCTGCAACTTCCTCAGCCAACTAGATGGTTTACCACTATGCCTGCGACAGTCAGACACATTACACATGTTCTCTGCCTCTGCACGAGCTTCAGCACCCATCATATCAAAGTACTACTACCTCCTGCCGGGATCAGCAGAAGAGTTTGTGCACAGCTGCCTCATTGGCTTCTTCACAGATCTGAACAAGACAAAGGGTGTCCTGCAGACTTTAGATATTTCTATGTTTGCCTCCAGACTGCACCACTCACTGACAGAGCCTTGCTTGAGAGCAGGCAAACCCTGTGCCTTTGAATTTGACAGACTCCCACCTGTGTCTCGTGACAAATCTTGGCTTAGAGAAGTGTGGAAATTCTTGGAAAAAGAACTCTGTAAACAGATCCAACACAAAGGCAACAAAGAGGACTCTGCTTCAGCATCACCTGGATATGTAACCTGGATTAGGTTTGATAAAAAGGATGTGCGTAATAAAGCAGAAGAAGTGCTGCATTGTCTCAGAGAGTGGTGTCTCATACCTGTGAAGCAAACACAGGGAACACAGAGCAAGGAGATGCTGTATCCTGTCAAGGATCTGCATAAAGTTGTGCACTTGTCATCCACACCAGATGAAACAAATACATGCTTGTGGAAAGTGTTGAAAGGTCTTCCTTTGTCATTTTTGAGCACTGTGCATCTTTCCGCCTCAAACTGTCTTAACAATCTGGTTGCATCCATAGGCCATCCAAGGGCTTTGCTGCATGCTCTGGTTTCTGCAAATGTGCTCACTGCAACTCATCAAACTGGTTATGAAATTCTGGAATATTTCAGCAAAACTCTGGAAATCCTCAAAGAATCAAGTGCTAACTTAATGCAGTTAAAGAAAGAACTCAGAAGCCTACCAGTGTTCCCTGCTGTTGGTGAAAATCTTGTTTCCCTATCAGAATCTTCTGCAGTGCTGTGTGTGAGTGGATCGATCCCTGAAATTGGGCTCCAACAATGGTCTTCTGATGGACATATCTTTCAGTACATCCTGAGAACACAATATGTTCCAGGGGTGCTACTGGAATTTCTGGACTTCACGCGTGTTACGGATGATGATTTCTATGCTCATTATCTTTTGCCCAGTCTGCACACTCTGCCACAGGAAGCCATTCTTCACCACATTACGTTTCTCAGAGACAAGATCAGTGAGAGTATGCCTAAGGAACATCAAGATCTGATTCACAGCTGAAAAGAACAGCATTCATAAGCAGACATGGTACACTGCACAGAGCAGAAGAGTTTGTCAGTCCTCATGAATCAGTATTCAGAACCATGTGCTCTGAGGATCAGTTTCCCCCACAGCCATACTGTGGAGCCTGAGTGGGAACAGTTCATGACAGTTGCAGGTATGGTCTCAAAGATCACTCCTGCTATGTTTCTTGGTTTTGTGCGTGATGTGAAGAATCAAGGCAGCAGACAAGGTATCACTGATGATGTGAGGACAAAATCAAGGACACTCATACAGCATCTCTTTCATTCAAATCATTTGAGAGAAAGCAGTGTGCTGTCAGAGTTGAGAGACATACGATTCCTTGTTCCCACTGACTGGAGATCCATTCCCCAACATCAGCAGCTGAAGGAGATTGCTAACCCTTTTACCCAGCCAGGCTGGTCTCCTTTTCTGAATGTGCTTTCAAACACCATCTGCATCTTGTCTGGAGTAGTAGTTGGATTCTTGCTCCTGATGCAGACCCTCGGAAGTATATCCATGACAGATCTCTGTCAGATGTGCTTCGTTTGCTTGGTCTTTGTAAAGATCCACCACAACAGAAAGTCATCCAGCACTTGAAGAATGTAGCCCAGTCACTGTCTGGGGAACAGGGACATGAGGTGTTTCGCTCACTGCAGCAGAGTGGACATCTTCTGAGGGACATCATGGATGATATTTACAATTACTTAGAGGGAAACATCAGCAATCGTGATATTCCCCTCTTGGCAGAGGTGCCACTCATATGTGACATTGATGAGATGCAAATGCTAAAGCCAGCAAATGTGGTCATAGATCAGCCAAAACACATTGTCAGAGGCCATGTGGAAAAATCTCCAGTGCTCTTTGGAAGATACTTCGAGCTGTTTAAGAGGCTTGGTGCATCCCAGTCTGTGACTGCAGATCATTATGCTCACTTTCTTGCTTGGCTGAAAACTCAATCAAGAGATTTATCACTCCATGTAGAGGAACTGAAGCTTGTGAAAAATGCACTCAAAGGTTTGTTTTGCTGCCTCAAGGAATTACCACAAGAACAGCGCAGAATTACAGTGGATGCATTATATTTGCCCACAGAAAGCAAAACCCTGCAGAAATCAACAAAAATAGTGTACAAAGATGGGGCATTTGGGAGTCGATTTCAAGGAACCCCCCAAAACATGCAGTTCTTCCTTGGATTTAAGGAACTAGAAATGAATGTGACCACCCCTTTTGAAGAGATCAGACTGCTTCCCAGACAACATCAAATGAAAAGGCTGTCTCAAATTGTGATAGAGGTCATTCCAGATGCGATCCGTAGAAGTGCTTCAGAAGGAGTACGTTCCAGAGAACTGATTGCAAAGCTTGAACATTTGTGTACACTATATGCCATTGTTCGGCTTGTGTACCATGAGTGTCAAAAATTTGAACGGATCTTCACAGCTGAATCTGCCCAAGAAGTTATGGAAAAACTCTCAAATGTGTATGTAAAAGAAATTTCTGGTTTGAAAACTGTGTTGACACTTAATGAGCAAGAAGTCCCAAATTGTGAGTCTTCAGATAAGGTCTTCTTCATTGACAAAACAGAAGGGACACCAAGACAAGCCATTGTCTTCATTGACTTTGAGAAAATGGACAGGCACCATAGACCAGATTACTCTTTGCGCATACTTGCTGATGCAGTGAACTATGTCTTACGAACAAAGTTGGAGAAAATCTTGTTGATTGACATTTTGCAAACTCCATGGGATGCAAAGGACATTTTGGATAAAGCTAACATAGATGAATGTGACTTCAGTGCCCCTACAGTGCAGTCTGTGTTTCCTCGACCTGGCAGATTTGTTCCTGTGCATGAACACTGCTATCTTGACAACAGCTTTTACCACTTCAGACCAGGTGAACATGTCGGCTACGAGTTGTATGATTCAGCTATTGACACCACAGATGAAAGCTTTCCTGATACGACATACATATTTGCTGTTGTGATTGAAGAGGTCTCTGGAGAACAAGACATTTCTCTGCTGGCACGGCGCTATCGAATTGATCTCGGGCGAGAGCGTGGAGAAGTGGTAGTTTCTGCTACCAGATTGTATAAATTTATCCGCAAGGAAACTGAAAACCTGAATGCTGAAAGTGCATGTACAGATGTTGTTCAGTACAGGGGACAGGCCAGTGCCAGAGAAAATCAGTCGGCTCCGGATTTGAAAACTGTCCTGAGAGAAATAAGGGAGATTCTCAGAGAGGCATGGCAGCAGTTGTCAGATGAAAAGGACAGAAAGCGAGTCGTGAAGAGATTGTGTCTGAAGTGGCACCCTGACAAAAATCGGGCAATGAAAAATTCTGCACTGAAGTCACCCAGAAAATATTCCACTATGTTGACTTGTTAGATAATGGTAGAGCACTACCCAGTGATGATGAAGATGAAGAAGGGCAAAGAGACCAGTCATCTGGCCGAACTAGTTCAGCATTCAATTCTTCATTTTATGCTAACATGAATGCCAGAGCCCGTATGGACCGGGAGTACTATGAATCTGGACCACGATTCAGATCTGGTCAGTCATCTTCCAGTTCAAGCTCACGTGGTGGACAGGAGCATCACTTCTCCAGCTCTGGGCATAGCCCCAGAAACCCCCAGCCAGGAGAGGCACGGCGCTGGTTCCGACAGGCAAAGGCTGACCTTGCTGCTGCACAGGCCGCCAGGGGCTTGTGTGACAGGGCACATAACTGGATCTGCTATCAGTGTCATCAAGTAAGTATGAAGTCATGCAAATAGTTACTATTTAGATCAGCATACCCACAGCAAATGTCCCACGTGGGGTGACTCAGGAGGATGTTAAGTCCTAAACGTCATAATTATTAGTCTTTTACTTTCGAAGAGTGAGGAATGATTTACTTGACTGCCAATGGAAACAGCACAAAAACATGGGCAGAATCCAGCATGGCCAATCTCATAGGTTCTTTACTCCTCTTAGAGTCTGTCAGCCGGGTGTATTAGCTATCATCACTGAACTGAAAACAGTTTTGATGAGGAATTTAGTTTTTACACTTTAGTGTTACTGTCTGAAAACTTTGAATGGTTCTCTGGTTTTCTTCTAGGTCAATCCTGATCATGTTCTGGCAGGACTTGGAGACGGATTTGATAGTGTGTGGTTCTGACCACAGCAGTTTCTGCCCAAAGCTATCATTTCAGTCAAGAACTATTTTGTTTCTGTTCATGTGCAGTGCATCAATTAGGAGCTTACTTTGCGTATGCAGGTTGATGAATGAAAGAGGAGAGGAAAAGATTTAAAGAAAAAACCATCAATTATTAATTATATGTGTGGCCTTTCTCTGTATGTCCCACAGTTTGAAGTTTTCAATTAGCATATACTGCAGCTCGTGGAGAGGAATGGGTGCTGCATGATTTTTCAGTTATTACATGGGCTGATATTACATGATCTGGTGCATACATATGACAGACAGGCCTACTTTGTTTGTTGGGGTTATTACATGGGCTGTTATTACATGATCTGGTGCATACAATTACATATGACAGACAGGCCTGTTTTGGTTGTTGCAGTTATTACAGAATTCCCCAAACGTGGAGCATCTCATGAATTTCAAAATATTTTTCAAATGCCTACAATAGAGGAACTTGGGAGTTTTGTTTTCTTGCTGTTTTTTCAAAACTGCATTCTTTGTAACTGCGTCATGTTTATCAGGAATAAGGATGGAGGAGACTGGTTGCCAGATGTGCAATGCCTCTATACAGTCCCCAAGACCAAGAGATCGATGGTGATAGTCAACTTTCACATGTCAGTGAATGTCATCTGTCAGTCTAGTCATATTGGTATTGGATCGATGGTGCAGATGTTGAAAAAAATGGGACCCCCACTTGCCCCCTATAGTAAATTTAATACCAGTGTGTGTTAACATGTGTGTGAGTGTGTGTGTGTGGTGTGTGTGTGTGTGTGTGTGTGTGTGTGTGTGTGTGTGTGTGTGTGTGAGTGAGTGAGTGTGTGTGGTGTGTGTGTGTGTGTGTGTGTGTGTGAGTGTGAGTGAGTGTGTGTGTGTGTGTTGTGTGTGTGTGTGTGTGTGTGTGTGTGTGCGCGTGTGCATGCCTGTGTGCGTGCATGTATACACATATGCACCTGTGTAAATTGTGCACATATCTACAATCACCTATGTGTGTGTGTGTGTGTGTGTGTGTGTGTCTATGCTGTGATGACAGGCAGTGGAAAAGGCAATGAAGGCCGTGATGTACTTCAGAGACGCAGACAAGACATACATGCTGTCCCATGCCCTGTCCCAACTGGCTTTAATCATCGGTGATTCTGAAATCACCCTCATGGTGCAGCAGCTAGAGAGTCACCTTGGACCTCACATACGCATGCGCTATCCCGACGTGCAGGTGTACCCTCGTATACCTGCAGATGTGTACACGGAGGAGGATGCCACATGGGCCTGTGACGTTGCCTCAAAAGTGCTGCAGCGTGTAGGCAGTTTGATAAAGGTTGGTGAAGACACCTTTTTCAATGTTCAGTTCTAAGTTCAGTTTATAAAGAAAATGGCATTGAAATTTCAAGGGAACCATTGAATATACTTTCGCGAAAACCGTTGATTACTGATGTCGCTGGGATTATTTCCAGGTCTTCTGTAAATATTTTATGGTAGGGTTTTTGTTTGTTTGTTTTGTTTTTGTTTGTTTAGTCTAATATCACCAAGTGTGAATAGACTTCAAGTTAAACTACAACAAAAACAACCTTGTGAAATGCATGGTTTAGAGATCAACGGACATGAAGCTAAACTTTGTCAAGGCCTAGAGAGATCAGCTGTTAAAGAAGCAAGGATACCTTGTGAAATACATGGTTTAGAGATCAACGGACATGAAGCTAAACTTTGTCAAGGCCTAGAAAGATCAGCTGTTAAAGAAGCAAGGATACCTTGTGAACAAATGCATGGTTTAGAGATCAACGGACATGAAGCTAAACTTTGTCAAGGCCTAGAAAGATCAGCTGTTAAAGAAGCAAGGATACCTTGTGAACAAATGCATGGTTTAGAGATCAACGGACATGAAGCTAAACTTTGTCAAGGCCTAGAAAGATCAGCTGTTATAGAAGCTTGGACACCTTGTGAACAAATGCATGGTTTAGGGGTGAACGGGGACATGGAGCTAAACTTTGTCAAGGTTTAGAAATCTCAGCTGTTATAGAAGCTTGGAAATATCAGTTATATAACACAGCTGTCAGTTTCCCCCCACTTTCAGCTCCTCTCAGCTGCTAAGTAACCCATCCCAGCCTAAGTGGGGGCTAACTGGTGCTTATTATAGCAGGAACTGACCACACATGGAGTAGGTAAAAGAAGAGGGTGCGCTGAATGTAGCACTCTTGACTGAGTGATGTCAGATTTGTGCACTGTGAGAAGTGTACATTTAGGTGTCCATAGGACAGTATTCAAATGGCACTGTTACTTCATTTAGGTTAAGACAATGTCCATTTTTGAAGACTCTTCTGGATGCCATAGCCAGGAAGATGTGTCTGGAGAGAGAGGTTACCAGCGCAATATAGCACAGAGCAGGGTGAAGTTCTTGGTTGCCTAACTTGAAACTGTCAATGAACAGATTTTTTTTCTTTCATTTCCAAATCTGATTGAAGAAAAAGATATCTACTGGCAGCCATGCCATGCATTAAATGACTGAATGATAATAAAAACACAGCAAACTGACCAGAAAACTTCATGACTCTTTTATGAATAAATCTTTGAATCTCATAACCAGTTACCTGTCTGTTCCTTTTAATGCTTTGTTTGTTATTCACGTTTTAAAGTTGCTTTATTTTGTTTTTAAAGAGATCTTCTTCTATATCTTTCTTTCATGGTAGTGTTCTTTGTTTCATGCTTTACCCTGCCAGTTAAAACATCATTTTGTGATAAATTTTTTTATAAAAAAACAACCCAAAAACCAGTTGCTAGAAGTCCTGGCTTAAGGTTCCATTGATTGATTTGGGTTTTGTCATGGGTGACACATTTTTTTCCTTACCACTAAATCAGCAGAGTTACCAGAGTGCAGATGAAAAGCTAGGAAATGATAAAACATGATAAAGCATGTGTCATCAGCTGGAGGCATGAAGTGGCTTGATCGGTGCAAATGATCATGTGTTGTTTGATTCAAAGGAGGCTGGGGGGGGGGGGGGGGGGGGGGGTCTAAGTAAAGCTGCACTTATTGTGTCCCTTACACAGATAAGGTGACTTAGGAAAAAGAAGTACTATGTAATTGAAGCTGCATTTATTGTGTGCCTTACACAGATGAAGTTTGGTGACTTAGGAAAAAGAAGTACTATGTAATTGAAGCTGCACTTATTGTGTCCCTTACACAGATAAAGTTTGGTGACTTAGGAAAAAGAAGTACTATGTAATTGAAGCTGCACTTATTGTGTCCCTTACACAGATTAAGTTTGGTGACTTAGGAAAAAGAAGTACAATGTAATTGAAGCTGCATTTATTGTGTCCCTTACACAGATAAAGTTTGGTGACTTAGGAAAAAGAAGTACTATGTAATTGAAGCTGCACTTATTGTGTCCCTTACACAGATAAAGTTAGGTGACTTAGGAAAAAGAAGTACTATGTAATTGAAGCTGCACTTATTGTGTGCCTTACACAGATTAAATTTGGTGACTTAGGAAAAAGAAGTACTATGTAATTGAAGCTGCATTTATTGTGTCCCTTACACAGATAAAGTTAGGTGACTTAGGAAAAAGAAGTACTATGTAATTGAAGCTGCACTTATTGTGTCCCTTACACAGATAAAGTTTGGTGACTTAGGAAAAAGAAGTACTATGTAATTCAAGCTGCACTTATTGTGTCCTTACACAGATAAGGTGACTTAGGAAAAAGAAGTACTATGTAATTGAAGCTGCACTTTATTGTGTCCCTTACACAGATAAAGTTTGGTGACTTAGGAAAAAGAAGTACTATGTAATTGAAGCTGCATTTATTGTGTCCCTTACACAGATAAAGTTAGGTGACTTAGGAAAAAGAAGTACTATGTAATTGAAGCTGCATTATTGTGTCCCTTACACAGATTAAGTTTGGTGACTTAGGAAAAAGAAGTACTATGTAATTGAAGCATGCATTTATTGTGTCCCATACACAGATAAAGTTTGGTGACTTAGGAAAAAGAAGTAACATGCAACTGACTTTAGTAACCTATAAAACCTTAGTGAATTGTCAAGGTTTTGAAAAAAAACACTTTAACAATGAGGTTAAATCAGTTTACTTTCTGCTTCTTTGTTCTTATATATATATAATTTTATTTTTATTTTTATACCACTTTATGTCACAGCAGATTTCTCTGATGAATTCGGGCTGCTGTCCCTGGGGAGAGCTTGTCACCACAAGTACAACGCCTACCCATTATTATTATTTTTTTTTCTGTCTGCAACTGTATTTGTTTCCCTATCAGAGTGGCTTTTTTTCTACAGAATTTTACCAGGGACAACCCTCTTGTTGCTGGGGTTCTTTTATGTGTGCTAAATAATTATGTGTGTGTGTGTGTGTGTGTGTGTGTGTGTGTGTGTGGGGTGTGTGTGTGTGTGTGTGTGTGTGTGTCTTTTCTCACATTTTGAAGCATCAGAACTAAGAAGTGTAGGAAGTGACAGGATATTTTTGATTGAATACCTACAAAATTTATTTTATGTTTCAGGTGTGAGGAGGCCAAACAGTCCGTGGTGTGCTGACAACCTCGGACAGGGGAGATGTCCCTCTTACCTTCAGTGTCCCTCTACCTTCAGTGTCCCTCTACCTTCAGTGTCCCTCTGCCTTCAGTGTCCCTCTACCTTCAGTGTCCCTCTGCCTTCAGTGTCCCTCTGCCTTCAGTGTCCCTCTACCTTCAGTGTCCCTCTACCTTCAGTGTCCCTCTTTATTAGACTGGAATTGTATTGTTTATGATATTTTGTAATGTTGATGAACACCCACCACTTCCCCCCGTTTTTCTGTGTGTGTGTGTGTGTGTGTGTGATTTTTTTTTTTTTTTTTTTAAAGAAATGTGGCATAGTGGACCAAACTGATATGTTAAAAATTCAATGTCTATGTGTAAAGCATATGTAGCCATTTGATTCCATTGGCAAGCTATTCAATTCTGTTATGATACTGTATTTGTGACAGAGGTTCTCTTCTCATAAAAGTGTGGAGCGTTTGGGGTTGTTGTTTTTTTGTTTTGAGCTAATTTTTTTAAAATGTAGATTCAATCACTTTTGCTTCACTTGTTCTTGTGTAATCAGAAATTTTAGTGTGTTTTATGCTAACTCATCAGTGTTATGAGTATGTGACAGGAGTCTGAAGTACTTTAACTGTACGTTTAGGTTTGTGATATGTTGCTGCACCTTGAACTGGTATGATGATCTTATTGACAGAATACAAAAAGAAGATATTTCTATGATGTGATGACATGATTTGCAAAATGTTTTCCCACAGCTTTCAGTGTTGAGGCTGGCAGACTTTTATGTGTATTTTTTTCAGGATGATTATTGTTTTAAGACTTTGGATACCTGTACTCCTGGTGCAATTGCAGGTAAAGGTAAAGGTGTCCCATAACCTGTGTGGTAGTAGGGGAGCGAGGCGTCAGAGAGCTCAGCTTCTCTATACTTTTCAAAAGTATGCTGTTTTTATTTGTATTGATTTTTAAATTCAATTTCCTGTACATATGCTTCAGCTCAGCAACTTCAAAGCAATATAGGTTTAAACTGTTCCGTACTAAACTGTTCCGTACCAAATAAAAAGCTGCTGAAAACATGTGCCGTGCAAACTGTTTGCAAGTGTGTGTGCCTAAATAATACTTTGGACTGGTTTGTATTTACATCATCATGAAATTCTTTTAAAAAACAACCCAAAAGTCTTTTTGGAATATACTAAAAAAAATGTATTGTTTTGATACAGTACATGTAGCAACTGGTTTTTTAAAATGTTTTTTTAAAAAGAAATTATTGTCATACCAACAGTTTAAGAGCATGTGTGTGTGTGTGTTGTGTGTGTGCACGCAATCTCAAGAAAAAATGAAGAGCGAAAGAAGTCTTGGACATGTAGTATGTTCTCCACACTGGATTGTCCAGCTAATGCCCATGCATGTGTGCTCAAAGTGCCATGAAAAGTCAATTCTATACTCAGACTGCAATGTCCAGCTAATGCTCATGTCTGTGTGCTCAAAGTCCATGAAAAGTCAATTCTGTACTCAGACTGCATTGTCCAGCTAATGCTCATGTCTGTGTGCTCAAAGTACCATGAAAAGTCAATTCTGTACTCAGACTGCATTGTCCAGCTAATGCTCATGTCTGTGTGCTCAAAGTCCCATGAAAAGTCAATTCTGTACTCAGACTGCATTGTCCAGCTAATGCTCATGTCTGTGTGCTCAAAGTGCCATAAAAAGTCAATTCTGTACTCAGACTGCATTGTCCAGCTAATGCTCATGTCTGTGTGCTCAAAGTGCCATAGAAAGTGAATTCTGTACTAGTGCACTGTCCAGCTAATGCCCATGTATGTGTGCCCAAATTACCATAGAAAGTGAATTCTGTGCTGAGACTGGCCTCATACTTCAATCATGTACACTAACACACCAGATACCACAAATATTGTAATCGTCATCACCACACCATCCATGCTGGGTTAACAGAAAGTACAATGGATCACTTGGATGGGATGCATGTGAGAACAAGAATTAGTTTTATTTTTCCACTAGAGGCCAATTTTTACATGGCTAAGTCAAAACTTTTAATTTTAATGTTTTGTCTTTTAAATAATTATATATATATATATATTTTTTTTTTTTTTTAACAAAATTTTTTAAGATGTTATCCTGTTACATGTCAGTCATGTAAATAGCCAACATCATGAGACCTGTATGCAAATTTTGTTGGGGTTTTTGTTTTGTTTGTTTCTTGTCTTAAGCTCAAAGGCTTACCAATGGTGAGATTTTTCATATGCAATCATTTCACCCATCATTAAGGAAGCTGTATTTTGGCTTTGGGGATGTGTATGCAAATGTTAAAAATGATAACTAGTTTGATTGCCAGGTATTCTTGTAACACCCCCCCCCCCCCCCCCCCAAAAAAAACAACAACAACAAACTGTGATCCGGTGTTTTTTAATTCTTATTGTGCCTTTGAATTCACTGACTGTGGCAGTCTTGTTTAGTTTTTCTTTATCTTAAAACTAGATCTAAAATAAAACATTTCTTTCAAAACAAATCTTGCAGGTTTTTTTTTTTTTTGGTTGTATATTAATGTTTGTAGTTGTGGTGTCTGAATAGGATTGATATGATTTTCTTCTACAGAATATTGGGAGAAGCCAGTACAGATGTTGTTTTTAATTTTTTTTTTTTTATAGGCCTGATAATTATTCAGCACTGTTTGCTTTGCTTTAAGTGAGTGATTTTGACATTCTTCTCTATGACTTGACTGTTAATACACATAATTATTTGTGCAATGTGTGTGTGTATGTGTATGTGTGTGTGTGTGTGTGTGTGTGTGTGTGTGTGAGAGAGAGAGGAGAGAGAGAGAGAGAGAGAGAGAGAGAGAGAGAGAGAGAGAGGAGAGAGAGAGAGAGAGAGATTCATTATGTTTTCTTTTAAAAGTTATGCATAATTTCTTTTTTTTTTAATCTATGACATATATTCCTGTGTAGTTTGTTGCTACCACTGCTCTTTGCCACAAAGATGGATATTGATCGAAGTTTTTTCTTTCCCATTTACCAAAACATCATGATTTATATGATTTGTTTAGTTGATTGATGGTGGTGGGGCGATGTTTTCAGTTTCTTGAATCATTATGGATTTTTTGTTTACTGCTTGCTTATTTGCGTGTATTTTTCATCATCATATTAATTCATTAATTTTTTTTCTCTCTGTGTGCTTTATGGTATTCACTGTCTGTTTTTTGTTTCTTGCTTTTGTTTGTTGTTGCTGTTGTTTTTAGATCTAGTTAGTTTTGGGTTGATGTTTATTGTTTTTGTTTTTCTATGATGGATGTAATCTCTGATAAGTGCGGGGACTGGATGTAAAAAAAAAAAGCACACAAGCGCTTATTTATTATCCTTGGAGTAAAAGGATTTTGATTGGATTTAATTGGTGTAGTGAATTTTGAGTGGGCTTGGCCTAGAAATATGTGGAATTTTGTATCAAAGAAAACTTTGCAAGTTTTTATATCTTTTTCTTTTGGCAGAATATGTACATAACAGGAGTGGAGGGCAGATATGCGAGCATGCAGACGCATGTAATGCTATGCTTCTGTTCTTTTTAATGTTTCTTTTTCACAAACCTTTTTTTTCTGTGTCATTATTTGAAATATTTGTGATTGATTCGTGTTCTAATCTTTTTTTTGTGTGTTGTGTGTGTGTGTGTGTGTAGAATTTTAACTTGAAACCAGTGCATCTATTGTGATGATAATAGTGGAACTTGTAGTAGAAGCACTATGGATAATAGGCTGCAAAACAAGGAAGATGACATGATTCCTTTCTTTTGTGCCTACTTGATACATTCTTTATATTAACTGGCTAATTTCATGTTGTGACTGTTATATGTAAAAGCTTTTTTTATTATTTCATGTACCTAAAACTAAGCATGGGAAAGCTGATACACAACTGGCAACATTTGTCTTCTGTAATTTTTTTTTTTTGGGGGGGGGGGGGGGGGGGGGGGGATTTTTTTGGTGTTCCTTGGCTAGAACCCAGAGTTTCACCAATGGTGAGGGTTTTCTTATGCAACAAGTTTTGCTCACCCTTATGGTAGCCACATTCTGATTACATGGATGTGATGTGCTGTGGTTTAATTTTCTCACTTCAATGACTAAAGTGACAAGCTAAAGTGTTGGTGCAGCCATGATTATGATGAATTTTTTTTTTTTTTTTTTTGGTAAATGATTTCCAAAGTCATGTGCAGACCTGCCAGTAGTTTAAGTTGTTAAATGTGTATCTTTCTGAAGTGTCAACTATGCATTTTGAAAAAATCTTGTAAATATGTAGGAATTTTGTGTTTTTGTTTTTCTATCATGATGTTATCTCTGATAAGTGCGGGGACTGGATGTAAAAAAAGAAAAAAAAAGCACACAAGCGCTTATTCATTATCCTTGAAGTAAAAGAATTTTGATTGGTGTAGTGAACTTTGAGTGGGCTTGGCCTAGAAACATGTGGAATTTTGTGTCTAAGAAAACTTTGCAAGTTTTTTTGGTTTTTGTTATTAATCTTTTTCTTTTGGCAGAATATGTGCATAACAGGAGTGGAGGGCAGATATGCGAGCATGCAGATACACGTGATGCTATGCTTTTGTTCTTTTAATGTTTCTTTTTCACAAACTTTTTTTTCTGTGTCGTTATTTGAAAATATTTGTGATTGATTCAGTTGTAATTTTCATATTTTTTTTTTGGTAGAATTTTAACTTGAAACCAGTGCATCTATTGTGATGATAATGTGGAACTGTAGTAGAAGCAGCAGGGAAGATAGGTTGCAAAACAAGGAAGATGACATGATTCCTTTCTTTTGTGCCTACTTGATACATTCTTTATATTAACTGGCTAATTTCATGTTGTGACTGTTATATGTAAAAGCTTTTTTTTTATTTCATGTACCTAAAACTAAGCATGGGAAAGCTGATACACAACTGGCAACATTTGTCTTCTGTAAATTTTTTTTTTTTTGGGGGGGGGGGGAGGATTTTTTTGGTGTTCCTTGGCTAGAACCAGAGTTTCACCAATGGTGAGGGTTTTCTTATGCAACAAGTTTTGCTCACCCTTATGGTAGCCACATTCTGACTACATGGATGTGCTGTGGTTTAATTTTCTCACTTCAATGACTAAAGTGACAAGCTAACGTCTTGGTGCCATGACAATGGAGAATTTTTTGTTGTTGTTGTTGGTAAATGATTTCCAAAGTCATGTGCAGACCTGCTAGTAGTTTAATTTGTCAAATGTGTATCTTTCTGAAGTATCAACTATGCATTTTGAAAAAAATCTTGTAAATATGTAGAAATTTTGTGGATTGCAGAAAAATGACATTACACAGTGCACAAATCCAACATCACTCAGTCCAGAGTGCTAACTTTAGCATGCCCTTTCCTTTTACCTCGTTCGAGTGTGGTCAGCTCCTGCTATAAATAGCACTAGCTGGCCCCCAACTGGGCTGGGCTGGGATGGGATGGATTATTATTAGCATCTGAGAGGAGCTGAAAGTTGGGGGAAACTGACAGCTGTGCATTCCCAGTGTTGACCTGTTGTCTGACTGTTGCATTGGATTGGATTGGATTGCATAAAAAGGATTCCTCAAAGGTGTGCCAAAGTCAGATACCTGTGAAGACATTTTCTGAGAGAAATAAAAACAGCAACACAAGCCTAATACCATAATTGATGTGGATTGTATGACCATGCTCCTGCTAGTTGTGGTGAATGAACTGTAAATAATGTGCAATGGTTGATGTACACTGATTGACTCATCATTCTGTTACTTTTTGCGCTACAAAAAGTATGTATTGTGAATTCTGTAATTTGCTGTTTTTTTGTGATTGTTTTTGTGGCTATATTACATGCACAGTTGAACTGAACTACAGCTGGCTTCACTTCTTTACAGAAACTGTCTTGTTGGGACCCAGGCTTTTTTTGTACGAATTGGATTGAAGTAAGATTTGGTCTTTTTTTTTTTTCTTGAAAAATCAGTTTCAGATTTGAATGAATACATATAATTAATTGATCTGTCCATCTGCTGGACGTATTGTTTTGTTGTTGTTTTTGTTTTTTTAAATTCATTGACTGTTACCTGTACACATATGATTAATGAACTGGAGAAATGCTTCAAACGAATCCTACCCTTAGTGTATTCATAGACTTTGTTTTCATCCTTCTGTTGCCATTGCATGTTTGCTACAACATGCTGAGCTGATGACTATTTTAAATCTTCTGTTATTGTTTGTTTAATCTTTAGCATACTCCAGATCAGCCTGCTATTGTGTGTGTATTGCAGGGATGATTTTCCCAGAAATTTTCCTATACTTAACTTTTTTTTTTTTTTAACCATAGTCAGCACCCAAACTGACTTTATAAAATAGTCATTACAAAGATGTGTTAAGCTATAAATGAATACCTAAAATATGCGTTACATGAATAACAGAGCAAAGCAACTAATCTTTTCAGATTCCAAATGAGAACTATTACAATGGAAGAGGTAAAGGAAGTGATGTGACTCTCTTTCTAAAGAGTGAATGTCAGGGGGTAAGGCCCCTGAAGCTGAAGCCTATTTTTGAAAACTAAGACAAACATTCTCCTGAAGTGAAAACCAATCATGTATGAACATTTCTAATAGGTCTTTACGGTATAAAAACAACCACAGTCACAAAAGAGGGTTGGCAGCATTGTAGTGTGATGATTCTGAGAGGGAAGTTTTTCAAAATGAGTGGGATTAAGATCATAGACCTAAAGACTTTCCCCCCTAAGATATGTAAATAGATCTTGAAGTGTTGTTGCACATTTACTCTTTGGCATACTGAGGATTGAACTGTTCTTATGTATGTTTACTCTTTGGCATACTGAGAAATTAATAATTTTTTTGTGTACTATTTGACATTCTGAAGATTTAACTTTTCTTGTATATATCTACTCTTTGACATACTGAGGATTGAACTGTTCTGGTGTACATACATTTACTTTTGTGTGTGTGCTATACTAAGGATTGAACAGTTATTGTATATGTTTACCCTTTGACATACTGAGGATTGAACTGTTCTTGTAGATATTTATTCTTTGGCATACTGAGGATTAAAACTGTTCTGGTGTACATACATTTACATTTTCCCATACTAAGGAATGAACAGTTGTTGGATACGTTTACTTTCACAAATTGAGGATTAAATTGTTCTTGAACTGTTCTGGTGTACATACATTTACTTTTTTGTGTGTGCTATACTAAGGATTGAACAGTTATTGTATATGTTTACCCTTTGACATACTGAGGATTGAACTGTTCGTGTGTATGTTTACTCTTTGACATACTGAGGATTAAAACTGTTCTGGTGTATATACATTTACTTTTTTGCCATACTAAGGATGGAACTGTTCTGTAGATTTAATCTTTGACATACTGAGGATTGAACTGTTCTTGTAGATATTTACTCTTTGACATACTGGGGATTGAACTGTTGTTGTAGATATTTACTCTTTGACATACTGAGGATTAACACTGTTCTGGTGTACACACATTAACATTTTCCCATACTAGGATACTAAGGATGGAACTGTTCTGGTAGATATTTACTCTTTGGCATATTGAGGATTGACATGTACTTGTGTACATTTACTCTTTGGCACACTAAGGACTGAACAGTTCTTGTGGATATTTACCCTTTGACATACTGAGGATTGAACTGTTATTGTAGATATTTACCCTTTGACATACTGAGGATTAAACTGTTCTTGTAGATGTTTCTCTTTGGCATAATTAGGATTGAACTGTTCTATTATATATATATATATATATATATATATATATATATATATATATATATATATATATATATATATATTATATATTATATATATATTTATATATATTATATATATATATATTATTATTCTGGCATACTGAGAATTGAACTGGGGGGGGGGGGGGGGGGGGATTGTGGTTTTTTTTTTTAGTACTATTTGACATTCTGAAGATTTAACTTTTCTTGTTTATGTCTACTCTTTGGCATACTGAGGATTAAAACTGTTCTGGTGTACATACATTTACTTTTTTGCCATACTAAGGAAAACTATTCTTGTATATGTTTACTCTTTGACATACTAAGGATTGAACTGTTCCTGTGTATTTTTACTTTTTGACATACTGAAGAATGAACTGTTCTTGTGTATGTCTTCTCTTTGGCATACTCAGGATTCAATGCTCTTGTGTACATTTTCTCTTTGGCATACTGAGAATTCAATGTTCTTGTGTACATTTACTCTCTTGTATTCAGAGATTGAACTATGTCTTATATACTAACTCTTTGACATACTGAGGATTAAAAGTGTTCTGGTGTACACACATTTACTTTTTTAACATACTAAGGATTAAACTGTTCTTGTGTGTAATCATTTACTCTTTGACATACTGGGGATTGAACTGTTCTTGTGTATGTTTAATCTTTGACATACTAAGGATTGAACAGTTGTATATGTTTACTCTGAGGATTGAACTGTTGTTGTACATTTACTCGTTGGCATACTGGGAATCTTGTAGATATTTGCCAGTCACCAGTAGGTCAGTTACTATAAATGAAATTGTATAAACTTACCATCATTCATTACATTCTTTATCCTTTCACCTTTTCCCCACATCCCCTTTTCAGTGCATCCTTAGGCTAACGTGAATGTACCATTGTCTAAATCACCTTGTAGTGAACGGACATTAAATCAATGAGAAGAAGAAGAATACTGGGAATCAACCTTTTCTTGTTGTAAATTTACCCTTTGGCATACTGAAGACTGAACTGTTCTGGTGTATATACATTTACTCTTTTGCCATACTAAGGATTGAACTGTTCGTCTGTAAATTTACCCTTTGACATACTAAGAATTGAACTTTTCTTGTAGATATTTACTCTTTGACATACTGAGAATTGAACTGTTATTGTAGATGTTTACTCTTTGGCATACTGAGAACTGAAATATCATTGTAGATATTTACCCTTTGGCACATTGAGAATTGAGCTGTTCCTGTAGATATTTACCCTTTGACATACAGAGATTGAACTATGTCTGTGTATGATTACTGTTTGACATAAGAGTATTAAACTTTTTTTTGTTTGTTTGCTATTTGACATTCTGAAGATTTAACTTTTCTTGTATATGTCTACTCTTTGACATACTGAGGACTGAACTGTTCTTGTGTACATACATTTACTCTTTTGTCATACTAAGGATTGAACTGTTCGTCTGTAAATTTACCTTTTGACATACTAAGAATTGAACTTTTCTTGTAGATTTTTACTCTTTGACATACTGAGAATTGAACTGTTATTGTAGATATTTACTTTTTGGCATACTGAGAACTGAAATGTTATCGTAGATATTTACCCTTTGGCTTATTGAGGACTGAACTGCTCCTGTAGAGATTTACCCTTTGGCTTATTGAGGATTGAGCTGTTCCTGTAGAGATTTACCCTTTGATATACAGAGATAAAACTAAGTCTGTGTATGATAACTGTTTGACATACAGAGGGTTGAACTTTTTTTTGTTTGTTTGCTATTTGACATTCTGAAGATTTAACTGTTCTTGTATATGTCTACTCTTTGACATACTGAGGATTGAACTGTTCTTGTGTACGTGTATGTTTACTGTTTGACATACTAAGGATTAAAATGGTTCTGGTGTACATACATTTACTCTTTTGCCATACTAAGGATTGAACTGTTCGTCTGTAAATTTACCTTTTGACATACTAAGAATTGAACTTTTCTTGTAGATATTTACTCTTTGACATACTGAGAATTGAACTGTTATATAGATATTTACTCTTTGGCATACTAGGATTGAATTGCTCTTGTAGATTTACCTTTGGCTTATTGAGGACTGAACTGCTCCTGTAGAGATTTACCCTTTGGCTTATTGAGGATTGAGCTGTTCCTGTAGAGATTTACCCTTTGACATACAGAGATTGAACTAAGTCTGTGTATGATAACTGTTTGACATACAGAGGGTTGAACTTTTTTTTGTTTGTTTGCTATTTGACATTCTGAAGATTTAACTTTTCTTGTATATGTCTACTCTTTGACATACTGAGGATTGAACTGTTCTTGTGTATGTTTACTGTTTGACATACTAAGGATTAAAACGGTTTTGGTGTACATACATTTACTCTTTTGCCATACTAAGGATTGAACTGTTTGTCTGTAAATTTACCTTTGACATACTAAGAATTGAATTTTCTTGTAGATATTTACTCTTTGACATACTGAGAATTGAACTGTTATTATAGATATTTACTCTTTGGCATACTGAGGATTGAATTGCTCTTGTAGAGATTTTACCCTTTGGCTTATTGAGAATTGAGCTATTCCTGTAGATATTTACCCTTTGACATACAGAGATTGAACTGTCTGTGTATGATTACTGTTTGACATACAGAGTATTAAACTTTTTTTTGTTTGTTTGCTATTTGACATTCTGAAGATTTAACTGTTCTTGTATATGTCTACTCTTTGACATACTGAGGACTGAACTGTTCTTGTGTACATACATTTACTCTTTTGCCATACTAAGGATTGAACTGTTCGTCTGTAAATTTACCTTTTGACATACTAAGAATTGAACTGTTCTTGTAGATATTTACTCTTTGACATACTAAGAATTGAACTTTTCTTGTAGATATTTACTCTTTGACATACTAAGAATTGAACTTTTCTTGTAGATATTTAGTCTTTGACATACTGAGAATTGAACTGTTATTATAGATATTTACTCTTTGGCATACTAAGGATTGAATTGCTCTTGTAGATATTTACCCTTTGGCTTATTGAGGACTGAACTGCTCCTGTAGAGATTTACCCTTTGGCTTATTGAGGATTGAGCTGTTCCTGTAGAGATTTACCCTTTGATATACAGAGATAAAACTAAGTCTGTGTATGATAACTGTTTGACATACAGAGGGTTGAACTTTTTTTTGTTTGTTTGCTATTTGACATTCTGAAGATTTAACTTTTCTTGTATATGTCTACTCTTTGACATACTGAGGATTGAACTGTTCTTGTGTATGTTTACTGTTTGACATACTAAGGATTAAAACGGTTCTGGTGTACATACATTTACTCTTTTGCCATACTAAGAATTGAACTGTTCGTCTGTAAATTTACCTTTTGACATACTAAGAATTGAACTTTTCTTGTAGATATTTACTCTTTGACATACTGAGAATTGAACTGTTATTGTAGATGTTTACTTTTTGGCATACTGAGGATTGAATTGCTCTTGTAGATATTTACCCTTTGGCTTATTGAGGACTGAACTGCTCCTGTAGAGATTTACCCTTTGGCTTATTGAGGATTGAGCTGTTCCTGTAGAGATTTATCCTTTGATATACAGAGATAAAACTAAGTCTGTGTATGATAACTGTTTGACATACAGAGGGTTGAACTTTTTTTTGTTTGTTTGCTATTTGACATTCTGAAGATTTAACTTTTCTTGTATATGTCTACTCTTTGACATACTGAGGATTGAACTGTTCTTGTGTATGTTTACTGTTTGACATACTAAGGATTAAAACGGTTCTGGTGTACATACATTTACTCTTTTGCCATACTAAGGATTGAACTGTTTGTCTGTAAATTTACCCTTTGACATACTAAGAATTGAATTTTTCTTGTAGATATTTACTCTTTGACATACTGAGAATTGAACTGTTATTATAGATATTTACTCTTTGGCATACTGAGGATTGAATTGCTCTTGTAGAGATTTACCCTTTGGTTTATTGAGAATTGAGCTATTCCTGTAGATATTTACCCTTTGACATACAGAGATTGAACTATGTCTGTGTATGATAACTGTTTGACATACAGAGTATTAAACTTTTTTTGTTTGTTTGCTATTTGACATTCTGAAGATTTAACTGTTCTTGTATATGTCTACTCTTTGACATACTGAGGACTGAACTGTTCTTGTGTACATACATTTACTCTTTTGCCATACTAAGGATTGAACTGTTCGTCTGTAAATTTACCTTTTGACATACTAAGAATTGAACTTTTCTTGTAGATATTTACTCTTTGACATACTGAGAATTGAACTGTTATTGTAGATGTTTACTTTTTGGCATACTGAGGATTGAATTGCTCTTGTAGATATTTACCCTTTGGCTTATTGAGGATTAAGCTGTTCCTGTAGAGATTTACCCTTTGACATACAGAGATTGAACTAAGTCTGTGTATGATAACTGTTTGACATACAGAGGGCTGAACTTTTTTTTGTTTGTTTGCTATTTGACATTCTGAAGATTTAACTTTTCTTGTATATGTCTACTCTTTGACATGCTGAGGATTGAACTGTTCTTGTGTATGTTTACTGTTTGACATACTGAGGATTAAAACTGTTCTGGTGTACATACATTTACTCTTTTGCCATACTGAGGACTGAACTATTCTTGTACATATTTAATCTTTGACATACTGAAAATTGAACTGTTTTTGTGTATGATTATTTACTCTTTAACATACTGAGGATTGAGCGGTTCTTGTGTATGCTTAATCTTTGACATACTAAGGATTGAACAGTTGTATATGTTTACTCCTTTGCATATTGATGATTGAACGGTTCTTGTGTATGTTTAATCTTTGACATACTAAGGATTGAACGGTTCTTGTGTATGTTTACTCTTTGACATACTAAGGATTGAACGGTTGTTGTACATGTTTACTCTGAGGATTGAACTGTTGTTGCACATTTACTCTTTAGCATAACTGGGAATTGAACTTTTCTTGTTGTAAATTTACCCTTTGACATACTGAGGACTGAACTGTTATTGTAGATATTTACTCTTTTGGCATACTGAAAATTGAACTGTTCCTGTAGAGATTTACCCTTTGGCTTATTGAAGATTGAGCTGTTCCTGTAGAGATTTACCCTTTGGCTTATTGAGGATTGAGCTGTTCCAGTAGAGATTTACCCTTTGACATACAGAGATTGAACTATGTCTGTGTATGATTACTGTTTGACATACAGAAGGTTGAACTTTTTTTTATTTGTTTGCTATTTGACATTCTGAAGATTTAACTTTTCTGGTATATGTCTACTCTTTGACATACTGAGGATTGAACTGTTCTTGTGTATGTTTACTGTTTGACATACGAGGATTAAAACTGTTCTAGTGTACATGCATTTACTCTTTTGCCATACTGAGGATTGAACTGTTCGTCTGTAAATTTACCTTTTGACATACTAAGAATTAAACTTTTCTTGTAGATATTTACTCTTTGACATACTGAGAATTGAACATTTCTTGTAGATATTTACTCTTTGACATACTGAGAATTGAACTGCTATTGAAGATGTTTACTTTTTGGCATACTGAGAACTGAAATGTTATTGTAGAGATTTACCCTTTGGCTTATTGAGGATTGAGCTGTTCCTGTAGATATTTACCCTTTGACATACAGAGATTGAACTATGTCTGTGTATGATTACTGTTTGACATACAGAGATTGAACTATGTCTGTGTATGCTTACTGTTTGACATACAGAGATTGAACTATGTCTGTGTATTACTGTTTGACATACAGAGGATTGAACTGGTTTTTTTTGTTTGCTATTTGGCATTCTAAAGATGTAACTTTTTTTGTATATATTTACTCTTTGACATACTGAGGATTGATACTGTTCTGGTGTACACACATTTACTCTTTTGCCATGCTGAGGATTGTCAAACTGTTCTTGTATATGGTTACTCTTTGGCATACATGATAGTGTGAAGAAGGTGGAGATGATAGTGTGAAGAAGGTGGAGATGATAGTCTGAAGAAGGTGGAGATGATAGTCTGAAGAAGGTGGACATGATAGTCTGAAGAAGGTGGACATGATAGTCTGAAGAAGGTGGAGATGATAGAAGGTAGAGATGATCGTCTGAAGAAGGTGGAGATGATAGTGTGAAGAAGGTGGAGATGATAGTGTGAAGAAGGTGGACATGATAGTGTGAAGAAGGTGGAGATGATAGTCTGAAGAAGGTGGACATGATAGTCTGAAGAAGGTGGAGATGATAGTCTGAAGGTGGAGATGATAGTCTGAAGAAGGTGGAGATGATAGTCTGAAGAAGGTGGAGATGATAGTGTGAAGAAGGTGGAGATGATAGTGTGAAGAAGGTGGAGATGATAGAAGGTAGAGATGATAGTCTGAAGAAGGTGGAGATGATAGAAGGTAGAGATGATAGTCTGAAGAAGGTGGAGATGATAGTGTGAAGAAGGTGGAGATGATAATGTGAAGAAGGTGGAGATGATAGTGTGAAGAAGGTGGAGATGATAGTGTGAAGAAGGTGGAGATGATAGTGTGAAGAAGGTGGAGATGATAGTGTGAAGAAGGTGGAGATGATAGTCTGAAGAAGGTGGAGATGATAGTGTGAAGAAGGTGGACATGATAGTCTGAAGAAGGTGGACATGATAGTGTGAAGAAGGTGGACATGATAGTGTGAAGAAGGTGGACATGATAGTCTGAAGAAGGTGGAGATGATAGTCTGAAGAAGGTGGAGATGATAGTCTGAAGAAGGTGGAGATGATAGAAGGTAGAGACGATAGTCTGAAGAAGGTAGAGACAATAGTCTAATCGCTTACCGAAAATTTTGTCGAAAGGAATGGTGGTCTATTTCACTTTTTTTTTTTTCATGATTGGAATAAGTTTGCTGTATTTTTCACCACAGACAGGTGTCATGATAAAGAAAACGAGATAAGTTTTGACAGGTAAGAAACCTCGAGCTCCTGTTGTGTCTGTCTACCCCTTGACACGACTGTAAGGGAGTGATCTGTTGTGTATTTGTTTCATGCAGAGGAATGAAGCTGATGTCACTTTAATTAATCAATCAAGTGGCACTGTGTTTATAGATAATGTTGACGTTTTATAGATTTTTGCTGGACTTCTTGAGATATATGGGTAGTTCGACTTCATTTTAGGTAATCACATGAAAATTGCTGAATCATCAATGCGTTTGCATAGAACAATTTTCATGAAGGAAATCGCATCAAAAGCAAGTGTGCTGTTTTACGCCTAAACCTGGGCAAAATGAAGTTAGAGGTGAGAAATGATGCCATGATCATTATTGGAGTAAACTACAATAATCAATCCGCTCTACCGCAAAGGGCCATGTTTGATTTTACATCATGATTTGTCTGTTATTGGTAATTATTATTGGTATTCAATGTTTACTTCATAAAGTATGGGCCATTTTAGCATACAGGCTCTATAACATTCCAAGTGAAGGATAAGAGGTTTAGGCATAAGTCATTGTTTTCTCGGTGCATATGTGTGGATACCTGCACACATGTGGTTACATGTGTGTTTATTTGTACATTGTTTATGCTTCTGTTAGAGGTGGCAGTTTCGAAAACACTACAGATTGTATGTCTGTTTGAAGATTTGTGAGGTAATCTTGAGAGTGGTTACATATTATATTTGCTTTGAAGTAATTTTTTTCCTTTCACTCACAGAGTGTGTAATCATTGTGAGACCATTGGTTTGATTTATGGTTAGAGTACCTATATGTAGATTTACTACAATAACAATATTACAATGATGCATATCTTTTGAACAGTTGGTTACATGTGGATCAGATTTGTTGTAATTCTGTTTGTTAAGATAAAAATTATGTTATCATAATGATTACATTTATACTAAAAGAATGACACAGTCATGATTTTACTGCGTAACTTTTTTTTTTTTTTAATTGAATGGCAACTTTACCAAGCAAGAACTGTGCAGTTTGTTTTGTTTGACAATTATAGTCTACAACATTGCAGATAAATGTTAGCATTGTGTGATGTTTGTGACCCGACATAAGATGCGCCATGCAAACAGGCCAGGGCCCTCATTGTTTAATAATTGTGTGCTGTTTGATGTATACCCAAGTCAAGGTGGAGGAATAAAGTTCGTGTGATGAAGACTTTCTGCATAAATTATGAGCAATTGGTGAAAATTAGTGCGACAACAGAGGGCCATCTTAAATTTTGCACCTTCTTCACTGTTAGTATTTGCAGTTGGTTTTCAGTAAGGGCAGAGTTGAAAGCCAGCATACATGAACAATTTATATGTGGTTTCATCTGTAAAGAACATTTTTGTTGGAATTTAAAAAAAAAAAAAAAAAAAAAAGGTTTACAACAATTAACAATCCTGACCGAATCACAGAACCTGGGAAAAGGAATGGATGGGGAAAAGAAAGGAAGAAAGAGGTTAGATTTTCCCATTCAATCCAAGAAAGTGGAGTATGGCCATTCGCACAGTTTTCTCTTTACTAGGGCAGGGGAGGGTGCATGGACATGACTGCTATGGTATTCCTTTTTCCTACCTACAGGTGTGGACACCTGGATGGCAAAAACAGCAGGATAATGAATTAATCTGGTCAGGGAAAATGGCTGAAGGTAAAGAGCTCAGACTCCACAAAAACAAAATCTTTGAAATAAATGTTAAAGGGCAGAAAATTTCTGCCCAGCACACTCTCACCAGTATTTGTAAGCCAGCTCATTCGGTCTAGAATTTTCTCTCTAGTTTCATTGCCTGGGTCTTCTTTTCTTGTTCTTTGGTTAGAGCTCTGAGGTTCACCAATGTTGGTGCAATGTTGTGTATGTGACAGTTTTTGCCCCTCATTAATAAGGTACATGCATTCTGACTTCAGGGATGCTGTCTAAACAGAACACCAGTCTGCCTGCATTTTATCTGTTCCTACCGGCACAAAAGGTGGAACAGGTTTTAACATGTGCACAAGATGTTCTGCATGTGTTCACATGATGGACATGGGTTTAAGGCAATGTGAGGCACTAAATTTTACTTTTTACAAATGAAGAATTAAAACCTAGTCTTTGATATTAACTTATAGTACTATGACTTCTAACAAAAAATGTTACTTGTTTTATGTTAGTGAGCCATGTTTCCATGGAAACCAAGATAAACATCCGCCATCTTGGATTTTTAGGAATGATTTTTTACCCATAAATTCAAGTGCTACATTCATGATTTTTGGCACAAATGTACATAATGGGTGTATTTACAGTTAAATAGAGAGACATTCTTGAAAAAATTCACTGTTTATTTTTTATAATTTTTTTTTTTAATGGACACTTTTTATACAAGGTATTATGTAATCTGATCTTTTTAACAGAAAAAATACTCATAATATTAAAAAAGTCTCTCTATATTACTGTCAAGAAGACCATAATGTGTAAGTGTGCCAAGTTTCATCAATTTCTGATAGACAGTTTTTGAGAAATTTTGATCACAAAATGCATGTGATGCAAAAAACACAAAGTGGAGAAAAAAGAGGAAAAAGAATACAAACATGTACAGACCACCATATATTACTCATAGCCTTGTTGGAAAGCTTCAGTTCACATATCCAGCCCTTTAAAAACAAGAATAAATAATCAGAACACCCCTGTAGGCTAGGCTGGGCCACTTTCCAGCACCATCAGCTCCTCTACCCCTTCAGTTTGGCAGCTCTCAGAGTGTCGCGCCTCTTGATCACACTGGCCCTCTGGTACCTGAGGCTGTTCTTCTCCCTGTCCTGCTGTCTGGATGCCCTCAGCCTCTTCATGTGCACACTTATATCAAATCTAAAGCAACTGGCAGTGTCTTGGGCAGAAGCAGGACCTAAGTTGAACTCATGGATGGCTGTCAGACTGCAAAGAGAACTCGCCAGCATGATGTGAGCTTGTCCATGGAACAACAAATTTCACAAGGCTGTTCAGGCACTCTTTGAGTCTTGCCAGCACCACATCTTTGAAGCAGCTGCATCTTTGTCATTCTCTCATAAACAGGCATGAAGTAGATATGCTGCTTCTCATAGTTCAGGGGTGTTGTCAGCTCACTGAAGATATCACACCTTGTCGCATTCCATGGTGCACACCACAGGACTGCTTCAAACTCCATGTGAGCTCATAAATTGAATCAAGATATACTGATCTAGATATAACAATTTATGTTTGGAGCTGTGTGTGTGTGTGTGTGTGTGTGTGTGTGTGTGTGTGTGTGTGTGTAGGTATGCATGTAGACACACACACACATATATACACACACACACATATATACACACACATATATATACATATATAAATATATATACATATATATATATATGCTAGTGTGTTTGTGAATACTTGCATGAAGAGTATGCTGTAATCTAGATCTAGTATAATGAATTTGTTCAAACAATAAAGTTGATTTCCACTCCATATTCATTTCAGCCTGAATCCTTTTGTGAAAACTGTTAATTAATTAATTCATGCAGTTTTATCCTATACTTCTGTCCATAAATGCAAAAATATATTCATGTTTTGCCTCATTAGAATTACAGGTATAAATAAAGAAAATTGTGTCTCACACACACACACACACACACACACACACACACACACACACTCATGCATGTGCACACACACACACACACATGCATTTGCACACACACACACATGCATTTGCACACACACACACACACACACACACACACACACAAATATAAAACAGCTAGGCCTACCAGTGAACTTGTTTCCCACCCCAAATCCCCCCTACAGCTTGCTTACTGGTGATACACAACACACATTGAATACACAGAACAACTAACCCATGTGGTTTCTTTTCCTCTGTTCTGAAGCCAAAAGTTAGTTTACACTTGGAGCAGTTTCTGCTCATTACAGTTACCAGCTGGCTCAGAACTGGCATTTTCGAACCTTTTTTCACAAACGGCCTGATATGGTTCATGTTTGAGCAGAGTACAAGCTTTCTTGCTTAGCAAAACACTCTCAGTACGCAGCGATCTTGACAGCGAAGCAGACGATGAGATTTCACTTTTAGAACACTGTAGCACTAAGTCAGACTCGGCACTGATTCTCAACAATTCGTCCGTTTCCTTCCATGTTTTGCACTGTCGAGCAAATGCAAGGTGTTTTTCGCGACTCGGCTTGCATTTATAAGCCAATTGAAGCGTTTATTTCTTCAAACGAGTCATTTTTCTGCTTGAAGCGGAGGTACGAACTCGATGTAAACAGCGGCCATTTTGCGTCACGTGACCCGATTCAACTAACCGGCCAGCTTACTTTTGAATCGCTCTCTATATATGGAAGTTGCCGTCGATATGCTAATCGACTGAAATGACGTAGGCCTATAACTCGTTGTGAATGAGTGTTCGTAGTAGAAGCTCTTCGGAATCTTGTAGGGGAGACAATCTAGTTTCGTTTGGTGTATGATACGTCATACTTTGTGAACTAGAAATGCATGTTGCTAGGGCATAAATGTCGGCATTTTCACGCATTTTTCGGAATAAAAGAACACAAACTCGGTTGGGTTAGGTTAGTAAAACGTTTTTTAATTGCATAAAGACAATGTATTTGTAAAATCTAATTATGTCATATGAATATATACATGCCCTAGAATGTAAAATTGGAAAAATCTCAAAATAGCCAAAATGACCTAAATTTAGTAATGTTGGGTGCCGCACATTGCCTTAAAGTCTCATCTGAAGTACTTCTAAGGGGGGGGGGGGGGGTTGAGTCAGTTCTGATTTTAATTCCAGGAGAAAAGTCCTCCTGAATGGGTGCCTCAAACTCAGGCCATAAGATCAAGGACTCAATGTTCTAACCACTAGGCTATCTTGCCTCCCCCCCTTCCCCCCCCCCCCCTTGTTATTTTTAACTGACATCCTGATGGAGCTAAAAGTTGGGGAGAATATTTAAAGACTGTAGTGGCAAGTATTTTCAGCTTTCTCATTCTTTCTTCTTTATCTCCTAGATCTTCTGATTTTTTGGGTTGCATTTTCAGAGAATGTAAAAGACCAACAACAAATAAAACCCCCACAAAAACAAAACAACAAAAGCTTTCTTGGGGCACAATGATGTTGGTTTTATTCTAACTTTCTTGGGGCACAATGATGTTGGTTTTATTGTGATCTTTTGCCCCATATGGATTGTAAATTAGGCAAGTTGCCTCTTGCTATATTTTGTTTGTGTAACCTGTATGTATTTTGGAGCATGAATATTTTGTATTATCATGCAATTAGCTTTCCAGCTACTTTTTTTTTTTCCTTTGACAAAGAATTTTATACTAATGGTGAAGGTATATACCACTCTATTGCATGTTGTTTTAGCACATTTCTGTTTTTAATTATATCTATTTTTGAAGGGATATATCCCTCTATTGCATGTTGTTTCAGCACATTTCTGTTTTTAATTATATCTATTTTTGAAGGGATATATCCCTCTATTGCATGTTGTTTTAGCACATTTCTGTTTTTATATCTATTTTTGAAGGGATATATCCCTCTATTGCATGTTGTTTTTGCACATTTCTTTTTTAATTATGTCCATTTTCGAAGGGATATATATATCTATATTGCATGTTGTTTTAGCACATTTTCTTTTTTAATTATGTCTATTTTCGAAGGGATATATCACTCTATTGCACGTTGTTTCAGCACATTTCTTTTTTAATTATGTCCATTTTTGGAGGGATATATATAACTATATTGCGTGTTGTTTTTGCACATTTCTTTTTTAATTATGTCCATTTTTGGAGGGATATATATAACTATATTGCATGTTGTTTTTGCACATTTCTTTTTTAATTATGTTTTAGCACGGGTTTTTTTTGTTTTTGTTTTTAATCATGTCTATTTTCGAAGGGATATATCACTCTATTGGATGTTATTTTTAGCACATTCCTTTTTTAACTATATCTATTTTCAAAGGGATATATATCACTCTATTGAATTATGTTTTAGCACGTCTTTTTCAATCATCTATTTTCTTTTAGTTCAGGCACCTGAAAGTTTACAGTTTTAATAACATTTAGAGTAATAAGTGTTTTCATCATTGGTCTGGCACAGTTTTTTTTTCATTGTGCATTGTATTTTGTTATTCATTATTTATTATTCTTTTTTTTATTGGTTCATACTTCTGAGTGTATATGGTGTTAATAATGACATTTAAAGTATAAGAAGTGTTTTTTCCCCTGATATGACCCCGAGTGGTCTATTCCTATTCCTCCCCCCCCCCCCCCCCCTTCTTCTGTGTAACCTCCCCCCCCCCCTCCCCCCCCCCCACCACCCCCCATTCAAAGTCACAGCACAGGAAGAATGTGTACATCTTTGGTCTCATAAAGGTCTTGCGTCAATTTTAGTACAGTAAAATGCTGGATGTCAAAATTCCCACAGGAAAGTTACAAATATAAATTGTATCATCTAAAGTGAAAAAGTAAGAAAAATCTAGGAAACAGAACAGATGGAAGTCTTGAGTATTACATACCAACTTCAGTACAGTACAAGTATTCCTGGATGCTAGAGACTCCGTTGAACACAAACTGTGTTGGCATATGGCATGCATTTTCTGATTAAGTGCACGCAAAAAACAACAACAAAAATTCAAGCAAAACAAAAAGAATAAAAACAACTCTGGCAAGAACATTCTGACAAAATTGTGCCCCAAAAATTATGCAGGCAGGGGGTAAAAAAAAAAAAAAAGCAACCAAGGAAATAACTTGTGGCATAGTCTATTCATGACCTGTTCAGCCCAGAAAAAAACCAGCCTGAATTTCATGCAAGGGTACCTGCTCAGTGTGTGAAGAGCTGGGCTACACACCACATTTGTTTCCTGTGGTACAGAAGTTGAGTGATTCCTGTTGCACTGTTAGTATTCTTGTGCATGTGTATTAGAAGAATTGTCTCTTCACACCAATAGTTGACTGTTTACCTGGGGTTTTGTTTTTCTTTACTGTCCATCTAATAATCTTGATACCCCCCCCCCCCCCCCCTTTTTTTTTTTTCTTAACTTATCATAATCTGTAATTTGTTCCTGAAATTTTTGGTGGATGTATGGGCTCGATCCAGAGTTGCAGATTTATTTTATACCACTTTATGTCACAGCAGATTTCTCAGCGTGAAATTCGGGCTGCTCTCCCTGGGGAGAGCGTGTCGCCACAAGTGCAGCTTAGGATCAGTTCTTGTTTTCACAGGGTATATTGTTTCTGGAAACGCTGATGGCGTTCAAGATTTACAAAACTGAAAACAGGGTTCATAATATGAACCTTAAAAAGGGTCTGTTAAATTTCTTAATTCTTTTTACCCTAGAAAGTTCTTAAGAATGGAGCATTTGCTTCTAGGAGCTTCAAAAGAGCTTGGGTTATGCTACTGAATCTGAATGAAGTTTCAGACAATTATTCTGTGACTGTTTTGTTGTGACTTTGGTAAAAATTGTGATTTAGAAGTACAAGTATGTGGCGTACTTAATCATCAAATCAAGGATCACACTGTTTATTTTGATGGAAATGAAAAAGAGTTAAAAGGCCTTCAGTAAGTCTGATAGACATGGCAGCAGTTTCTTTGCCTTTTTGTCTTGAACATAAAAATGCATTGCGATATTTTCCTACAACATTCCACCAAAAAAGGCCTTTATGAACCCTGTGTACCATATCCATATATGCAAAAATTATTCATAGCAAGAAGACCTTGATTAATCATCATATGTCGAGTGAGGTTTCCACCAAAAGTTCTGGAGAAAAAACGTGCACTTTTGTTTTCAGATATAAAGTGAGATATATACTACAAAATGTTGTTTTTCAGTGTTTATGTATGCCTGTGCTTGTTGAGTCAAGATGCACATACATACACCATCAGAGCGTAGAATTGGCAGAGAAAAAAAAAGAGGAAAGTAAGCTGGGGTCCAGGGGCCGCTTAGGCCCTGGTGGGGTGCAGGGGCAAAGCCCCGCTGGGGGGTCCAGGGGGGCGAAGCCCCCCGGCCGAAAATGAATTTTAGCATTTTAAAGGCAATTTGGAGGCCTCTCCAGCACCATTTTGAGCAATGTGTGTGTGTGTGTGTGTGTGTGTGTGTGTGTGTGTGTGTGTGTGTGTGTGTGTGTGTGTGTGTGTGTGTGTGTGTGTGTGTGAGTGAGAGAGAGACACACACAGAGACAGACACAGACTCAGACTTTTAGACCTTCCATAAAGAACCACCAGAGTATGTCAAACTTGTTTTAAAAAGATCCCTTCTAGGTAGCCCTAACATAAGTTTGTGTGTACAACTATGATGGTTAATGGAAAACATGGAGAGAGTGAGAGAGACAGAGACAGAGACAGACAGACAGACAAAAACAGTGGGTGAGAGAAATGAGGACATAAACATCCAGCAACTAATTGCAGAATTAAAAAAGGGGGACACATGTCTGTAGTGATAACCAGGCATGGTACTGCAGGAAAAGCACTTTTTCCTGAAATGTAGTGGGGGTCCAGGGGGCATTGCCCCCTTGTGGGGTCAAGGGGCAGAGCCCCTTGTGGGGGTCAGGGGGCAACGCCCCCTGAAGCTGAAGGTTTTTTGACAATTCTAGCCTGTTTAAAGGCCTCTCCTTGAACTAATTTCAGTTTTCACACTAAGCAATTTCTGCCCTAAATTAAGCTCTCCAAGTATGACTTTTTCTGTCATTTCTTCAATCTAAAGGAAGTTCTACACTCAAGTAATCACATAGCAAAAATAAGTACATTTCTAGACAAATGTGCACAAATGCAGATAGAGGAAGAAAGAGAAAGAAAGGGCAGACACACACAGACAGAGAAACAGAGAGAGGGGGGGTGTGAGAGAGAGAGAGAGAGAGAGAGAGAGAGAGAGAGAGAGAGAGAGAGAGAGAGAGAGAGAGAGAGAGAGAGAGAGTGTGTGTGTGTGTGTGTTTGAGAGAGAGAGAGAGAGAGAGAGAGAGAGAGAGAGAGAGAGAGAGAGAGAGAGAGAGAGAGAGAGAGAGAGAGTGTGTGTGTGTGTGTGTGTGTGTGTGTGTGTGTGTGTGTGTGTGTGTTTGAGAGAGACAGACAGACAGACAGACAGACAGACACCGCCAGAAAGAGAAAGGGCAGGCTGGTCGCCTGTGGATTGTTATGATACTGTAAACATCGCTCTCTGACCACATACACGCTGAAGGCAGCCAGTGGAAAGCCCCCCCCCCCCCCCCCCTTCCTACCATCCCTCTTCACCCCTCTGCCTTAGGCTTACAGCTGCAACTGACACCCTTCTGTCGACAGATAGGCCTACCTAGTAGACTGGTGATGTAAAGAAGAGAAGGGAAGTACTGGGCATTATTTGACTGGTTCTCTGTGGGTTTCGTTATTTTTCTTTTCTTTTTTTTTCTTTTTCTTTTACGCGGATTTCCGCGAATTCGCGGAGATGTACCATGCCTGATTATCCTGTGTCTGCCTGTTTATACATGTACACTTGATCTGTTTCTCATTTTCTGAAGAAGCTGTATGTTTCTTCCCTGCTTGGATATCCTGAGTGTTGTCCACAGCAGTATTTTTATCTGTGTCAGTCTGCAAGAGTTGTATTCCCGCGGATGGGGTAGATCACCTTGTGTTTTGCCTTTTGCGAAATTAATGGTCTTCAAGTGCTCTGCGGCCCTGGCTAGCATAGAGAATGTCGCACTGGCAAGCTTCGCAAAACGCTTAGCCTGCAGCATCCAGTTTGCCAATGTGCTCGCCAATCCTCACATTTCGATCCCCAGCCTTGAATTCACCATCCACCCACTCCCATTTCCATGCTTTTGCATCCTCTATCATCATAGACATTGAGTCCGATCGACGATCGTTCTCCCGCACATGCTAGCCATTTAGCTAGGCCTACCGAGTCTAGTGAGTGAGAACTGAACCCTTTGACGACACTCGCACCATTTGAGAATTTCATCTGGTTTCGTTTTTTTTTTCCCCCCAGATTTTTTTTTTCCGCGGAAAGCATTTTTTTCCCCGCGGAAATCAGTTTTAAAAAATCGGAAATCCGCGGAAACGCGGAGAATTCTATGCTCTGACCATAAAACAATGACATTGTTTTCTTACTATTTGACTTTGACATTTTCTTTGCAAAGATAACTTATGACCTTCAACTGCTAGCCTTTTATAAACACTTTTCACCACACACACACACACACACACACACACACACACTCTCTCTCTCTCTCAAAATAATGATCAGTATACAAATACATAAACATATGACGCTCCACCACATAAGGAGTCGCATTGCACCTGAGGTCAATTTTTAGTTATTGACAGGCTATTAATTTGCAATGAAATGGCTATACAACTCAAAAAACAGACTGAAAATCGAACAATTCTATCAAAAGTTATTACAAATTGAAATGATAGACTGCAGAAATGTCAAATTGAGAAATTGACCAGTTTAGCATCCTAATAAGTGGTCAGAATGAGGGCTTCGCCATTTCCAAAGCATGTTTAAAGACAAAAGGAAACAAAATGATGCCTTGATATTTCATTTCAAGGTAGAATAAGTGCTATAGTTTTATAATCAATCAGAATCTCAAAATCGACAACATCACCCCCACCTGTCTTTAATGGCTCCTAGCGGAAAAGTGGATTATGTGCTAAGCAACTCATTTCATGGTGGAGCATCACATATGTGCAGAATTTAAGAAATAAAAATGTAATGATTCATCCTAGACATCACTTGTTTTGGGGGTTGCTGTTGTTTTTTTTTCTTTTTTGAAAAAAAATATTCAATCAAATCTCGAACACGTGTGTCTTAAAACAGCACATGATTTATTGTCACAATCATAAGTTAAAAAAACAACAAACAAACAAACAAAAAAAACCATAAGCAAATGAAACCCCAACCAATCAACCAAACGACAAACTTCTCAAGACAAACTTAAAACACACACTGTGACACAGTTCTGTCATTTCCAGACCAGAATTTTGTTTGGAGTTCCTGACAACACAACTCCTCCCAAAACAAACAAACAAACCAACCAACCATGCCAGTGGAAGAAGGGAGACATGCTTTCTAATAAAAAGCCTTCTACCTTAACCCTCTTAGTCCTGAACCGGGATTGAATAATTGTCCTATAATAAGACAAGACAGTTCAAACAAAATGAAATTTCCGATTCCACAGACCTGCAGTAAAAGGGAGGGGGACAAAAAACAAAACAACCTCCACAGCCACACACACAATATCAACACACGCTCTCTCTCACTCCCTTTACTCACACAAACACCCCCCACACCTCTGCCCATAAGGATGGGGGTTTAGCGTTCTGTGTGGTGGCTGGGGGCTGCAAAAAAAACCAAAAAAAGCCAAAAAACCCCGACCTCCACAGCCACACAATCAATATCAACACATGTTTTCTCACTCCCTGACAGTTAAAATAATTATTAAAAAATTCTGATCCAGTAAAGGGGGGGGGGGACAAGAAATAAAACCACCTCCACAGCCACACACACACATTATCAGCACACATTCTCTCTCACTCCCTTCACTCTCACACAAACAGCCCCCACACCTCTGTCCTACGAACACGGGGTTTAGCGCTCTATGCGGTGTCTGAAAAAAAAAAAAAAATCAACCTCCACAGCCACACAATCAATATCAACACATGGTCTCTCACTCCACGATAGTTAAAAAAAAAAAAAAGAAGAAATTTTTGATCCACAGACATGTAAAGGGGGGGGACAAGAAACAAAACAATCTTCACAGCCATACAATCAATATCAACACACGCTCTCTCTCACTCCCTTCACTCTCACAAACACCCCCACACACCTCTGTCCTAGGAGGATAGGGGTTTAGCGTTCTGTGCGGTGGCTGGGGGCTGCAAAAAACAAAAAAAAAAAAGATAAAAAAGATATAAAAAATTACCTCCACAGCCACACAATCAATATCAACACACGCTCTCTCTCACTCCCTTCACTCTCACACAAACATCCCCACACCTCTGTCCTACGAGCACAGGGGTTTAGCATTCTGTGCAGTGGCTGGGGGCCGGGAAAAAAACCCAAAAAAACCCCAACCAAACAAACCCCAACCTCTACAACCACACAATCAATATCAACACATGCTCTCTCTCACTCCCTTCACTCACACAAACAGCCCCCACACCTGTCCTAGGAGGACGGGGGTTTGGCATTCTGTGTGGTGGCTGGGGGCTGCGAAACAAACAAACAAAAAACCCAACATAAAACAAAAAATGACCTCCACAGCCACACAATCAATACCAACACACACTCTCTCTCACTCCCTTCACTCACACACAAACACCCCACACACAAACACCCCCTCCCCTCACCTCTTGTCCTAGGAGGACGGGGGTTTAGCATTCTGTGCGGTGGCTGGGGGCTGCAAAACCCCCCCCCACCCCAAAACACAAACCTCTACAACCACACAATCAATACCAACACACATTCTCTCTCACTCCCTTCACTCTCACACAAACACCCCCACCTCCCCACACCTCTTGTCCTAGGAGGACGGGGGTTTGGCGTTCTGTGTGGTGGCTGCAGGGGGCTGCATCTTGTCGTTCTGTTCTTGGATCAGCCTGATGCGGCGGCGGTGGTAGTGCTGCCAGTGCAGCAGCTGCTGGTCGTCGATGAACTTGGCACAGGGGGCGCTGACCAGCTCCTTGCGGAAATGCTCGTACTGCAGGAGGTCCAACATGTGCAGGCATTGTGGGTACCTGAGCCAACAGGCACATGAAGGTTTTGGTTTTTAAGGTGGGAGGAGGGACATGGGGGTCGAAACTGATGAAATTTCGTTTACAAGCCCATGTTGAAAGTTATGCCATGTATTGAAAGGGTATCACTTGTAAAGCATAAAAATCAAAGAATTACTCAAGTTTTCTGCACTGCTGCCATGGAAACAATCCAATATGGCCGCCAAAACTAAATATTTCAAACTCCTAAACCTTTTTTATCTGTTTCTACAGACATATTTTATGATCTGAATTCTTTAAATTCACACGGGGAAATCTTCATAAATGTATCCAGCAATTTCTAATTCTTAAAAAAACATGATTTTGGCCACTTTTGGAAACGTGTTTCACCTTAAAAAAAGGTTTCCTCCCCCAAACGTTTTTCTTCTTCTTCTGTAACTAGCCACTGGCCACTGTATCTGTTGGAATAAGATCCAGTGACAGACACTATAGCCAGGTGGTTCAGACCCTTTAACTTCAATTCCATGGGTCTAATTTATAAAGTTGTGGGTTCGAATCTCAGCGGCGTCTGGTAAATTCAGGGTGAGAATTTTTACGATCTCCCAGGTCAACTTCAAGTGCAAACATGCCAGTGCCTTAATTCATTTTATGAAAAATTTATACACCTGCAAATGATCAACTATGTATGTTAAAAATCCCATAATTCGTGTCAGCATTCAGAGTTACGGAAACATGAACATATCCAGCATACATCCCCGAAGTCAGAATGCGGCTACCTTCATGGTAGGCAAAAACGGTTGCTTATATATGCAAAATCTCACCATTAGTGAACCTCTGAGCTCCGGCCAAGGAACCAAAAAAAAAAGAAAACAGAAAGATCTAGCCACTGACCCCAGGGCCAGACCTCTCTAACTGTATTAGTTAATGAATAAGATGTAAAGTCAGCACTCACTTCAGATACTTGGCGTACTGTGGGTCCTTCCAGTACAGTAGGTACTTGAGGTAGTTGATGAAGTTCGGTTCTTTGAAATAACCTCGCTGGGCTAAGTCTGAAAAAAAGAAAACACACACAGACACAACACACCACAAACACATTACACATGCATGCATGCACGCATGCACGCACACACGCATGCACAAACACACACACACACACACACACATACATATGCACACACACACACACACACACAGGTTGGTTTTGTCATCATTTCTTGTGGACACAATAGTATGTTTTAAAGCATGCAAATTCATAAAATATACATGTCAGATAGTACCTTAAAAAAAAAGAATTTAAAGAATTGATGAAAATAACAATTCCATGCAAATTCAAAAAGCTTTATGCAGTAGCTTAATAACTATGTATTAACCAAACCAGTAGCATGATCTCAAGCAGTACATTGAAACTTTGCCTTTGAACAGTTGAACAACCTTCACTATTTCATCATTTTTTCAAGTTTCAATATTGTTTTAAAACAATAAGATACTGTCACTTGTAAATGTACGCTTACACACACACACACACACACACACACACACACACACACTAGTATAGCAGAAATGAACAAAAAGTAGTTTCTAAAGAAGTACATAAACTTTCCTTTATCATACCTCTTACAAACAGGCAAAGAGAGACAAACTTTCATGATGTTATTCCTTCCTTCAAAAATATATCAGATGATTTGTGGTTTCTCTATTGTAACTTGCTGTTCAGTTCTATATAATAATAATAATACATAGAATTTATATAGCGCTAAATCTTGTAATGCAAACAAATCAAAGCGCTTGCATTCAAATCAGTCACACGCATGCAACCATTCACAAATGAATCAACAAATGATATATTTCACGCAAATGCAAACACACCACACACACACACTCACACACATAACACATAGTGATGGAGATGGAGGAGACTGAATGAAAATAGGGACACATGTGCGGTGTGATGATATATTATTATTACCAATAGGTACCATCATTACCAATGAATGATACTAAATAGGTATGTAGTACTTATGCCATTTTAAGGTTTGTCATCAATAAAAAAAAAAATAATAATAAAAAAAAAAGACGTTTTGGGGATAAATTTCTGAAGTACTGCACAGTTTATAGTTTGACAATATTGAGAATACTAACTTTGAGACGACTGGAATAGAGTTCACAAAAAAGAGCAAAACTAAAATTGGCAATATTTGGAGTATAAATTACATATAAGGAAGTAATTAAATTAAGATATTGTTGATAAAGTACAATATATGCTAAAAAAAGAAAAAGGAAAAAAGATTAATACTCTGAATACTTACACTAAAGATGAAGTAATTTGAATTTCCAAGGCACTGTACTGTATACAGCAAACAAATGGCTTGAACTTTGTTCTTATATTATAAACACTTACGAGTGAGGTCATAGGAATTTCCCAGAAACTGTACACTTTACACCAACCTACTTTCATACTTTTGACTGTGAACACTTACTACAGCTGCAGTAGGCACTGTGCTCTGTGCAACCATCTTTCTACAGAAAAACAACCTTATGTACTTATCATTGTCAACAACCTTATCAACCTATCATTGTCAACAATCTTATCCTTCTACCATTGTCAACAATCTTATCTACCTATCATTATCAACAATCTTTTCTACCTATCAATATCATTGTCAACAATCTTATCTTTCTATCACTGTCAACAATCTTATCTACTTATCATTGTCAACAATCTTATCTACCTATCATTGTCCACAATCTTATCTACCTATCATTGTCAACAATCTTATCTTTCTATCATTGTCAACAATCTTATCTTTCTATCATTGTCAACAATCTTATCTACCTATCAATATCATTGTCAACAATCTTATCTGCCAATCAATATCATTGTCAACAATCTTATCTTTGTATTATTGTCAACAATCTTATTGATCTACCTATCACTGTCAACAATCTTATTGATCTACCTATCACTGTCAACAATCTTATCGATCGACCTATCACTGTCAACAATCTTATCGATCTACCTATCCCTGTCAACACTTACAGTTGAGGTAGTTGGGATTTCCCAGGCATTGTACAAACTCCAGCTCCACTTGGAATCTGTGTTTCTGTTCTTCAGCATCTGAACACAAGAAAGCAAACTCAGTTGAAATACAGACTGTAAACATGGCAAAATATCCTGGGGGAAAAAAACAACAAGAAAAATATATAGGAAAAAAAAAAATTATAGACACTCACCGCTAAAACAGGATGAAAACTGACATTCACTAGTTTGTTTTAAGTGTTCTTTCCAGTGGGCACATGACAAAGAAGAATGCAAAATCTTTTTTTTTTCTTACAGTGTGTGTGTGTGTGTGTGTGTGTGTGTGTGTGTGTGTGTGTGTGTGTTGTGTGTTTGAGTGCATGTGTGTGTGTGTGTGTGTGTGTGTGTGTGTGTGTGTGTGTGTGTGTGTGTGTGTGTGTGTGTTGTGTGTGTGTCTGTGTGTGTGTGTGTGCGTGGGTGCTTGCGTGCGTGCGTGTGTGCGTGCATGCGTGTTTCTTTACCTACCATTAACTTAAGGTAAAACCATTCCAACTTCGGGAATGATGTCTAAACACAATACTAATGTGTACTTTAAAAAATTTTGTCATCCATTCCTGCCAGCATGAAATGGCCTACTCTTGTAGAGGGCGGAACAAGTTTTAATGTGTGCACAAAATTTCTGTGTGGATTTGCACACAGGACCTTCATTTAGAGTCTCGTCTGAAGGATTTTCATGGAAGGGGAATTGGTACTGATGTTAACTCCAGGGGAAAAAATCTCCTCAGTGGTAATTCAAATCTGGGGCATAAGATCATGAGCTCAACTCACTCTGACCGCTAGGCTATCCCATTCCCACAAAATTCTTCTAAAATTTTC
Source organism: Stramonita haemastoma (assembly GCA_030674155.1). Classification (NCBI taxonomy): domain Eukaryota; kingdom Metazoa; phylum Mollusca; class Gastropoda; order Neogastropoda; family Muricidae; genus Stramonita; species Stramonita haemastoma. Next base: position 14,572,374 of record CM060342.1, on the reverse strand, counting down.
CTTGCCACGAGTGTCAGTATAACTTGCATCAATTTCTGCTTTTTTCAGATTAGACATAACTCTAAAAATGTTAAGTATTCAACAGTTGTCAATACTAAATAAGAAACACATCAACAATACAAAAATATTCTTTTTGCTGTAATCACCTTATTCAGTTCCACTGAACTCACATAACCATTCACTTCAAGTTCAAAATAGTCACCTAAAATCTTCAAATATCCAACACTGTTGACTTGGTTTAAATAATTTTTATTCAGATCTTTTTTTTTAACAAACATTGAAAACAACAGCATTCAGGAACCATAGCAACAACAAGCTTGTAGCTTATAGTGTGCTCAATTCAACAATAAAAATTAACATGAAAATGACGGCCGTTGGGCTGCAATGTGCAAAACAACAACAAAAACAAAGAAACCAACCTCAAATGCAATCTTTGCTAGAAGAAGAAAAAGTAACTCAAAGAATTATATCTATTTATAGATAAAGCACATAAAGATAATGAGAATAGAATATATTTCAAAAAGAAAACAAAAACAAAACACAAAACAACAATAAAAACTGGAGAAGGATAGAGAGAGTGAGAGACCAACCCATGAATATTCCATCTACAAGGCCAAAAATACTCTTAAGTTAGTTATGATGATATCAGGTTTATAATCTACATAAACAATAACAATTATCGAATAAATCGTGTACTATATCAGAATTTGTTAATTGCTATTCACCTTTCGAAGCTGTAGCATGTTTTCTTAACAATCATACAGACATTAGCGAAGAGCAAAGAAAGTTAAATAAAAGTTAAATAAGTGCTCCAAACCTGTACTGAGACTTTCCTTAATTGGTTACTGTCATTTGACAAAAAGTATTATAAAAATCGTTTTGAATCACATATAAATTGATGGACAACTTCAACAATAAAAATGTTTGTCTTCATATTTAATTCAGGGCTGCCTGTTAAAAGAATTTGCAAAATAACATATTCGGGGGGAGCATAGCAAGTGTGTTGGCACGGACTAGATCAAAATTAGGACAGTTCAGAAAATAGTGTTCGGCTGTCTCCTGTGCATTGCCACAAGCACACAATGGATCGTTTGCTACGTGGCGTTGAAACATATCATATTTTAGATCACTTATTCCAAGTCGAAGTCGACAATGCAGTATTTGTTTTTTCTTTCACCGTGATAAAAATACAAAGGTACAGTAGGATCATTTATAGATAAATATCGTTTGAATTGGCTTAAAGACTGACTATTTTTGATAGAATCTGGAAGAGAGTTCCACAGTAAAGTTGTTGACGGAATGAAAGACTTTTTATATATTTCTGTGTTACACTTTGGTAAGCTACGTTCGTATGGCCTTCTTCTATGATACGGATTTATGTCGGTTACTAGTGCAGGAATAAGATCAACTAAGGATTGGGGACATAAACCATTAACCATTTTATGATAGTAACAGAGTTTGTGTCTGGCTCTTCGTTCTTTCAGAGTGCAGAATCCAGACTCTTGGTACAATTTTTCATGGGATGTGCCACGAACAGCTCCGACTATTGTTCGTACTGCATCAAGCTGCAACATTTCTAACGATTTTGACTGTGTTTCAGTACAATTATCCCATATTATGTCGGCATAGTCGAAATGAGGGAGGATAAATGACTTATACATTGTTTCAAGTGTTTTTCTATTAAGTTTATATTTATAGCTTTTAAGGCATGAAACCAACATAGTTACACTGTTGACTTGAAAAATAAACACCTACATTAATTTAACCCGTTGACTGCCTTAGCACGTCATATGACGTGCTACTGATAGCGCACTCCCAGTGCCTTACCACGTCATATGACGTGCACTGATTTTCCCGAATTTTCCTAACTTCGTTTTAAGGTCCATTCCAAAACAATTGATATTTTAAGCTTGTGTGGGATTCCCTCTACCCATATATGGTTGGGAAATCCCGTTGTGTGGACGGAAAGTCTGTTTTTTCTTCAGTTTCGTTGGCTGACTGGAGCAGTTTTTTATTTTTTATTTGTTTATTTTTGGATGATTCAGGCATGTTTATAAATTCCAACTTGGCCTTCAAATTAGTTTGGTTTAATGCAGAATTCAATTCTGTGCAAAAGTTGTACACATGTCAATATCAAATTGTTGGTAGTTTAGATGCTAGATTTTTTGGTGAATTATTACCCCATTTGGGCAAAAGTCCTTTGGCAGAGCAGATTCAGGTTCTGGTTCTTTATATGGGCAGTCAAAGGGTTAAATAACACATTATTTCATTCTCAATGCAAACAGGACCATTTTGCTTAATTCATCATCCCCAGATTCATTGCAAAAACAACATAAAAAAGATAACCATCAATTCAGCTTCATCAAAAATGAACACTGCATGAAAATTGCCAAAACTGCAAAATGATAATAATATGCAAAAATATATCCTGAGCCCATCCCAGTGTTTATAATTTAACTAGTTAACTACCTGGTTACCAGAATAATACAATACAGATCTATTAATGTCATTGATGCATAAAAAGAAAACAGTTGTGAGTCTTGCTTCAAAAAAAGGCAGAGGAATGTTCAAACTAGAAAGGCAGACACTATTTTGAAAGGCAGAAAATAAAGAGACTTAAGAGAATGATAGAAGGGTACGTAAAAATACAAAAAAGAGTTATCAGTACTCCGATAAAAAAAAAAGAAAAAAAAAGGGAACATTTCTAACACAGAATTTCCGATGGCAGGAATGCTATAAAATACACTCCAACACAAAAAGACCCCAGCATCCCCACAGGAGGCACTCAACCAGAACTTGGCAAAAGTCATGAACACAATTGTTCATTATATTATCCTGCCTCCAGACCAGTCCTTTTAGCCGCCGCTGTAGTCTAGTGGTTTGGGCGTTGGACTCGTAATCTAAAGGTTGCGGGTTCGATCCCAGCTTTCGGTTATGGCGTTGTGCCCTTGGAAAAGGCACTTTACGGCTATTTTCTCACCCAACCCAGGTGTAAAAGGGGTACCAACCTTGGGGGTTAACCCTGCGATAGACTGGCGTCCTATCCAGGAGGGAGTCTATGACTCTCAGTTGCTTAACGCCACAGAAACCGGGATAAGCACCGGCCTGATGAGCCTTAGGCTTGGGACAGACTTTAACTTTAACTAGACCAGTCCTTGGTTATTGCTTAGTGCTGTTTCCTTCTTTCACTCTGCCACACAATACACAGAATACATCTGTGCAATTCCCTTTTTTCCTTTAAAGACAGCTACAGCACAAAAACCAAACTCTTCTCTTACACCAGCTTTTCAGTCTGCCCTTGCCAGACATAAATTTAAATTAGTGGTTGGTTTTTAGGAAAGCCTGATGACACACTTTCATCCAAGTTTGACTGACTTTTTTTTTTTTTTAGCTAAACGTTCATCAGGATTTTTTTTTTTACAGAGAAAACCTGTAGTGAGGTATCATCTTTCACTGTTTGCAGTGTTTCAGGCTTCACACACTTAATCATGATGCATGATACAATTGATACAAAAAAATATATTGCACATGCCCAAGTTTACATGAACATTCCCCCAAAAAAGATAAATAATAATAATCACCAATACTGCTAAACTTAGTCAAGAACTGGAGAAGAGACATCATGCAAGGCAGTAGAACAAAACTGTAAATGTGACCATAGCACTCAATTTATGACAATTCATGCTAAGACTAAGAGTAGGACTAGGAGCATGTGTTTTAGTCACCACTGAGCAATCTCTGGATCTGATTCACAAAGTTCCTCCCTATAGAAGTATTGTCAACACTGTTCATTTTGACTCTTTCAATTTGAGGTAAAATGGGGAAAAACGAAACAGAAAATTCATTTTATTTCATTTTGAGGATAATGGAATATTAAGCACTCGTGTACTTTTTTTTTTTAATTTTTAATCAAGTCCAGGCGTGCATGCAGTTTTTGTAAATTTTGTCATCCATTCCCACTGGCACTGGCACGCAATGTTTAACTCTCCCGCATAGCATTAAAGGTTTAAATTACGTGTGCGCGAGATGGTCTGTGTGCGTTTGCACACGGGACCTTGGTTTATACTATACTAGTGTCTAGATACTATACTCATCGGATAGATGATCGGATGGGGGAAGTGGGGTCAGCACTGTGAATGTGATGTTAACATTCTTATAACTCCAGGGGAAAAAATAAGACACGAATGAATAATCTTTATTTTTCAAGGGTAACAGAGTAAGCATTAGTAGATTTTACATACTTTTTTTTTTTCAATCGGCCGTTACAAAGACACGAGATGTCAAATCAAGGATTGGAGGGGCTAGTCCAGAGCACGGCACACACCTACAAGCCAAAGTTACAACAAGAAACGACAAGAGTGGTCTTAACAGCTTTTATGTAAGTAGTTTTTTCGAAAACCCACACTAAATCCGTAAATCAAATGCTAAATTGTGTTCCTTACCGCTCAGCATTGCCATTTTCGACGCCATCTTGAAGGAAAATGAAAACACTAGAGTTGTGTCCCTGTAAGATTGACTATACATAGGAACCTTCACAAAAACGAAAATAAAGCTTAACAGAAAAAAAAAAAAAAAAAAAAGAGGACAAATTGAATGAAGAATGTGTGTGTGTGTGTGTGTGTGTGTGTTGTGTGTGTGTGTGTGTGTGTGTGTGTGTGTGTGTGTGTGTGGTTTACACATTTACGGCAAGATTTTATTCCTCAGCATTTTCGTCAACCCATGTCCAGTTATAATTTTTGCAGGCTGATGAAATGTAAATCTCGAAAAGCTCTTCTGTCTCTATCAAAATTCATAAGAGTCGCAGGTATTTTAAAAAATTTGATTTGATGCCTTTAACCAGTGTAGATTGTGTCTTTCACAGAAATTTACATACCTTTAAAAAAAAATGTCCCGAGTCTTTAATATTGTTTGTTTATTATTTTGCGATGATTTCTTGCTTTTCAGTTCCTGTTGATATTGGTGATACTGTTGGATGTATTGCTGTAAGGTTTCTTTTCTCCTGTTGAACTTGTTTGTTATCCTCCATGCCCCAAAAGAGGTGAAAGGAATTAAACCTTGAATGTTTTGTGTGTGTGTGTGTGTGTGTGGTGTGTGTGTGTGTGTGTGTGTGTGTGTGTGTGTGTGTGTGTGTGTGTTTGTCACGCTCCTTAAGGGAGTGTGAATATAACCCCACCCATACCCACTCTATCTAACTTCCCGACAACAACAAACGCAGAACACACAGAAGAAATTTCCAAACTTTACTGTTCAATTTCAATAATGAACATCAACAATCAAAAATAACAAGGCAAAAACAACGCACCAAAATACACTTCCTCACGCTCACAAAAAAATCTTATATTGTAAACAACAACAAAAAATAATAAACAATGCAATAATCATGTGCAAAAAAATATACAAGTTTCACACACACACACGACCGCACTCTTATCTAAATCTTATATATATTAACTCTAACTTAAGGTCCTGTATTTCTCACCTCCTTTTTTTTTTTTTTTTAAGCAGTCTTGAAGCAAAGTCCAAAAATTAATTAAAAAAAAACAAAAAACCACACACCAAAAGTAATAAGTTTCCTGAACTGTGACAATACGACGACGAGAAGAGGAAGAAGATGTGATGGAGACAACGGTACAAGGCAGGACGTGACTTGACAACTGGAGGTAAACAGGAACTGGTGGCAAACAGGAACCTGTAAAAGGCGATACTTACTAATCCTCCACATACACTGGTAACTAAAATTATTTCTCGATTCTTTTTAGGTTGGCAAAATACCTGTCTCTTCACACTCAAGGATTCCACCCAGTACTCATGGAAAATATATATTATATATCTATATATCTTAATCTAATCCACATTCAACACTTCATAATAACTATCAACATCCAAATGGGCTTAATTAAAAAAACATTCGAAAGACCCTGTCATAAAGCATATTTATAACAAAACAATATCAATCCATACCTACCATCAAACACACTCAATTGCACTATATCACACATAAATCAAAAATGTCCATATCAATTCCAACATAAAAAATGCTGAGTATTACAAAACACAATGAAAACCCTTTCCACACGAACCATTGATATTATAAAAAAAATATTAAAAAAACATAACTAAGGATAAATACCCCTACGTTCGCGATACACCAATACTAGTGATACTTCACGAAAAATAAATATAATTCCAAACAAAACGCTCACGATATGCTTATATCTCTTTAGTCCAAATGTTTAGTTAACAACAAGAACCAATACCCATTATCAGAGCCAAAACAACAACACACCAAAACCACGCGGAACCAAACATAACTACGACAAGTACAAACTCTCACCCATCACTGGAACTGGTATGGCCACTCCTGCACCCAAACAACAAGCGACAAACAGCAACAAAGAAGAACGAAGAACGAAGACAGGACCTGGAGAGTGAAACCTCCTACGAGGCGAGGCGTAGGCTCTCTCCTGCTTCTCCAACGGAGACAAAATTAGATCTACTGGCGCCCAACAGCAAAAACTGGAACGGCGACCAAGTCCTCCTGCTCAGCCTAAGCAGCCGCTCCGCTGATCTAACCGTTAGATCTACTCTCGCCTCGGAACTTCTCGAGAGATCTCGCCTCGAACTTCTCGAGAGATCCGCCTAAGCCTAGATCTGAACGAAGAAAAAAAGGAATGAACATAGACAGCTTATACACACAGAAGAAAGTGCAAAAATGCACGCACTGGACAACTAGCCACTACACACGTAAAACGATCTATTTAAAAATATGCAAACCGTGACAGTGTTCTTCTTCTTCTCATTGGTTTAATGTCCTTCACTACAAGGTGATTTAGACAATGGTACATTCACGTTAAGAATGCACTGAAAAGGGGATGAGGGGAAAAGGTGAAAGGATAAAGAATGTAATGGATGATGATGAGTTTATACAATTTCATTTATAGTAACTGACCTACTGGTGACTGGCAAATACTTTCAGCAACTGATACTAGGACATGCAACTCGGAATCATACAGAACACTTAGGATATTTCCATATTTTTTTCTTAGATCTATCCCTTTGCTTTTATACGAGGCAATGAGCACAGGCAATCAAACAATATATGATGGACTGATATAATAGCAGAACAAGTGCAGAAAACATTTTTTGAATATTTAGTTTTCTAAGCATTTAGACGTAATTTATGAATTATAATTTCTATATTTCGAGGGCAACACAAACGATTTAAGTTAAATTTAAAAAAACTTTGAATATACAGAGTTTGAAGGAATTGAAATAATTTCAAATGAAGATAAATGTAGACCTATACTATTAATCATTATGTCACTTGTACATTCTGAAGCACCGCGTTTTGCCAGAGAATCTGCCAATTCGTTCCAGTAAAGACGGCAATGTGATGGCACCCAGCAAAATTTTACCCCAATACCTTTAGAAACAAGAGAATGCACAAGGAACTTGATTTCAAAAATAACATCATTTCTCAGTTTAGAGTCCCAATGTTTTAAAGCCAGTAAAACTGATTTTGAATCAACACAAAAAACGACAGTGTGTGTGTGTGTGTGTGTGTGTGTGTGTGTGTGTGTGTGTGTGTGTGTGTGTGTGTGTGTGTGTGTGGCGCGCGCGCGCGCGCGCGCGCGCCGCGCGCGCACGCACGCACCCACACACGCGCGTACATTCTGTGTGTACCGGGGCTCTGCAACAGTGTTAGGTTTCTGCACTTCTGTAGACCTAGTATTTGGTAATATCACCTTCTGTAAATTTTATTTCTACTCTTAGAAAGAAAAGAAGTAATATAAAATCTCAGAAACATTTGGCCACCTTTATTTACGTCTGAATGCAACCAGTTTCAGAACATTGAAATATGGTATGGTCTTGTCTAAACTGTTCACTTCATAAGACAATGACCAAATAAGGCTTATACTTTATAGGACAGATAAGATCACTAAATTAACTTTACACACTTTCACCGACATAATTAGCGTGAATTACTGGAACAGCCCCCTAGTCATCATTGTCACTGTAGGAACTTCGTTGCTTTAACATTCAACTTAGGCTAACTGTAATTTTCAAACAAGTCTAAAGTACGGTAGCTAGCCAGAATTAAGTGTTGTACACTGCAAACAATATATATCAAAGTTTAGGGGTAAATTTTCAGGTATCAAGTAAAAGGTGCTAGGCTTATTCACACTGGTTTATTCCCATTAGCCTAACTAGACTTGTTTGAGCTAGCCTATGCTAGGCCCCAAGTACGCTGACACTTGGGGGACGGATAGCCTAGTGGTCAGAACATTGCGCTGGCAATTTGACGACCCGGGTTCGAGTCCGGTCGAGGAAATTTTTCTCCTGGAGTTAACATCAGTGCTGACTCCACTCTCCCCAAAAGTCCTTCGGATGAGACTGTAAACCGAGGCCCCGTGTGCCAACGCACGCAGAACATCTTGCGCACACGTTAAATCCTGTTCCCCTTTTCGGAAGAGTAGGCCATCGTGTGCCGGTGGGAACAGATGACAATATTTACAAAACTGCATACACACGGGGACCGGACGAAAAAAAAGCACATGATTGCTTATTCTGTTATCCTCGATATAAAAGAATAAATAAATAAATAAACACTTTCAGGCCTAAGGGGCGTAACTCTCTTCTCTTCTGTTCAGGGAAACACACAGAAGACTTTCGTCAAGGAAAATTCAGCAACTGTTTCGGACAGTCAGCGGACAGCTTTTGGTATGAACTCATGATGAACAAAACCACGTGCTGGAATTATCAAGCTGTGCAGTTCTAACCAGATGTAGTCAGGATTTTTTTTTTCTTCTGCCAAGCGTTTTCAACAGAATCAAAAACGAAAACGTTATAAGAACATGTGCAACAGCCGAGTCTGCTCGCGCGAGTTTTAAGTTCTGGGTAGGCTACATTGCATGACAACGTAATTCAGCCTAATTCAGGGATGTTGCAGTGGGAAGAGTTGACAAGGAAGATGGGAAAGGGGGGGGGGGGGGGGGGGGGGGGGGGGGGGTCCAAAAGGGGGCGAAATTAGTAGGCTAAGACACTAGCCTTATCCGAGTTACAGTTTCAGTTTGTGATGTGCATTGGAATTTGGAAAGGAGGAGGAAGGGGTGGGGTTATTAATTGTTCTGGCCGATCGATTATGGTCTTGTATGTAACTCTATTGTGCCTAGAGCTGTCATACAAATTACTATGCTGGTATGAGTCTGCAGCGTATATTTTTTGTTAAAGACTGCTGGTAGTGGTACACAAAACTCTTCTTACACTACAGTGCACTGTCTGCAGCAATACACTTATTGCCTACAGGATTGAATGAAGACTTGTAAAACACTTCAACAGATGTGACAATTTAATCAAAAAAGAGCTGCTCAATATGATCTTAGTTGACCATAATTATTACAGTGAATTGGTGCTCATTTGCACCTTTGACTGGTTATGTACACTTGGCCGAGTTCGTACACTGTTAATAAGGAAGTCATTAAATAAATAAATGCAAATAAATTTTATGTCATCCACACCACCATGTAGCATTGTATGACAACCTTTCCTTTCTTTACATTGACGTCTGAATCTCGTCAATAACAGACCACAAGACTATGTGGAATGTTTTCCTATTCTGTTTGTGTGTGTGTGTGTGTGTGTGTGTGTGTGTGTGTGTGTGTGTGTGTGTGTGTGTGTGTGATTGTAACATGTGTGTGTGTGTGTGTGTGTATCATGTGTGTGTATGTGTGTGTGACTGTAGTGTTACGTGTGTGTGTATGTATCATGTGTGTGCATGCGTGTGTGTGTGTGTGCATGTGTGTGTCACTGTTACATGTGTGTGTGTATCGTGTGTGTGTGGTGTGTGTGTGGATAAATAAGTTTATATCATATCTTTTCTAGTCAATGAATGGTCTTAATGCCATTGTATTCCTACTTTTGTGTGTTAGCGTGCATGTGAATCATTGAATGTGGGTATGTGCATGCGTGTGTGTGTGTGATATTTTTATTTTATTTTGAAATTTTCTTGGAATGTTTAAACCAATGCTCTATCTTGTGTCTTTAGTTTTGAGATTATGATTCTTATCAATATACCTGTCAGTATTGTGATTGCCCTTCATGGGATGATTAAAGTGTTTTTGACTTGACTACATAAATGTTATTACAGTGTTTCATTTCTTTACCTCACTGTATGTGATATATAGATTATATACTAGGATCAAAGTTTTAAGGTATCAATTAATGGATGTTGTCTCTTTTTCAGATGCAAGAGGGATGCCTAGCCTATTTCACCACCTCATGACATTATTTGCTCAGGCATTTGCGACAACACTGTCAACAAACCTCAAGCTGTTTGATTAAGAAAAAAAGACATGGAATGTGTATAAGCTAAATCAAAACCATCTCAGATTTGCCTGGTGTGGGCTGGTGTCTGGAAAAAAAAAAATCAGGAAAAGATTGCAGGGTTATTAATGCGAGTGAAGCAATGTGCCTCGGGCTGTGTTCGTGTCTGATTGAGTTTCTTCCCTATGTGACTCTGGTGCTTCTGCCACTGGTGGGGGCCTTCGTTGGGGTGGAGTCAGTGTTGAGGGTCTCCCTCCTGCTGTGTCTCCATGCTGCTGTCATCAGCCTCCTGCCTAAACCATGGGTAAGCTTCGTCCATGCTGCATTCAAATTAATGTTCACTGCAGGCTGTAATCACTAGTGTAGTGCAATGATACATCGATCTATAGAAATATGGGTCCCTGCTCAAGCCCAAAGCTTTTTCAGTTATTGATGTTGTGTTGACATTGCATCATGATTGCCTTCATCCATGGAAAGATCTTAGTTAAAAGTTTTCTCTTGATACTATGATAGTACTCCGATGTATTTTCTCCAAATGTTTAATTAAAGGAAAAAATAATCTGAAGCCAGAATATGGATGTATATGGTGAGGTTCTTAAACTAGTAAAAAAGAAAAACTCCAGCCAATCATGCAAACTTCTCATCCAATATGTATAAATTTATAATCACATTTAAATTTTGATGCTCTCACGGTTATTCTGAGATGTGACGAGTGAGACAATATATTATTTAGAGGTGACCTTAGATTGTTAAGCTAAGGAATTGGTCTGGCGCTAGTCTTTGATGAGATGAAACCGAGGTCCATGTGTTACACATCATTATTTAGACATGTAAGAACCACGGCAACAAGGGGTTGTCCTGCAAAATTCGTGAAAAAAGCTACTCTAATAGAGAAAAAATACAGTTGCAGACAGGAAAAAAGAAAAAAAATAATGGTAGGCGCTGCACTTGTGCAACAGCTCTCCTGGGAGAGCAGCCGAAATCTGCTGTGACATAAAGTGGTATAAAATAAAATAAAATAAATAATCAGGCATCTCCACATGGGCACAAACATGCATGCATACACACACGCTCATGCAATATACCGTGATGTACTCATGAAAGTAATTTTCTTCAGCATCCTTCTGACCACCTTGTCTGTAAACAACTGCCAGGTTTCGTTCCTGCCGTACCTTCAGGCGGTAGTCTTTGTGTCGCTGGTGGTGTGTCCGTTGGTGTGGTTGCCGTGGCCGTTGGTGTGGATGTACGGGGCGGTGGTGGTTGCGTCAGAGCCGCTGCTGTTGGTGGCGGAGGTGGTGTTGGTGCAGAACGTGGTCATGAGGTGTGGTCAGCGTCTGGCGGAAAAAATCGATGACGATGAGGACGCTCCTCTTTGCAAGGTGTGTGTAGGGGTGTGGGGGAGGGGGGGTGTGTAGTTGGGGAAGGGTAGTGTGTGTGTGTGTGGTCAGCTCTGGCGGAACAAAATTCGATGAGGATGAGGACGCTCCTCTATGCAAGGTGTGTGTGTGTGTGTGTGTTTGGATGTAGTGTGGGTGGGTGGGTGTGGTGTGTAGTTTAAGGGGGGGGGGGTGGGGGGGGGGTGGTGTGTGTGTGTGTGTGTGTGTGTGTGTGTGTAGTGCGTGTGTGTAGTGTTGTGTGTGTGCGCGCGCGCACGCTTGCACACATGTGATGTTAGTGTGAGTGTGTGTGTGTGTGCATGTTGTGTGTGTGTGCATGGAAATGTTGGCAAGAAAATAAAGTAATATTTGAAAGCAGAGTGTTTATCATGCTCGTGGTGGAGCATTTTATGCAAGGCAACTGTTGATGTTATGGAATATGTTTTACATTAAAATAATGTATTCATAAGTTACGATTCTTTATGTCTCAATTAAGTTAATAACAACAAGATATTTTTCTGAGTCATTAAAGTTTTAACACACAATATAATTACTTGCCTACATACTCATAGACACTAAGACAGAGTAAAATAAAATATTAAACTTTCATTTATTTGTTTATATTCATCATTTTAAATCAAGGATAATGGAATAAGCGCTTATGCTTTTTTACATCCAGTCCCCATGTGTATGCAGTTTTGTAAATCTTGTCTATTCCTACCTGCACACAATGGCCTTCTCTTTCAAAAAGCAGAACAGGACTGAACATGTGCTCAAGATGTTCTGCGTGCATTTCGCAAATGGGGCCTTGGTTTATAATCTCATTCGAAGGACTTTTGGGGAGAGTGGAGTCGAAACTGATATTAACTCCAGGAGAAAAATCCCCAAACAGGAATTGAACATGGGTTGTCAGATTGTGAGCATAATGTTCTGACCACTAGGCTATCCCATCCCTGGTGTGTGTGTGTTGTGTGTGTGTGTGTGTGTGTGTGTGTGTGTGTGTGGTGGTTGTGTTGTGTGTTGCCTGTATGTTTGAAGTGTGTTACAATGTAGTGTTTATGGTGGTCTTTGAACCCTCTGTGTGTGTGTGTGCGTGCGTGGTGGTGTGTGTGTAGTGTGTAGTGTGTGTAGTGTGTGTGTAGTGTGTGTGTGTGTGTGTGTGTGTGTGTGTGTGTGTGTGTGTGTGTGTGTGTGTGTGTGTGTGCATGACGACGAGATATTTTCCGAGTCATAAAAGTTTTAACACACGGTATGATTACTTTCCCTACTACATACTCATAAACACAGTGTTGTACAATACTAAATACTACTACTACTACTACCACTACTACTACTATTACTAATACAAATAATACTGGATGGTGTGGTCATACATACTGTACAGGGCGTGATCATCATTTTCTCTGCTGCCTGTTACGCCCTGGCGGGGTCAGGGAGCTGGGAACTGTACAAAAGCAACACACCACTGCAGAATGGGTGAGGGTCACTGTTGTAGCATTGCTGTCTGCTGAAAATGTCCCTGAAGATGTCTGTCTGTCTGCTATTGAGGGTCACTGTTGTAGCATTGCTGTCTGCTGAAAATGTCCCTGAAGATGTCTGTCTGTCTATTGAGGGTCACTGTTGTAGCATTGCTGTCTACTGAAAATGATCCCTGAAGATGTGTCTGTCGTCTATTGAGGGTCACTGTTGTAACATTGCTGTCTGCTGAAAATGATCCCTGAAGATGTCTGTCTGTTCTATTGAGGGTCACTGTTGTAACACTGCTGTCTGCTGAAAATTATCCCTGAAGATGTCCTGTCTGTCTATTGAGGGTCACTGTTGTAACATTGCTGTCTGCTGAAAATGATCCCTGAAGATGTCTGTCTGTCTATTGAGGGTCACTGTTGTAACATTGCTGTCTGCTGAAAATGATCCCTGAAGATGTCTGTCTGTCTATTGAGGGTCACTGTTGTAGCATTGCTGTCTGCTGAAAATGATCCCTGAAGATTGTCTGTCTATTGAGGGTCACTGTTGTAACATTGCTGTCTGCTGAAAATGATCCCTGAAGATGTCTGTCTGTTATTGAGGGTCACTGTTGTAACATTGCTGTCTGCTGAAAATGATCCCTGAAGATGTCTGTCTGTCTATTGAGGGTCACTGTTGTGCATTGCTGTCTGTGAAATAATGTCCCTGAAATGTTGTCTGTCTGTCTATTGAGGTCACTGTTGTAACATTGCTGTCTGTGAAAATGATCCTGAAGATTTGCCCTGTTATTGAGGGTCCTGTTTGTAGCACTTGCTGTCTCGAAAATTATCTGAAGATGTCTGTCTATTGAGGGTCACTGTTGTAACATTGCTGTCTGCTGAAAATGATCCCTGAAGATGTCTGTCTATTGAGGGTCACTGTTGTAGCATTGCTGTCTGCTGAAAATGATCCCTGAAGATGTCTGTCTATTGAGGGTCACTGTTGTAGCATTGCTGTCTGCTGAAAATGATCCCTGAAGATGTCTGTCTGTCTATTGAGGGTCACTGTTGTAGCATTGCTGTCTGCTGAAAATGATCCCTGAAGATGTCTGTCTGTCTATTGAGGGTCACTGTTGTAGCATTGCTGTCTGCTGAAAATGATCCCTGAAGATGTCTGTCTGTCTATTGAGGGTCACTGTTGTAACATTGCTGTCTGCTGAAAATGATCCCTGAAGATGTCTGTCTGTCTATTGAGGGTCACTGTTGTAACACTGCTGTCTGCTGAAAATGTCCCTGAAGATGGAAACGTGGCTATCTTAGTGGGATTAATTAAAAATGGTTGTGTATATATATGTAATATAAAGTGCATAAATTTTTGTCTTGGATCATTGAAGACTAGTGAAGAAATGAAGAAGAATCTTTAAAAGATTTAATAATGAATTGTAGATTTATCGCTTTTTGTTATTGATGGTAGCGTCTTTTTCTAATCCACCTTGTTTGAAAAAAAAAGAAAGAAAAAAAATCCAGCCTTGTGTGTGCCTGTGTATGTGACCTTATGTTTCTGTCTGTATGCATACTGTATGCAAATATGCATTGTTGTGTCAACACCATAATGGTGGGATTAAAATAGTCACATAGAATGTTTTTTTTTTTAACTCTATACGAAGAGGAACCACAGTTCTTGCTGCAGAACTTCTGTGTAAGCTTGATGAAAAGTTGGGGGGGGGGGGGGGGGGGGGGAGCAGTTGAACTTATACCAGGTGTGGATCAAAAGAACAGGTAACTAACTAACTGACTGATGGTGTTGCAGTTTGCTGCTGGTACTGCTCTTGCTGTTTGTGGCTGTCCACAACATGTTCTGGATGGCTCGTGAAGGTTGGTGTGTGTGTGTGTGTGTGTGTGTGTGTGTGTGTGTGTGTGTGTGTGTGTGTGTGTGTGTGTGTGTGTAGTGTGTGTGTGTGTGTGGGTGTATGAGGTGTGTGTGTGTGTGTGGTTGTGTGTGTTGTGTGTGTGTACGTGTAGAGGTAGGGGTGTTTGTGTGTGTGTGTAGGTGTGGTGTGTGTGTGTGTGTGTGTGTGTGTGTGTGTGTGTGTGTGTGTGTGTGTGTGTGTGGTGGTGTTGTGTGTTGGTGTGTGGTTTGTGTTGTTGGTGTGTAGTAGGTAGGGGTGTATGTATGTGTTTAATTTTGTTACCTTTGTGTTAACACCTGATGTGTCGTGAGTGTGTGACAATTTTGCTTACCTTTATGTTGACACCTGATGTGTGTGTGAGAGACAATTTCCTTACCTTTATTTTAACACCTGATGTGTGTATGTGTGTGACAGTTTTGTTACCCTTTATGTTAACACCTGGTGTGTGTGTGTGTGACACTTTTGTTACTTTTATGTTAACACCTGATGGTGTGTGTGAGTGTGAGACAATTTTGTTACTGTTATGTTGACACCTGATGTGTGTGTGAGAGAGACCATTTTGTTACCTTTATGTTGACACCTGATGTGTGTGTGAGAGACAATTTAGTTACCTTTATGTCAACACCTGGGTGTGGTGTGTGTGTGTGTAGTAGACACTTTTGTTACCTTTATGGTAACACCTTGGTGTGTGTGTGTGATGTGTGTGTGTTGTGTGGTGTGTGTGTGTGTGTGTGTGTGACACTTTTGTTACCTTTATATTAACACCTGATGTGTGTGTGTGTGTGTGTGTGTGTGTGTGTGTGTGTGTGTGTGTGTGTGTGTGTGTGTGTGTGTGTGTGTGTAGGTTGTGTGGTGTGGTGTGTGTGTGTGTGTGTGTGTGTGTGTGTGTGTGTGTGTGTGTGTGTGTGTACGCATGTGTGACACTTTTGTTACCTTTATGTCAACACCTGACGTGTGTGTGTGTGTGTGGGCATGCAGGTGTGATCAGTGACGCCTAATGTGTGTTTGTATGAGACAATTTTGTTACCTTTATGTCAACACCTAATGTGTGTGCATGTGAGACAATTTCTTTACCTTTACATTAACACCTGATGTATATGTGTGTGTGTGTGCGTGCATGCAGGTGTGATCAGTGACGCCGCCTTCTGCACGCTGTGCATGGTGTCTGTGTGTGTGTATGTGTGTGTGTGTGTGTATGTGTGTGTGTGACACTTTTGTTACCTTTATATCAACACCTGATGTATGCATGTGAGACAATTTTGTTACCTTTATGTTAACACCTGATGTGTGTTTGTGTGAGACAATTTTGTTACCTTTACGTTACACCTGACACGTGTGTGTGTGGGTGCATGCAGGTGTGATCAGTGATGCCGCCTTCTGCACGCTGTGCATGGTGTCAGTGCTGGGAGCCATGGCTGTGGAGACCCAGTTCATCAGACACCCCAAGGAGGAGCCCCTCCTGTGGACCAGGTGAGAGGTTACCTGCCCCAACCAGGTAGAAAGACAGGTAGAGAGAGAGAGTGAGGGACAGAGAGAGGGGGGGAGGAGGGAGGGAGGGAGGGGAGGGAGGGGGAGAAGAGGGGGAGGGAAGGAGAGAGAGAGGGGGGGTGGGGAGAGAGGGAGGGGGAGAGAGAGAAAGAGGGGGGAGAGAGGGGGAGAGAGAGAGGGAAAGAGAGAGAGAGAGTGAGGGAAGAAGAGAGAGAGGGAGGGAGGTGTACTGTATTGTACTTTTTTTTTCTTTTTTTTTACATTTTTATTCAAGTTTTGCAAATAAATACAAGTAAGCATTGAACACCAACAGTATCATCTCTCTCTACCCATCATGTCTACCATTTTTTAATGCATAAATGCACATGAATATAATATTAATATGTACATAATTTTGGAGTTCACTATAGTAGTTACTTCTTTTTTAAAAACTGTATTGTACTTTGTGATTGAAAAGTGGGGGGTTCAGGGTTTGGTGACTCCATCTCGCGTTGCCTCACATTGTCTGCTAGCCTCTTGTTCAGAGAGAGAGGGGGGGGGAGGGAGGTATTGTACCGTATTGTACGTTTGTATTGTATTGTATGGTATTGCACCATCCACAGAGAACAAATCCAACATCACTCAGTCAAGAGTGCAAAATTTAGCACACTTTTTTCCTTATACCTAGTCCAAGTGTGATCAGTTCATGCTATGATTAGCACTAGCTGGCCACAACTGGGCTTGTATGGGATGGAATAATTAGCAACTGAGAGGAGCTGAAAGTGGGGGAAACTGACAGCTGTGCATCATGTATTGTATGATATTGCGTGAGCTTTAAACAGCGTGACGTCAGTCTGTCTGGGATCCTTTCCTATAGACCTATCCCAGCTCTGTGGCTGTACATAGGCTTAGACCACTGCATGAGCGTAGCCGCCGCTGTAGCCTAGTGGTTAGGGCGTTGAACTCGTAATCTAAAGGTTGCGGGTTCGATCCCAGCTTTCCGCTATGGCGTTGTGCCCTTGGAAAGGTACTTTACGGCTATTTTCTCACCCCACCCAGGTGTAAAAGGGGTACCAACCTTGTGTTGGGGGTTAACCCTGCGATAGACTGGCATCCTATCCAGGGGGGAGTCTATGACTCTCAGTCGCTTAACGCCACAGAAATCGGGATAAGCACCGGCCTGATGAGCCTTAGGCTTGGGACAGACCTTAACTTAACTGCACGAGCGTGTGTGCGTGTGCGACTAGGCCTGAGACACAGTGAGGAGGGTGGGTGAGAAAAAGGGAAGGGTGTAGGAGTAAATGGACGTGGCGGCTAAATTTAGCACTGACTGAGCGATGCTGGATAGGAGTACTGTGATGCGCGCACACACATGCATGTGCATGGTCTACATAATTATGCATGCATGTGCACGGTCTATGTAATCACGCATGCATGTGCATTGTCTACGTAATCACGCATGCATGTGCACGGTCTACGTAATCATGCATGCATGTGCACGGTCTACGTAATCATGCATGCATGTGCACGGTCTACATAATCACGCATGCATGTGCACGGTCTACGTAATCATGCATGCATGTGCACAGTCTACGTAATCATGCATACATGTGCACGGTCTACGTAATCACGCATGCATGTGCACGGTCTACATAATCACGCATGCATGTGCACGGTCTACATAATCATGCATGCATGTGCACAGTCTACACAATCACGCATGCATGTGCACGGTCTACATAATCACGCATGCATGTGCACGGACTACATAATCATACATGCATGTGCACAGTCTACACAATCACGCATGCATGTGCACGGTCTACATAATCATGCATGCATGTGCAGGGTCTACATAATCATGCATGCATGTGCACGGTCTACATAATCATGCATGCATGTGCACGGTCATCATGCTTGTCTGGTGTTTTTTGTGCAGTGAGAAGTCAAACACAAGACGAGCTGTGGATTTGATCACCTCCGTCCTTTACGCAGAAACAGGTCAGTATATAGTCACTCTCTTTAAATTGACTGTGATCAGGTCTGTCCTTTACGCAGAAACAGGTCAGTATATAGACACTTTCTTTAAATACACTCTGATCATGTCTGTCCTTTACGCAGAAACAGGTCAGTATATAGTCACTTTCTTTAAATTGACTGTGATCAGGTCTGTCCTTTACGCAGAAACAGGTCAGTATATAGTCACTTTCTTTAAATTGACTGTGATCAGGTCTGTCCTTTACGCAGAAACAGGTCAGTATATAGTCACTTTCTTTAAATACACTCTGATCATGTCTGTCCTTGACGCAGAAACAGGTCAGTATATAGTCACTTTCTGTAAATTGACTGTGATCAGGTCTGTCATTTACGCAGAAACAGGTCAGTTTATGTCTGTTTGAATTAACTGTGATCCCTTATGATATCATCCTCAGCACTGACGAAGCCTTCAGTACTACTACATGCAGGGTATTTTCATGATTCTGTAGTTCTCATAACATCAGTGTCAACTGTGAAATCTTTTACTGGCATACTTCATCTTCCGTATGCATGTGTAGAAAGACTGTTATGGCACTAGCAGGCCTGTGATTAAATTGACTTGGAGATTGTAAAAATTTCATCATTATTTCTTTCATTGTAAAAAATCCCATTTTTATTTCTTTCATTGTAAAAATCGCATTGTTATTTCTTTCATTGTAAAAATCCCATTGTTATTTTTTCATTGTAAAAATCCCATCTTTATTTCTTTCATTATAAAAATCCCATTGTTATTTCTTTCATTGTAAAATTCCCATTGTTATTTCTTTTTCTGGGAATAGTGTCAGAGCCAGTAGGCTGTAATATGCCATGAAATAAAAGACAACGGTGACAAAATATTAGGTCAGGCCCTTTTGCAGTAGCAGGTTATTTGATCGTGTTTAAAAAAAATTCTGCAGTCAAACATGACACCATCAATACATTTTGCATGATTTAAAAGTTTGATATGCTTGAGAAGTGTAACTGACATATTTTCACTTTGTTTTACACATTGTTACTCGATACTCTACAAACCAAAACCTCGATAGCAATAAAATCTGGTCAAAGGGAAAAAACCCCATGAAATACCAGTGGTGACCTGGCCTGTTTTGTCTCCCTTTGAGAACCATCACTATTCAGCTCTAGTGAAAATAAGTTCTAGCCAAGGAAAAAGAAGATGATGAAAGATGTCGAATAGGAGTTCACAAGTATTTGTAAGGTTTTAGCATTAGAAATTTGTAATTGCCCTTCATGTGACGATTAAAGTGTTTTTGACTTGACCTGAGGTCACTGATGCCTCGCTCCTCTACGACCATATAGGTGATGGGACACCTCTACCTTCTAACCTATGTTGTGTGTCAGCCAATCTTGCAGAAAAGCAGTCTTCATCGACTAACGATCATGCGAATTGTCTGACTATGCGTGTGTGTGTGTTTGTCTGTGAGTGTGTCTTTGGGTGTCTGTCTGTCTGTGTGTGTGTCTGTGTGTGCGTGTGTGTGTGTGCGCGTCTGTGTCTGTGTCTGTGTCTGTCTGTCTATGTGTGTGTGTGTATCTATCTGTCTGTCTGTCTGTGTGCGTGTTTGTGTGTGTGTGTGTGTATGTGTCTGTGTGTGTGTCTGTGTCTGTCTGTCTGTATGTGTGTGTGTGTGTATCTATCTGTCTGTCTGTGTGCGTGTTTGTGTGTGTGTGTCTATCTGTCTGTCTGTGTGTGTCTGTCTGTGTGTCTGTATGTGTGTGTGTCTATAAGTAAGTAAGTCAGTTTTCAATTTTAACGTCTTTCCACTTTAAGTGATACCAGATGACCCTACGATAGGAGACTGGATAGTTTAGAGAGAGAGAGAGAGAGATCTAATGTGTGTGTGTGTGTGTGTGTGTGGTGTGTGTGTGTGTGTGTGTGTGTGTGTGTGTGTGTGTGTGTGTGTGTGCGAGTGCACGTATTTGTGTGTGTTTGTGTGTGTGTGTGTGTGTGTGGTGTGTATGTGTGTGATAAATAGTAACAACAAATGTAATAAGGTATTCTTAATTAACATTAACAGATCAAAAAAATATCGAAAATGGAAAAAAAAAAATCCCCAAAGAACTACATGAACTACAATAAATGCCCTATAAGACTTAACAACAAGCCTTTAGCTATGTGAGACGTGTGTGTCTATCTGTCTGTCTGTCTGTGTGTCTGTCTCTCAGGCAGCAGGGGTGTGGGTTTTCTGCTGGATGTGGTCATCACCCCTTTCTTCTTCCTCTCGCTGGTGATTCGTCTGTACAGCATCATCTTCATCGTCAGTAAGGTCACCAAAAACTTCTTCCAGGAGGAGGTAAGTGAGGTGGAGGGGGGGGGGGGGGGGGTAGAATACTGTTTGCTGTGTGTGTGGTGTTAAGTCTGTTTTTTGTTTGGTGGTAGTGTTGGGTTTAGTTCACTTTACGCTTCTTTAGCGTAAACTTAAATGGTACGGGCATGTCACAAGATTGAAAGGACTGGCAAAAACAATACTGCAAGGCGCTGTCCAAGGAGGAGGAAAAAGAGGAAGACCAATGAAGAGATGGGAGGACAACATCAGCGAATGGACAGGCCTAGAACTTGAGAAAACCCTGAGAAAGGCAGAACAGAGAGAGGAATGGAGGGAACTGGTTGTTAAGTCTTCAGGGTTGCCCCCACGGTCGCCGGACTAAGGGATAGATGGATAGACTCTTCTTTACTTACTTAGCTACTGTACAGAGCTCTGTGTATGTGTGTGTGTGTGTGTTTCAGGGGGGGGGGGTCCTCTCATTTTCCTCTGGATTTTTATTCTTTGAATTTTATAAATTTTGTTTTGTTTGATTTTTGTTATTGTTGTTAGTGAGTTGTTTTTTTTATTCAATCATCTCTTATTTCTTATTTTGTTTATGAATATTTCTCACAGCTGTCGGTTTCCCCTACTTTCATCTACTCTCAGCTGCTATCCATTGCATCCCAGGTGGTGCTAATTATAGCAGGAACTGACCACGCTTGGACTTGGTGAAAGGAAGGGACAGGCTAATTTTAGCACTGGGCCCTGGACCCATGGCTGAGTTGTGCTGGATTTGTGCAGTGTATCCTTCATTTCACAATCACTCATTTGTCACTCTTTGCTTGTATTTCGTTCTTTTCTTCCTTTGTTTTGGTTTTTTTTTCTTTTATTCTTTGTCTGGTTTTTTTTTTAATTCTTTGCCTGTTGCTTTTAAAAAAAAAAAAAATTCTTTGCCTGTTCCGCTTTTTGTTTTTCCCCTTGTAACTCATTTTTTTCAGTTTTTTTTTTGTTTCTCGCATTCTTCCTTTCTTTTATTTTTCATCTCTCTTTCTTCCCAGTTTATTTTTTTTCCTTTGATTTTTGTTTTGTTTCATCAGTGTTGTTGTTTCCCAATCTTTATTTTTTTCCATTCCTTTCTTGCTTCTCATTTCTACTTCTCATTGCCATTTCTCAATAATCTCCCCCCCCTCCCCCCAATTACCCAATCACTTCTCAATTTTTTTTCTAGTTCTCACTCACTCCTAATTCCCCCCCCCCCCCCCCCCCCCCCAACCCCCCATCCCTCCATTTCAGGAAGAAGGGGAACTCACTCTGCTGGACGAGGACGAGTTGTTGGACCCCATGGCGGCGTGGCGAAGCCCCTTGCTGCTGAAGCTGTCCATCATCTTCATGCTCACCCAGCTGACCGCCCTCTTCCTGCTGCAGGCCAGCGGCCACTACCCCCCCACCCCCCTCCCCCGCTGGTTGCCTCCCCTCCTGCAGCAGCAGACGGTGTGGCCGCGGCAGGTGTTGGTGGGGAGGCTGGTGCAGGTGGGGTCGGTGTTGGGCTTCTACCTGTGGAGGCTGTACTGCGCTGATGCCTGGACCTGGTGTGAGTGGCTCACTCCTTGACGAGCCATCTAGCAGGCATGTATGTACCGCTGCTACGCTGGTTGGGGGAGAGAGAGAGAGAGACAGGGAGAATTGTGTGAAGTGTCGTGGTGTCATGAATGAAAGCTGGCTCCAGAGCATGAGCCCAACATTCTATAAATACAATGTGAGAATGATCTTGAAATATGACCTGAAAATGTTCTAGAAATACAATGTGAGAATGGTCTTGAAATATGACCTGAAAATGTTCTTTCTATAAATACAATGTGAGAATGGTCTTGAAATATGACCTGAAAATGTCTATAAATACAATGTGAGAATGATCTTGAAATATGATCTGAGAATGATTTGAAATATGATCTGAAATGTTGTAGAAATATGATCTGAAAATGTTGTAGAAATATGATCTGAAAATTTGTAGAAATATGATCTGAAAATGTTCTAGAAAAACAATGCAAGAATGATCTTGAAATATGATCTGAAGTATTCTAGAAATACAATGTGAGAATGTTTTAGAAATACAGTGCAAAATTGATCTTGAAATATGATCTGAAAATGTTAGAAATACAATGTGAGAATATTCTAGAAATATAATACGAGAATGATCTTGAAATATGACCTGGAAGTGTTCTAGAAATATAATGCAAGATTGTTATAGATATACGATGCAAGAATGATCTTGAATTGATCTGAAAATGTTTTAGAAATATAATGCAAGATATTGTTGAAATATGATTCGAGAATTTCTAGATATACGATGTGAGGATGTTCTAGAAATATAATGCGAGAAATAAAATGCGAGAATGACAATGCAAGAATGTTCTAGAAACAAAAAAGGAATGAATCGCCTGAGATGCCTTATTGAAATTACAATTAAAAGTTGAAAGACTATACATGTATGGGTCCTTTCTGACATTCCCACCAGACTAAGGAACAACGCACACCTTGAGTTTTGTTTGAACTTCTTTGTCCTCTTCACTGGTGCTGATACTAAATAAGGGGGAGGAAGATTGGACATTAAGTAGGGCTGTGGGGGTGGTAATGGTGATGATGGGACGAATTTGCACCACAGATCTGGGTGTTGTGTTGTGCAGATAATGCTTGTGGTTTTTTCAGGGGGGGGGGGGGGGGTGATGGTGGTTGGTGGTTTGCTTTTTGGGGAAGAGGGATGCGTGATTGCTAAAGAGGTTGTGAAAATAATATTTATATCAGTTGTATAAGAGTTGCTTTTTTTCTACAGCATTTTGCCAGCGACAACTCTCATGTTGGCAGTAGGTTCTTTTAATGTGCTAAATGTTTTGGGTTTTTTTAACGTAGAAGTACGGATTTATCATCTTGGCAGAAAGACTAGTATACAGACCACCATTCACGGTAAGTATTGGAGGGGAATGGGGAGTCAGTTTTCAGACAGGTATTGATGAAGTGACCTGTTTCTTTCTACATGGAACACCTCTGCTAGGCCACTGGTGCAGGTAGGTGCAGGGCAGGATGGGGTGGATGCATAGGTGAAAGGGGTGGATCTGACACTGAGGTCACCACTGAGGGTAGCACATTTGGATCTGTGTCACTTTGCTTCAGCAAACATGCTCTGTATTTTGGGAAATGTAACTTATTTTGGGAAATGTAACGTCTGTGCAAGTGTGTCTGAATATTCTGGAATTCTAGTTTGGGAAGTGTAACGTCTGTGCAAGTGTGTTTGAATATTCTGGAATTCTAGTTTGGGAAATGTCATGTATGTGCAAAGAATTCTAGTTTGGTACGGGCATGTCACAAGACTTGCAAAAACAGTACTGCAAGGCACTGTCCAAGGAGGAAGAAAAAGAGGCAAACCAAGGAAGAGATTCTGTCTATTTCAATAATTATATCAAATATACATATTACATCGACTGTGAGACTTTAAAACAGAATCTCATGTACAACTTGTGTTATGAACCTGTAGGACTTGTTAGGAACATGTTCATCTTTCAAAGAAAAGTAGGCTACCTGTAACTGGTGATATAAATAATCACACAACATAACATACCCTATCATTCCCAAAGTTGGAATGCGGCTACCTTAATGTTGGCCAAACTCTGGCATACACAAACTCTCGCGATTAGTGAGCCTCAGAACTCTAGCCAGGGAACAAAGACAATAGAACAAAAACAATAGTGAAACAGGGTGTTGGAGAAGGGTAGACTGCAGGGTTCAGCTTGCCCCTGACAGGCTGAAGAGTTTACAGTGTGGTGCCCTGATGACTCCTCTGGAAGTGCAGTATAAAGTCAAGTGAAGTCAAGTCAACAGAGAGAAAGAGAGACTGTTGTTTCAGTTACAGTGATATCGGGCCACTGGTTTGGCATCAGCTTCTGTCTTAGTTGTTGTTGAGATTATATTAGAGTCCCAGCGGAAGTAGTCCGATTTAGGGACTGTTGTAGACAGAAGCCAGAAAGTCAGGAGGTCTCCCAATTCAGCTCCTCAGGCCACCCCCAAAATAGAACAATTCTGTTGAAGCAAAGAGAGAGAATGGCGACCAGCCGCCATGGCGCAGTGGTTAGCGCCTTGGATTCCGGACTGGAAGGTCGCGGGTTCGAATCCCATAAGTCATAGGGATTTTTTCGGGCTCCGGCCGGCTCCTACCCAGAGTGAGTGTGCTGTGGGCTCAGTGGGGAGACTGGGACCACACAGTCGAGCTTCATCCACTTTACGGATGCGAATTTGAGAGTGTTGCTCAAATTACCTGACCAACACTGCAGGTGTCTGTATCTCTCGGGCCTGGTTGACACCGGGATATATTATGACAGTAAGCGTAGAGAACAACCCTGTCAAGTAGTCTCAAAGCGGATGCACCTCCACAGCAGCATCATTACATCATCCTCATCATCATTGATCATTATGCAATAATAAAAATTGCCTCTGATTCGGTGGCACCCGTTGCTCTGGTCTCATGGTGACCTCAGATTTGGTTTCCCCATACACTTCCGTGCCTGTGGTGAGTTTGTGTCAAAAGCCTTTGCGGTTGGGGTTCGCGGGGAGGCGGTCGTTGGAGGGACGTTGTGGTGGTCGCCACCTCGGGTGGGTGACTCACTCAGTCTGGCTCCGCGACTGAGCTAATACTGTCGTTAGTAGGGGGCCTAGTAGGTGGTGTCCTGCGTATGTTAGCTCAGAACAGGCACCACTGAACACCACCAAAGTGACCCAGCAGAAGTGCAGGGCCCCTCTGGCTGGTGGCCCCGCGGCGGCCTAATATTGATGGGCTCCCTGTGAACTCCCGACCCCGGGGGTGAGACACAACGAATCTGGGTATGGCTGTGGCGGGGAGATTGAAATGAGCGGCTTGGGAACAGCAGTACGGGAACGTCACAGAAGACGAGGCAGCAAAAAAAAAAAAAAAAAAAAAAAAAAAAAAGAGAGAGAATGGCTGCACAAGCACCGCAGTACTGCATGAGCTGAAGCTCCTATTTTACACATAGTGACCGTTGTGTAAGCCATTGGATGATGATGTCAGTGAGTGATCAACTGTTTAACCAATGGCTTACACAACGGTCACGACATCATCTGTGTGTTTATCATTCACATATATATATATATATATATATATATATATATATATATATTTTATATATATATATATATATATATATATATATATATATATATATATATATATATATATGTATGTATGTATGTATGTATGTATGTATGTATGTATGTATATTGAAGCTGATCTAGTGTATACACTTTGCTGCTGAACTGAAATTATGATCTCTTCATGTCCGGATTGTTTAGTCACTACCTGCCTGTTCAGTTGTTTTGATTTTTTTTCTTTTCTTTAGATAGATGGCTTGATGGAAAAAGCAAATTGATGCTTATTCAGTGTACCATCTGGAAATAAAAATTTGATTGATTGATTCAGTGAGTTCAACCTAAATATTGTGATGTATATGCTATTCCATCTATTTCAACATAGGTAGGTAAAAGGTAAAGGTACCTACCTACCTTTACCCTACCTATGTGCTATTCCGTCTATTTCAACATATCAGATATATATATATATATATACATCAACTGTTGAATAATGTTCAGAGTATGAATGAAGTCAATACTGCTGGCTTTTTGTGACTTGTTCATCTAATGCTGTTCGTGCATAACCTGCTTGTTATCAGCTTTTTTTTTTTTTTTTTTTTTTTTTGGGGGGGGGGGAGATAACTTCATGATAGAGTGTAATGTGTGTTTGAGGCTTAAACTTTTCCAAACCTTGATTATATAAATTATGTATGGGTGAGGTTGTTTGATATTTGCTTTGTATGCGAGGTGTGTTTAAGGTGGCTTTGAAGGTTTGTGTTTGTGAGAGGATGTGTTAATATATTCCAAATTTTTTTTTGTTCCCAAACATTGGTCTTATGAATGGGTGAGCAGGAATTGTATTTCCACGGTATATGAATGAAGTTGATGTGTTCAGAGTAACCGAATATGGTAATATGTGTTGGAGACGTCATTTTTCTCCAAACATTATCAAAAATGGTTGAGATTGTTTTATATGCTGGGTAGGTGAGAATGACTTATGTTTTATTGAAGTAAAAGAACATGGTCATATATCTTTTCTATTATATGTATTGGTCAAGTTGTGTATTGTTTGGCGCATGAATGAGTGTGTGTGTGTTGTGTGTGTAAAAGCAGCAGGATATTAGGATAAAGCCACGTTTAGATACCTTTTTTTTCTCTAAAATATGGTATTTTGCTTTGGTTTGGTATATGTGAATGGTGTTTGTGTAAACAAAGAAACAGGATACACTAGTGTGTTGAGACTTTATTTGTTCAGAGCATTGATTATGTGTCTGGGTGAGGGGTTTTTTGTTTTTTTTTTAATTGGTTTGGTATTTTAATGGCCATGTAATCAAAATAATAGGATATGGTAATGTATTGAGGCTATTTCTTTTTTTTTTCATTGATCACGCTATAATTATGATCAACATGAGGCTTTTTGGTACTTATTTTGTATATGATTAGAGTTCATAACAACTTCAGATATTTTCTGTAATCAAAGTAACAGGGTGTGTTACTGCTTAAAAAGGATTTAAAACATATTTTTTGTAATCAAAGTAACAGGATGCTTTACTGCACAAAAAGGCTTTTTTGTTTGTTGTGGGTGAAATTGTTTTGTATTTGCTTTGTTTTGTTAATAATGATGTTCATAACGGCTGCTGCTTCAAGTGGTTGTATGTAATCAAACTGACAAGATATGGCCAGATTCTATAATTTCTAAACATCATTCACTACGTATGGGTGGGATTGAGGTTGCCTTCTATATTTTTTGTTCAAAAAAAAGAAAGATTACTTTTTTTCCCTCCCCCTTACAGATCGATGTCTCAGCTTTATGTCTAACTTGATCTTGATGTTTCAGAGTTCTGTAATTTTCTGTAAATGTGATGAACATACGCTTACAGATTCATATTTTTATACAGGGTGTATTCAGTAACTTTAAGGCCTTTGCTTGTCTTTCTTTTATTGATAATTTTATATGTCAGATCTGAAGAGGAAAAATTCACATTAAAAACAAAAAATCAATTGTCACTTTTTTCTGTGTATTTCTGGTGTAGTGTGGTGTGGTGGGTATGACTATGTGCATGAATTATTCGTATAATGATGATAGCAATAATAGTAATAGTAACAATAATGATAATAGAGTAAGGACTTTATATGGGGCTAACAATCAAATTATTTCCACATATGCAACCTGGCATGAATAGAACAGATATCAAATTTTTACACACACGACGCACGCACGCACGCACGCACGCACGCACGCACGCACGCACGCACGCACGCACGCACGCACGCACGCACACACACACACACACACACACACACACACACACACACACACATATATATGAGTTAAAAAGGGATGCAAATTTGAATACAGAACAACCTTGGAGTCAACACAAAATTTGTGACCTTTGACCTGGGATATTTTTAATGTCCTTGAACTTCAGCAGTGTCAAGGTAAAGGGAAAGTCATTATTATGACATATCATAAAGCCTATCATCTTAGACCATTATTCCTTTCCCTGTTCCTATCAAGGGGAACTGAAAAATATTTCACACACACATACACACACACACACACACACACACACACACCACACACACACACACACACACACCACACACACACACACACACACACACACACACACACGCACACACACACACACACACACACCAGTTCACTGGCACGAAATTTTTAACAGAATGTTGTCCTCAAATAGTGCATTTTGTTTCACAGCTTATCTGTTCCCTAAGTGGAAGATTACAGTTTCTTTTGCTTCATATGATATCATGCCAAAATGAAAAATAATCTCACGCAAATACGCTCGCACGCACCCCTGGAGTTAACATCAGTGCTGACCCCACTCTCCCCAGAAGTCCTTAGGATGAGACTATAAACTGAGGCCCCGTGTGCGAATGCATGCAGAACATCTTGCGCACACGTTAAATCCTGTTCCGTTTTTCGTAAGAGTAGGCCATTGTGTGCCGGTGGGAACAGAAGACAAGACTGACAAAACTGCACACACACGGGACTGGATGTAAAAAAGCACATGGGTGCTTTTTTCCATTATCCTCGATATAAAAGAATAAATAAAATGCACGTGCGCTCTCGCTCTCTGTTCCTGCCTGCCTGCCTGCCTGCCTCTGCCGCCTGCCTGCCTGCCTCCTGCCTGCCTGCCTGCCTGCCTGCCTGCCTGCCTGCTGCCTGCCTGCCTGCTGTCTGTCTGTCTGTCTCTGCTCTGCTCTGTCTCTCTCTTCTCTGTCTCTGCTCTCTCTCTCTCTCTCTCTCTCTCTCTCTCTCTCTCTCTCTCTCTCTCTCTCTCTCTCACCTGTGATTTGTTCAAACAGCTGTTTGAGGGTCTGTCATTATATCAACGCATAGATCTGTAGGACACCTACAGCGGCTCACTTAATTTAAGTCATAATAGGCGACGAAATTCAATTGGTTAACAGGCCTTGTGCGTATTCTCCAAAACACCCACCTTGCATTAATGTTACCCTCTTCTCCCCCCCCCTCCCCCTATTCACCTCCACACCTCTTCTCCCCCCCCCCTCCTCCACCCAACTGCACAATCCCTACCCTGCAGTCTTCCATCCGTTGTTTTTCCATTCCCAATTACATATTTATTAGATTCAATGTATAACATTTGCCTGCTGATGTTACAATTGATGTTGAGACTCAACAAGCCTCCCGCTGAAATATAGGGGAGAGGGGGGGGGGTGCAAGAGAGAGAGAGAGACAGAGACAGACAGACACAGACAGACAGACAGACAGAGAGCGCACTGTACGTGCATACATGTATACATGTATATTTTATGTATTTTTATTTGTCTAATAATTTTCTTTCTGTCACTAGCTCTATCTTGTTTTCTATTTTCATACTTTAAAAAAAGAATGTAAGCGTCTAAAGGAACCATAATATTATCTCGGCACACGCACGCACGACGCACGCACGCACGCGCGCGCGCGCCCGCACACACCACACACACACACACACACACACACACACACGACACACACCGCTTGGCCGTCGATATGATCAAAACGTAGGCCTACTCTTAATGAATAAATAAAAAAAGATTTTATTTGGGTTCCGTGACCTACATTAAGTATGTAAATTACATGGAGCAAAGCTGTCTGTAATCTACGAACGGTTCAACACACTAAACTCATAAATAACACATATAAATGTAACCCCAAAAATAGCCAAGTGGATCGGTGGTCTAGAGGTAACGCGCCTGCCTAGAAAGCGAAAAGTCAGGGTCGGAGTATGCGGTGGTTGGAATCTAGTTTGGGCGCAAAACTTTTCCCCCATCCATTAGACCATGAGTGGTTGGTCTGGGTGCTAGTCTTTCGGATGACACGATAAACCGAGGTCCTGTGTTTGCACATTATTATCTAGCACACGTAAAAGAATCCACGCAACAAGAGGGTTGTCCCTGGCAAAATTCTGTAGAAAAAAGCCACTCTGATAGGGAAACAAACACAGTTGCAGACATGAAAAAGAAAAAAAAAAAAGGGTAGGTGCTGCACTTGTGGCGACGTGCTCTTCCCGTGGAGAGCAGCCCGAATTTCACGCAGAGAAATCTGCTGTGACATAAAGGGGTATAAATGATTAAATTTATTTATTTATTTATTTTATTTATTCATTCATTCTTTTATATCGAGGATAATGGAATAAGCACTTGTACTCATGTGCTTCTCTTTTACATCCAGTGCCCTGTGTATGCAGTTTTGTACAATCTTGTCATCTGTTCCCACTGGCACACAATGGCCTACTCTTACGAAAAGCGGAGCAAGATTTAACGTGTGCACAAGATGTTTGCGTGCGTTCGCACACGGGGCCTCAGTTTATGGTCTTATCCGAAGGACTTTTCGGGAGAGTGGGGTCAGCACTGATGTTACTCCAGGGGAAAAATCCCCTCCAACAGGAATCGAACCCGGGTTGTCAAATTGTCGAGCGCAATGTTCTGACCACTGGCTATCCCGTCCCCATAAAGTGCTGGACTAAGAACCGGAATGCCTAGCAGCCTTTTCCCAGCTAGTTGTCCGTCAAAGGAGGATTTTGTTTGTTTAATTGTTACTGACTTTTTTTTTTTTTTACCCCGACCCTGGTGGTGATAAAGTCTCTGCGGCTGAACCACAGTCCCAACGTCTTAAGGAAAACATAACTAATTATCTTCTGTATGGGGAGGGGCGGGATGTTGTGGTTAGAGTCTTGCCTCGTGATGTGACTGCCTGGGATCGAGCCACCACGAAGGTGCCCGATAGTTAGTTAGTTCTTCAGTTAAACGTCCTTCCACTAAATAGTGATATAATTTATCAGACTGTGGTTGGTGGTGTGTGTGGGGGTGGTGTGTGTGTGTGTGTGTGTGTGTGTGTGTGTGTGTGTGTGTGTGTGTGTGTGTGTTGTGTGTGTGTGTGTGTCGTTGGTAGTGGCGATTGGTGTGTGTTGTGAGTGTGTGGTGAGTAGAGATGAGGAGAGAGAGTAGAGGAGAGGGCGATGAGCTGAGGACGAGGGAGGAGAGATGAGAGAGTGGAGTGAGTGGGATGCGAGAGAGAGTGGTGTGGTGTGTGTGTGTGTGTGGTGGTGGTGTGTGTATTTGCGTGTGACCCTGACTCCACTCCCGTAACAGTTTTTCGGATGGGACTAATAACCAAGGCCCCGAGTACAAACGCACGCAGACCATCATGTACACACATTACAACCCGTTCCGCCTCTCGCAAGAGTAGGGTTCTTCGCCGGGAGCCTTGGACTTGTGCTAGCTTTGCTGCCTGGCTAGTCTTAGCAAGCTCAGACAGCAAGTATTGTTGTCTGTCATATGAACGAAAATGTGTGGCGGTGCCATTAACGCCTGACAAGTCAGGCCCAGCCATCCAACTTCGGCAGGAGAGAGAATTGTAATTATTATTTAATTTATTATATCTTTTAAGCCTTTCTGGGGAAAAAAGGCAGGAGAATGGATCAAGAAGGCAGAAAATGCACAAGAAGGGGGTGACAGGAAGAAAAGGAACAAAAGGCAGAAACAAAGAGAGTGGTAGAAAAGAGGAAATTTCTAGCACAGAATTTCCAGAAGTGGGGATGCTATTTATACTGACAGGCCCCCGGCATCCCTACGGGGGAAACCTGAGTGAGTGAGAGAGAGTGAGAGAAAACTCGTTTCTTCTTGAATTCCACAGTCCCTAAATCGGGTACCCCTGCTGGG
>CM060342.1:14539067-14540154 GCA_030674155.1 Stramonita haemastoma | reverse complement strand
TTTCTGTTGTGTGGTGAAGGAGGCTGTGTTTATTTCTGTGCTGTATCTGTCATTTACCTCTCCCAGAGCTTGCTGGTGAGTGACATGAAGATTACATACCTGGGAAACACATTTGAAATATTTCATTACAGCAAATTCTGATTGTCAGTTTCGAAAACTATACTACGCTTTCCCCAAGCTAAGGTTAAGCAACATTGAGCGTGGTTACCAGTTGGATGGGTGACCATTTGCGCGCCTTGGATTCAGTACAGTTCCCCAGTTCACAAAGCTGAAAAATTAACGGGTACCTGCCCTCTTGAGGGTCAGGGAAGGTAAAACAGTGAGGGAGAGGAGATGGGTGCCGCCCTCAACATGCTGGCCCCTAGAGAAGCTGAGGTCTCTGATGCCTCGCTTCCCTACAACCTGATAGGTTATGGGACACCTTTACCTTTAAAAGAAAACGTAAAAGGTGTCCCATACCCTGTGGGTCGCAGGGGAGCGAGGCATCATAGACCTCAGCTTCTCTAGGGGCCAGCATATTGAGGGCGGCGCCCATCTCCTCTCCCTCCCTGCTTTACCTTCCCTAACCTTGTAGAGGGCAGGTACCCATTGACAGCTGGGTGAACTGGAGGGACTGTACTGAAGCCAAGGCGCACAAACGGTCACCCATCCAACTGGTAACCACGCTTGACTAGGGGAAAGCGAGCGCTCTGACCACTTACACACACACACACACACACACACACACACACACACACACACACACACACACACACACACACACACACACACACACACACACACACACACACACAAGAGAGAGAGAGTTACATAAATCTTCGATTGCAAAAATCGTTTGTGAACACTGAAAGCGGGAACGAATCCAGCAGCAAAGTGCTGTTCAAAGTAAAGATCTACTCAAAGAGGTCACCTTCACAGAGAAACTGTTCTGTGGGGACGCACACTCACCGACAGAGCAGTCCGAATTTTACGCAGATAAATGTACTGGTGCT
Organism: Stramonita haemastoma; assembly: GCA_030674155.1. NCBI lineage: Eukaryota > Metazoa > Mollusca > Gastropoda > Neogastropoda > Muricidae > Stramonita > Stramonita haemastoma. The sequence goes on along the minus strand of CM060342.1, from coordinate 14,539,162 downwards.
GTAAGTCTTGGACAAGTATAGCAGTAGTAAAATTTGATTTGGTTTTACAAGATATAGCGCCGTATAAATTCCATGTATTATTTATTATTATTAAA
>CM060342.1:14524067-14529067 GCA_030674155.1 Stramonita haemastoma | reverse complement strand
CAGAAGTACACGACATTAAACAATGAGAAGAAGACAGAAAGCTGGTGAACTGGGGGATGTGCTGAAGCCAAGGCGCGTAAACGGCGCTCAACGCTGCTTAACTTGACTTGGGAAACGAGCACTCTGACACTGAGCTATCCAGCCCCAAGAAAAAAAATGTATAGGGGAAATCCTCAACACTAATCCACTCATTTTTCCATTACAGTGTTGGGGTCAATGTCAATCAGGTTTCTGTTCTCTAGGATCTTCTACTCAGACAAACCACGAACTTATAGTAAGACAGACAGCACAGACAGACAGACAAACACAGACAGACAGGACAGACAGACGATACAGAGACGTAGAAAGACCAGAACAATCGCGTGTGCATATGATCGAACATGACCTAACTTAAAGATCTTGTGTTGGAGATGATGATAGTGCTGATAAGAATGGCCTTAAATATCTGTCATTTTCTGCCTGATGTGCCGTGCTAGTCTAATAGTCTTCATTGAATTCATTCAAACCAAATAGTCATCGTTTAGAAATTCCCACACGTCCTCCAGAAAAAAATGGTTTAAATTCTGCCAGATCACCCCCCCCCTCCAACACCCACACCAATTCTTACTGTGGCCTGTACTAAAGGTGAGACAAGTACATGCATTTGCGTGGAAATAGAACCAAGGCACAAGAGATAGCCTGCCCATTAAAAAATTTTGGTGGCGAATAAATGTATTCACGAAAAGTGCTCCCAAGGATAAAGAGCAACCTAATTTCACATTAAAAAACATAAAAAATCCACAGCTATAGCCACCCCAAAGGTGTCACTCACTGCTGTCTTGGTTGGTTGGGTGTTCCCCAGCTTAACGCCTTAAGGGTCAACCAGAGTATGCACTCTGTCTCACTCTTCAAAATAATAACAATAATGACAATGACAATAATAACGATAATAATAATAATAATGATAATGATAATAATGATGATGATGATGATGATGATGATGATGATAATAATAATAAAATTATGGGATTTATATTGCGCTGAATCTTGTAGAGCACACAGATCAAAGTGCTCAGGGAATCAATCAGACTAAGCACACTCTGGATGAGAAGTCTACGTGTGTGGCTGTCTTTGAAAACCTTGCCTCATAGGTACCCATATTCTGCCTGCTTTGTTTTCTTCCTCCTTTAAGAAGCGTAGGTGTTGCTATGATGAAAGCTGATGCAGACAATGTGAACGTATCATTATTTCGAAGTTATATAACAACAGTTTAATAATACTCTGCTGACACCAATAACGGACAGAGCCTAACATGTCTAATCATTGTTTTAAAAACAAAAATCTTAATTTTTCTTTTATCTTTATTGTTCACGAGCGCAGCTGGAGTGCTAATAATCCTCCTCCTCCTCTGTGTGTGTGTGTGTGTGTGTGTGTGTGTGTGTGTGTGTGTGTGTGTGTGTGTGTGTGTGTGTGTGTGTGTGTGTCTGTGTGTGTGTGTGTGTGTGTCTGTGTCTGTGTGCGTGCGTGTGTGCGTGCGTGCGCGCGTGCGTGTGTGCGTGCGTGCGCGCGTGCGTGCGTGCGTGCATGTGTCCGCGCACATGCTTGCCTGTGCGTGTGTGTGTGTGTTTGTGCGCGCGCGTGTGTATGTGTGTGTGTACGTGCGCACACATGCTTATCTCTGTGTGTGAGCGCGTGTGTGTCTATGTGTCCGCGTGCGTGCTTGCGTGTATGTATGTGTGTACGTGCGCACGCGCATGCACGTACAGGTGTGTGCAGGTGAGCTGTGGGACAAGATGTGGCTGCTGTCTCCCTATCACCTGCTGGCGGCGCTCAAAGGGCGGAAAATCCCCGCCGCCTCGCGCCGACACGTCCGATGGATTTGCCGCGCCGCGCTCCGCATGCTGCTAGGGCGTCGCGCGGTGCCCGCAGCGCGGTGCGGTTCCCGCGGCAAGAACTGTGCGAAACACGGAAAAAAGACGCTTGAACAGAACGGTGAGTGAGTGAGTGAGTGTGTGTGTGTGTGTGGATGTGTGTGTGTGTGTGTGTGTGTGTGTGTGTGTGTGTGTGTGTGTGGAGGGGGGGGGGGTGTTTTGTGTGTATAAGTGTGTGTGTGTGTGGGGGGGGGGGGGGGTTGGAGTTGTGTGAATGAGTGTGAGTGTGTGTGTGTGTGTGTGTGTGTGTGTGTGTGTGTGTGGAGAGAGTGAGAGAGAGAGAGAGAAGAGAGAGAGAGAGAGAGAGAGAGAGAGGAGAGAGGAGAGAGAGAGAGAGAGAACGAACATGCGTTTTGTCTGCCTGCCTGTGTGTACACAAAAGCTGTCAGGTAACCTGCCGACATTTGAACACACGCAAACCAGCTGACAACAGATGCAGGTGTAAAATGTCAGGAATCAAGTAACGGGTGTGGAGTTATTTCTGTTAAATCAAAGGCCATTTGATCTGAAATTTGGGTTATTTCGGAATGTCGGAAAATAGATAAAGTCATGAGTTAAAAGTTGCTTAGATAGATAGTGACGGGCACTTCATGCATAGTGTATTTTCGTGTGGTATTACCGTAAAATCCCTAGCATACGCCCACCCCCCCTGTGCATTGATTTAGGGCAAAATTGGGGGGTGGGCGTTTGCTAGGGATAGACCCCTTTGCACAAAGTAATTTTTGTGCTCAACCGTGTAATTGAGTGAATACAAACCCCGAAAGCATGTATGTTTGGTCGTGTGAGTAGAAGTGAAGGAAAATAGAAAAAAAGGGACTTTGAGGCAAAGAAAGCCAACGAGTTCCATCGCTTTCCGTTTGTAGGTGGTTGTTTCCCAATACCCTGCCTTCAGATCTTTCATCTTCCAGATAATGCAGCACACCTTGGTCGACATGTTCAGATCTAACGGCTGGTCCTTTTGACAGTTTCCGTTTCTGTTTGTCTTTTCCGTACTGCTGTTCAAGTCTATCTCTGTTTTCACTCCCTTCCCTGATCCTCTTCCTATCCACAGAAAATTCACGGGCACACTCCAAAACATTCCCACCTGCTTCGTTATCCAGATACTGGAGGGCTTCCAATTTGAAAGATACAGTGTTAGACTTTCGCTTCAGCATTTTGCAAAAATGGCACAGAGAGATTCAAGAACCAACTTCGGGCCACCAGGAAGCGTGGTCAAAGTACTGGTACATCACTGACAAACAAAAGACGTCAGTGGAAAAAGCATAACGTAATTTTAAGTCACTTTGTTGGGGATGGGTGGGAGTGAGGAGAGGGGACAAAGAATAAGAAAAAAGGAAAGAAACACGAAAAGGTAAAGAAGGGGGGAAAGATGACTTTTAGAACAGTCTGCACAAATTCTAGTGAAAGTGAGCATAGTCTCTTTGAAAAAAACAGGGTGGGCGTTTGCTAGGTAGTTACCCCTGTGCACAAACTTTTGGCCCAAAGTAGGGGGTGGGCGTTTGCTAGATGGTGGGCTTATGCTAGGGATTTTACGGTACATGATATCATTATGATATGCAATATATCATAATATACTTTATATCACATCACATATTATGTAATATGATGAGGTATTGTATGATGTATATGATATTATACTACACATTTACACACACACACACACACACACACACACACACACACACACACACACACACACACACACACACACACACATATATATATATATATATATATATATATAATCTATTCACTCACGCTGTGTGATTTATTACTTATGAGTTTTTTCATTAACAATATGTTTTACTCTTTATGGTTGGTGTTAATTGTCTCGTGTTATATGTTTTTTTGTTTCCATCATAAAATCCGCCCCCCCCCCTCTCCCTCCACCCATTTTATTCCTCTCCATCACCACCCCTCATATTTTTTCTCCTCCTCCTACTCATTTTACCCGCTTTCCCTCCCCACCCCCTCTCTCTCTCTGACAGCACGTGAGATTGTCATTTTGCAAATTATTTTTCTTTGCTTTTCTCAGTACTGTATGATTCGTAAATGATACGACTGATTGACTGTTTGACACAATGGATTTTGCTTTTCCTGAAAACAGGATGTGAAAAAAACCCAAACAAAGGCTGTTGTATATGTGCTTATTCCTTTCCCTCATAAATGCATTTCAATTTCCCCACTCCCCCCCCCCCCTCCCTACAAAAAACAAAGCGACCCCCCCCCCCCTTCAAACATCCAAACAAACCAAAAAATACCAACCCTCCTTTTTTTGTCTTTTGTTTTGTTTGTTTTCGGTAGGGCTGCTGGGAGGAGTGTGTGTGTGTGTGTGTGTGTGTGTGTGTGTGTGTGTGTGTTGTGTGTGTGTGTGTGTTTGTGTGTGTGTGTGTATGTGTGTGTGTGTGTGTGTGTGTGTGTGTGTGTGTGTTTGTGTGTGTGTAGGGGGGGGGGGGGGGGGCTATATCTGTTTTCTCACATTTATCACCATTTGTCTCGTAAATTGGTTTATCTCTTAAACACTGGCCGATCATAATCATCATCGTGTGTGTGTGTGTGTGTGTGTGTGTGTGTGTGTGTGTGTGTGTGTGTGTGTGTGTGTGTGTGTGTGTGTGTTAATGTGTGTGTTAGTTTGTTAATGTGTATGTGTGTTTGTGTTTGTTAATGTGTGTATTAAATGTGTTCATATATGTGTGTGTGCTAGTGTCTTAATGTGTGTTAGTGTGTTAATATGTTAATGTGTATGTGTGTGTGTGTGGTGTGCGCGCGCGCGCGCGCGTGCGTGTGTGTGTGTGTATTTCACTAAGAAAAAAACAACCCTCCAGGCTTTAAATTACAACGCAAGGGCGTAACGGGAAGCTTAACTCTCAATACACATCTATACACGTGAAAGGGATCCTATTACAGACACCCCGACCTCCTCGCTTCAGACATTTCACGGTTCCATCCATCAATCAATCAACCAATCAACCAATCCACAAAGTTTATAGCCCCGCCGACCACGGGGACAGTGTCACGGGTTATATAATAGTGTTCTGTCACGATTTCTTCTTTCCGTGTTGAAAAGGAATCGAAGCTGTGACGTGTTTC
>CM060342.1:14471567-14519067 GCA_030674155.1 Stramonita haemastoma | reverse complement strand
CGGTGTATTATGCTCTCTACAGCAAAACTTTTATTTTCTTTTGTTTTTCTTTATAATTAAATAAACAGTGCGAGTTACCTTTGGAAACAATTGTTGTGTCCTTGTTCGTTTGGTTAACGTAAACTTGATTTTTGATATCATATTGCCTTCATGTTTTCGCAAAGCATCAGTAATTGATCAAGTGGTTGATATTTATGATAGGAGATTTGTTACACATTGATCGGCATTCCCGAGAAAAATACAGTTCAGTAAAAAACGGTAAAAGTAACAGAAAAAATGGCTGGTTAATATATAAAAAAACCCCACCCTCCCAGGTAGGAATTTTAGGCGAAAGTGTCTATCTTTTTGGTCACATTGTGCTGTGTTGTTAAGTTTCTAGCAGGTGTAGCGAAGGGATATGGAATATCTCACACCTCCAATCCAATCAATATGTTGTTTATAGCCCCGCCGACCCCACAGGCCATATCAGGGCTGTCACCTCGTCACAGTTTAAAACTCCTATTAAAACTGTTCAACTATATACAGATTAAAACGGGCTATAAAACCAGCTTGACTGTCCTTGCTTGCATCAACGCTCTGGTCAACCATAAGGGTCAGCCCAGGGTGGCCACCGCGTTGTGGGAAAACCCACATCGATCCTACCTGGAGCTGCCCCCATGGTAAAAGTACAAAACAGAAACTAATGGTAAAGGACATTATTTTATTTTTAAGGTGAAATCTACTTTCTTTTGACGCCTACAATATTCCATAGCTCCTGTGCCTATTAATTTTATTTTAAAAGTGAAACCTATTTTCTTTTGACAACCACTGCCATCCATAACTCCTGTGCCCGTTTATTCAAAAATAAAACCTATTCTCTTTTGACGCCCACAAAATTCCATAGCTCGTGTGTTTATTTAATAGTGAAACAATTTCATTTGATACACACAATATTCCACAGATCCTTTTAAAAGTGAAACATATTGTCTTTTGATACCCACAATATTCCATAGCTCCTGTGCCCATTTGTTTAAAAGTGAAACCTATTTTTTTGACGCCCACAATATTCCATAACTCCTGTGCCTGCCTTTGGCGTGGTTTTGTGTTCCTCATACGATGGATGTGTCCAAAGATCGCCCAACGCACCATGCTCAGTGTGTGGACCATGCTCAGTGTGTGGTGTTTGGGTACAAAGTTAAATGTGATAGTGGACCATCGGTTATCACTGATGATCATGTCATCAACATTGACATTCGCTCTTTCACGCCCGCGTGCGCGCACTCACACAACCATACACGCACGCACGCACGCCACACACACACACACACACACAGACGCGCGCACGTACACGTACACGCGCACACATACACACACACACACACACACACACACACACACGCACGCACGCACGCACGCACGCACGCACGCACGCACGCACACACCACCACGCACACACCACACACACACACACACACACACACACACACACACACACACACACACAGATTTAATTTAAGATCCCAACAGTTGTCTCTGTTTACGAGTTCCTTTAGTTTTCTCACACACACATAAATATAGATTTGATTCCGTTTTAGGACGACCACTAGGATATGTAGGTCTCAACTGGGGTTTTAGATCTAGTCGGAAGTCAAAGTCGGAACGCAGCTAGGCTCGCTAAATTATGGTTAGGGAGGGAGGGGAGAGAGGGAGAACACTGAACACTTAACGCTGAAAGGATTTAATTGTATTGTACTTCAGCCTTTGGCCACAATACAATTCAGAGGGAAGAAGAAGAAGAAGAAAAAGAAAAAGAAAGAATGAAATATAGCCTCATGAAATTTTCGGTAATAGGTCGCCATAATTCTACACCTTGGCATGTACCTAAACTGGTCTTTGGCCTTTGGCCACAATACAATTCAAATGGGAAGAAGAGGAAAAAAATGAAGAAAATGAAACGTAACTTCAGGTAGACTTCGGTAATACGTTGCCATAACTATACACCTTGGCATGTACCTAAACTGTGCTCCTGAAAATGCAAATTACAAAATCCCAAATGAAGTCTTGACTTAAACCAAGAATACAAACAGATCTGAGCTCAAAGTTACTGAACAAAACATTACGCAAAGCAAAACTAGGACCAAACTCGATACCTCGGACAATGTCAACACAAGCATTCAAAATACAAACATCAAGTGCAGCGTACATTTAATGGCTGGAATCCTTCACAAACTATTGTATTTCCGGCACAGTTACCCATATTAGAAAACTGTGCAAACTAAGCATAATTATGTCAGTCTTAGATTAATGCAATATAGACAAGAGTGCTGTATGTGTGTGTGTGTGTGTTGTGTGTGTGTGTGTGTAACAGAGAGAGAGAGAGAGAGAGAGAGAGAGAGAGAGAGAGAGAGAGAGAGAGAGAGATCCATTTTCTGGTTAATCGCTTGTTGTGGATTTTCCATCATATGATGACACTCTTGAAGTCACCTAAAAAAAACAACTACAAAACAAACAAACGGAAAAACAAGTTATTTATGATCTGATAATTGTTGTTAATGCCCACGCAGCTTGAAAAATTAGCCATCATTCTTTCAATGTGTCAGCTTTGATGTCACATCCTGGTTGGCTGATATATGAACATTATTAAGGGTTCAGTTAGACTGGGTTGAAGAGATAAGGTTTTTCTGTTCTTTTTGTTGTTGTTGTTGTTGTTGTTAAAAGTTCGTTTTGTGTGTAATTTCAAGCTTTCTTGTTAAATGCTTTGTAAGTTACATTTTTTTTTGGTTTTACTTTCGTTTGCATTGTTTTCTAGATTTTTACTTTTAAAAAAATTCTTCGTATCAAAATGTCAGGCACTATCTAGGCTTTTCCCTCTTTTCCAATGCTCAGTCAAAGCTCCAGGGCTCACAAAATTTAATGGTGAGATTTTGCGTATGCGACTGTTTTTCCCACCAATGGTATTCGCGTTCCGATTTCGCGGATACGTTCTCCTGATGTCACGCAAAATGCAATTGTCTTATTTTGTGGTGTGTGTGAAGAACGAGAAGAAAGGGTATGTTCAAAATGCAATATGTCTGTTATAGGGGATGAATTTCGTTTTATCATGGAATGTCCCCACTTTACACATTTACGGCAAAATTTTATTCCTCAGCATTTTCGTCAACCCTTGTCCAGTTAATTTTTGCAGGCTGATGAAAAGTAGATATCGAAAAGTTCTCCTGTCTCACTCAAAATTCGTAAAATTTGCAGGTATTGTTGAAATTTGATTTGATGCCTTTTGTGAGTGTAGACTGTGTCTTTACAGAAATTTGATATAGGGCCTACCTTTAAAAAATATTGTTTATCATTTTGCGATGAATTCTTGTTTTTCAGTTCCTGTTGGTATTGATAATACTTTTGGATGTATTGCTGTAAGTTTTTTTTCTCTACTGTTGAATATGTTTGTTATCCTCCATGCCCCAAAAGGGGTGAAAGGAATTAAATCTTGAATCTTTGCCTCAGGAGATTTCTTTTTATTAATTTTTATGTAAACAGTTTTTGCTTCACAGTTGGACATGGGGGGGGGGGGGGGGGGGGGGGTAAATGTGTGTTCAGAGTCAACACAGTTCAAAACAGTACATGCTATTCTGAGGTGAACACAAAGTAGTAAACTATCTGCTAGTCATTTTGACTATGACGTGTAAGACTTGCGTGACGTAATAACTTATGACGTATTTGTGCTTTCTTCTCCCCCCCCCCCCCCCTCTTACCAAGGCACTGTTATGAAGAGTATGCAACCAGTTTCTATCCAGCTAAAAATGGCAAATGCATGCCGGAAGTTTGGGATAAAAGAGCGGACTGTTTTTAGGAGTTTTTGTCTCTCCCTCCCCACCCCCCCCTCCCCCTCCCGGTTGTGAAACAGATACAGAGAATAATACCACACTGACAGATATGTGGATCCCGTGTTTGCAAATTGTTTTTGAATGGAAGAGGGTCTGAGAGACAACCTACAATATTACGACATTAGATGGTAGCAGTATGTTAATAGTGTACGTTATTAATGTGTCTGTTGCACGATGCAAACTCATTAACACAACCACAAAAAACCCCTACGAAAAAAATGTGGACGTTTAAATGTTTATCATTACTTTGACATGTTGAGTGTATGCGCGTGGGTATGCATGTGTTGTGTGTGTGTGTGTGTGTGTGTGTGTGTGTGTGTGTGTGTGTGTGTGCACGCACGCGCGCGCGTGCGTGCGTGCGTTTCATAACTGATACCACAGTGTCATCAATAAGTAAGCGACACACAGACAAACTCATTTATAAACACAACTACAAAAAACACAGGAAAAAACATGTACACACACGCATGTGCATGTTGACATATTTATTATCACGTTATATGCTGAGTGTGCGTGCGTGCGTGCGTGCGTGTGTGTGTGCGTGCGTGCGTGCATGTGTGTGTGTGTGCGTGCGTGCGTGCATGTGTGTGCGTGCGTGTGTACGTGCATGTGAGTGCATGTGTGTGTATGTGTGTGCGTGGGTGTGTGTGCGTTTTATAGCTTTACCTGATACCACAGTGTCATCAATATATATGCTACACACAGGCAAACTCAGTTATAAACATAACCACAAAAAACACACACAAAAAGCGTGTACAGACACGCATCTGCACGTTGAAATATTAATTATTACAGTTATTATATGCGAATGTGCGTGTGTGCGTGCGTGTTTGTGCGTGCGTGCGTGTTGCTGTTGTGTGTGTGTGTGTGTGTTGTGTGTGGTGTGTGTGTGTGTGTGTTGTGTGTGGTGTGCGTGGAAGGGGGGGGGTGAGGGGGGGATGGGGGAAGAGTTACAAAGTAGATAATCAAACAGCTTCAACAAAGAGCACGACGCGACAATGAACTCGTTACAGCAGATCTAAGGGATTGCCCGTTTATTTTTTGACGTAGTTTTTATGAGCTTAACAAGCCCCTCTCATTCAACCTACGGAGATGAAGAGAGATAGAGAGCAGAACTACTATGAGAAAAAAAACCCACACTCTACAGAGAGAGAGAGAGAGAGAGAGAGAGAGAGAGAGAGAGAGAGAGAGAGAGAGAGAGAGAGAAGAAGAGACAGACAGACAGACAGACAGACAGACAGACAGACAGACAGACAGACAGACAGACAGACAGACAGACGACAGAGAGAGAGAGACTCTCGAAACTCGAATTTTAATTGTCAAAGGCCAACAGCCCCATACAATAGGGGGTGAACAAAAAGATGCAAATCAGTGCAGATCACGATCAATTAAGTTTAAGCAAAATTTGAAAGATGTTACAAAACTCCTCTGCTTCCATGCACATACACACCCTCACACGCATACATACAAACATGTACACAAGAGAGAGAGAGAGAGAGAGAGAGAGAGAGAGAGAGAGAGAGAAGAGAGAGAGAGAGAGAGAGAGAGAGAGGAGAGAGAGGAGCAAAGAGAAATGACCTACTGTCCTGAAAAGCTGTCGAATTTCTCTGTTTCTCACTTTGCTGTCATCTTCGAGTCCCCCCCCCCCCCCTTTTTTTTTTTTTTTTTTTTTTTTTTTTTTACTTCCCCCTACGTTGCGGAAAAGCAATAAAGCAATAAAGTGTGTGTGTGTGTGTGTGTGTGTGTGTGGAGTAGAGAGAGAGAGAGAGAGAGAGAGAGAGAGAGAGAGAGAGAGAGAGAGAGAGAGAGAGAGGGAGAGAGTGAGTGTGTGTGTGTGCATGTGTGTGCGCGCGCGTGTGTATGCACGCGCGTGTGCATGTGTGTGTGCGCGCGCGTGCGTGCGTGTTGCGCGCTCGTGCAGGTAAAAAAAACCCTCCCCAATTAGCACCTGATCGATTTTTCGCTTGATCTTAGCACTGCTGACATTTACCTACGTAACAACGCCATGCAGTGTTTGTTTATGTTAATGCAGCAACGGTTTGTCCTTATAGCCTGTAGGCCATTTCTACAGCAACGAGGACTAAAACGTCTGTACACATTTTAGTATCTCACACACACACACACACACACACACACACACACACACACACACACACACACCACACACACACACACACACACACACACACAACACCAGCACGCACGCACGACGCACATACGCACGCACGCACGCACGAGCGCGCGCGCGCACGCACACATACTTATTTGTTATTTTATCATAACAACATCATTTTGCTGTTCCTAAGTTGTCCCGATTCTGCAGAATGTTGTTTATAATAAGAGAGAGAGAGAGGAGAGAGAGAGAGAGAGAGAGAGAGAGAGAGAGAGAGAGAGAGAGAGAGAGAGAGAGAGAGAGAGAGAGAATTCTTCTGTTGATGACTACCTGTTTTTTGCAGAAAAGATGCTGTTACATTATGAGACGGGGAATTCTCAATCTATGTCTCTCCGCGCGCGTGCGTACCCGCGCACACGTGTGCCTACGTGTATGTGTGTGTGCGTGCGCGCGCGTACGTGAGGGTGTGTGTGTGTGTGTGTGTGTGTGTGTGTGTGTGTGTGTGTGTGTGTGTGTGTGTGTGTGTGTGCGTGCGTGTGTGTGTGTGTGTGTGCGCGCGCGCGTGTGCATACATACGTGTGTGTGTGTGTGCATGCGCGCGCGCGCAAAATAAAAAAAAAGACTTTTACCAGCTGATTAGCAAACGATGGATTCATCACTAGACTTCTGCACTGCTGATATCTATTTACTCAGCTAAAATTAACATTAGTCTGCAGTGTCAGCGAATGAAAGCAAAAGACTATCAAACTATTGCTTTTTCCCCCCTTTTGCTGTTAAATGCAGCGTACCATTTTTAGCACTAACCATCGTCGTAAATTTAAACCCTGAATAGCAATAGCCATATACTTTTTCTAATCTTTTACTATCATAAAACACTTCTCATGCTTTCCCACGAACCTCCCCTTTTGTAAATGACATGACCTGTGTTTTATCAATGTTTACGGAACATTTTATGTTATCACAAGTTCGTAAGATATTGAACTGATTCTGAAGATCACTTGGTGGTGTGATATCAATGCCCCCATCATCTGCAAGAGAGAAGAGAGAGAGAGAGAGAGAGAGAGAGAGAGAGAGAGAGAGAGAGAGAGAGAGAGAGAGAGAAATTAAAATTTTCTCCCTTAGTCTCAGTGCATCAATTTTGGCAAATATCAGCATACTAAAAAGTGTGTGTGGTGTGTGTGTGTGTGTGTGTGTGTGTGGTGGTGTGTGTGGTGTGTGTGTGTGTGTGTGTGTTTGTTGTTGTGTGTTGTTGTTCGTAGATAAGCATACAAAATTGCTGACATAGAGAAGACCAATCATATTCCTGAAGTATTTGCATAATGAATCATTATAGTGATGTGTTCAGATTTGACCGTTTATCTTTCCATATCTCTTTAGCGATTGGATGTATGTGGGTGGGTATAAATAAGGTCATGACCTGATGGCTGTTTATCTTCTTTTTCTAAATCGAAAGTAAGCTTGTATTTAGGAGCTGACAACATTCTTGACATTATTACAAAGGAGCGACTACTGATTAAAACGATCCGTTTGAACTTTATCTCGGTGCTTTTCCGTCTAAACTTATCATTCTGTTCTCTCTCTCTCTCTCTCCTCTCTCCCTCTCCTCTCTCCTCTCTCTCTCTCTCTCTCTCTCTCTCCTCTCTCTCTCTCTCTCTCTCTCTTCTCTTTTTGCCTGTCACCTTTTATCTCTATATGTATCGCTTAGTACATTCACGTCACTCCCATCTTTTTTGCAGTTGTTTTGTTTGTCTTTTGTGTTAATCTAATTCCTATAGGCCAATTCCACCAGAGAAATAAAATGACAATATTGATCCAGTTCTTGGCAGAGAATACGTGTACCCATTTCATTAAACGAATGCACATGTTAAAAAGAAATAATGGAAAAGCATGTACAAGTTACTGAATCTTTTTTTTTTTTTTAAATTTTAGAATAAACTTTGCAAACAAAATTGGCTCTGTTTTGAATAAACAGAAACAACAACAACAAAACAATGCCGGCTGCAGTAAAAACTCCCTGTCTCTGTATTTCTTTTTTTTTCTTTTCTAAATAACATGATATAAAATAAAAAGAAGTAAATTTAAATTCTTGTGCTCCATCAGAGATGCCTTACTCGAGTCCTCCCCCAACCCCCAAAATCAGACAGGTGTGTTTATTTTTAGCAGTGCACATGGTAGGGAGATGGAGAGGATTGATGATTTATTGCATCTGCAGTGGGCGATCGATCTATTTATAGCTGTCACTACGTCACCCGATTGGGAATGCTGGGAATAACAACAGTTGGCTGCAAGTAGCACAGTCTCCGAACGAATGCGGACATCAATTAACATTTGGTCTGTTGCAGCTGCAAGTCAATAGCCCCTACCCCCCCCCCCCCCCTCCCAAGGGCCGGATGAAAAAAAAGTATGTAAATGCTTATTCTGTTACCCTTAAAAAATAAAGATTATTCATTCATTCTTTCATTCATCTATGTGTGCATGTATCTATATATAGAAAGAATAGGAAAAAAAACAAACAGGGCAATCTTAATTGCTTCCCCTGGCAGGCAACGGAGCAGGGCTTGCTAAATTGGGCACACTTGGGATGGCATTCTATTAGCGATGCTTTTGTTGTACCATCTTGATCCTACCTGAAAGCAAATTTGTTACACCTACATCCCCCCCTCCCCAATCAAATAAAACAAGACAACAAAAAGAACAGCTTTCTGTGCTCAATGCTGTAAACTTTCCAAGCCCCTTGAAGGGCTGGTTGGGATGCATTAATAAAGCTTGTAAAGCCTCTGTTCGAGCCCCAACAAGAGACGATGATCGGTGTGACGTTTCCTTCCTGATCAGACTTTTGCCAGTAATCTCTTCAGGATCGGTAACTGGGGAACCGTTTTAAATTCTTCTGGCACTGCGTTGTATTGCAGGACCAACCCCTCTCCAAGTAGCACGGTATTTTATTTCTTTGACCATATCATACAGTCCCAGCGAGCGGAGTATCCGATAACACAGTGCATGCTAGTGTATGTCACCGACCTTTGCTGGCCTAAGCTACGAAAGATGGATGAGAGTATAAGGTGTTCACAAGATATTCTAGTGTGTTTGCCCGTTAACACAGACTTTGAAATAGCAATCTGAAGTTTCTCCCCCAGAGCAGTTATTGTGCCAGCAGTGGATCTGATATAAACTAGCTAGACTCCACACTGACTCCCCACCCTCTCCCCCACTTTTTACCCCTTTTTGATGTTGACTTTAGCTAGGGAATAAAAAAATTCGACAGATAAATTTCTAAATACAAAACGAAGTATGAAGAACGTATACAAACGCTGGATGAAATGGTGCGTGCCTTTTCAGGTAACATTGTATTATGATATAGGCAGCCATACCCGACTTCAGAAGTTAAGCTTCATGGTTGAAAGGTCGCACATTCAAACGTGTCAGTCTGAGCTATCCGATATACCCCCCCCCCCCCCCCCCCCCCCCCCCCCCCCAAATTAAGTTTTTTTTTTTTTGATTTCCTCTGCAAATCCTTTTATGACATTATGTGTACTGATTAAGAGCCAGTCCCTATCTAATCCAAGAGTAAGCTAATTATAGCCAGTGACTCTTCTGTAACGTGTTGGGACTGCCAGCCACGTGGTTGATATTGTATGTTAAGTTTATACGCAATGTTTCGCTCTGTTCCCTGCCACACCTCGGAAAAACCAACAACAATAATAACACTACAATGTAACACTAGCTAGAAGGCTTAAACAGTCAGTATTTAGCACACATTGTTCAGGTATTTACTTCATTCTCACTTATTCAGGTCAGGTATCAATGTGTAAACAGCCTGTGTAACATTTTCCGTTGATTGTGTTATCATGTAGTCCAGCGATCCATCCTTTGTTCGTTTGCACTTTCATCCCAGGGCAACGAATTCTGTGCTTACCTGCCACCTAGGAGAGAGTACTAGGGTTGTGAGATAGATACCACACTGATATCATCACTAGGATTGGTAACGGCTTTAACGGCCCAGGTTGAGAGAGTACAGGTATCGTTTCAACATGTGAAAATCGTCCGCGTGTGATGTTCTTCAAAACCTGCTGAATTTTATGTGTTCTTCATCAGTTTTCATGGTGAAATTAACCTGGACATCTGCCTAACTTTCTAGCAATTGGGATTTTACCTCTACCGTCGCCAGTGTTATGTAGGATGGATCTACCGAGTCAGCAGAATTTGAGGTTTTGTGTTTAAGTGTAGTGACAGCTTTGGGCTTGTGGGAGATATAGATAATAAGTGTTTAGGTAAAAGCATGTGTGGTGTGTGAGACAATGGGTTGAGGTAAAAAAAAAAACCCAAAACGTGGTGTGTGTTTGGGTAAAAGAATATGTAATGTGTTGGACAATGTGCGTTGGAGTAAAAGAATAATTATATGATGTGTTAGACAATAAGCATTGAAGTAAAAGAATATATGATGCGTTAGACAATCAGCATTAAAGTAAAAGAATATATGATGCGTTAGACAATCAGCATTGAAGTACAAGAATATGTGATGCGTTAGACAATAAGCAGTGAAGTAAAAGAATATATGATGGGTTAGACAATAAGCAGTGAAGTAAAAGAATATATGATGCGTTAGACAATAAGCATTGAAGTAAAAGAATATGTGATGCGTTAGACAATCAGCATTAAAGTAAAAGAATATATGATGTGTTAGACAATCAGCATTGAAGTACAAGAATATGTGATGCGTTAGACAATAAGCAGTGAAGTAAAAGAATATATGACGGGTTAGACACTAAGCAGTGAAGTAAAAGAATATATGATGCGTTAGACAATAAGCATTGAAGTAAAAGAATATATGATGCTTAGACAGTAAGCATCGAGTTAAAAGAGCATGTGATGGTTTAGACAATAAGCATTGAAGTAAAATAATATATGATACGTTAGATTTAGACAATAGGCGTTGAGATAAATGTGTTGTGTTAGTAAGTGTTTAGGTTAAAGAACATGTGGGATATAGACAATAAGCATTGAGGTAAACGAATATGTGGTATTGAAGAATTTATCACGTGTAGACACTAAGACTTAGCGTTGAAGAATGTATCACGGTAGACATTAAGCCTTGGTATGACCATAGAGTTTGAACTGTCATGATTATTACTACAGTCAGACATGGACATTTTGGCTTGGTCTCTGGAGTTGTCCAGCTTTGTTCCAGTTTCATAGATGTTTAGGCTGCTTCAGCTTTCTTGTCTGATTTCGTCTCTGTACATATACATAAGTGGAGCAAGATGGATCCATAGTGTGTGTGCATGGAGTGCTCATACACTTCAGCCCACATCTTGATTAGGTTTTCGAAAGAGTAGGCCATTTTGTCCAGGTGGGAACAGATGACAGGGACTGGATGTGAAAAGCGCACGAGTGCTTATTCCATTACCTTCGATATAAAAAAAAGAATAAAGAAATAAATTATGATCCTATCTGTGTCTGTCTATACCTATCTGTCAATCAATCAATCAATCAATCAATCAATCAATCAATCAATCAATCAATCAATCAATCAACCAACCAATCTGTATATCTATCTGTATATTTATCCCCCTATCTCGGATATTTTCCTTCCTGCTTTTCATTTCCTAATGATCTGTTGACTCGTTTCTTTAAGGTTTTACATTCTGTTAAACAAAATTAATGGCCTCCAGTGACAAAACCAAGTAGGAACAAGTGAAGGTTTTCACCAAGTAGGAATAAGTGAAGGTTTTCACCAAGTAGGAATAAGTGAAGGTTTTCACCAAGTAGGAATAAGTGAAGGTTTTCACCAAGTAGGAATAAGTGAAGGTTTTCACCAAGTAGGAATAAGTGAAGGTTTTCACCAAGTAGGAACAAGTGAAGGTTTTCACCAAGTAGGAACAAGTGAAGGTTTTCACCAAGTAGGAACAAGTGAAGGTTTTCACCAAGTAGGAACAAGTGAAGGTTTTCACCAAGTAGGAACAAGTGAAGGTTTTCACCAAGTAGGAACAAGTGAAGGTTTTCACCAAGTAGGAACAAGTGAAGGTTTTCACCAAGTAGGAACAAGTGAAGGTTTTCACCAAGTAGGAACAAGTGAAGGTTTTCACCAAGTAGGAACAAGTGAAGGTTTTCACCAAGTAGGAACAAGTGAAGGTTTTCACCAAGTAGGAACAAGTGAAGGTTTTCACCAAGTAGGAACAAGTGAAGGTTTTCACCAAGTAGGAACAAGTGAAGGTTTTCACCAAGTAGGAACAAGTGAAGGTTTTCACCAAGTAGGAACAAGTGAAGGTTTTCACCAAGTAGGAATAAGTGAAGGTTTTCACCAAGTAGGAATAAGTGAAGGTTTTCACCAAGTAGGAACAAGTGAAGGTTTTCACCAAGTAGGAAGAAGTTGAGGAAAGGTTTTCACCAAGTAGGAAGAAGTTGAGGAAAGGTTTTCACCAAGTAGGAACAAGTTATGGAAAGGTTTTCACCAAGTAGGAGCAAAGTAAGATAATGTTTTCACCAAGAAGAAACAAGGTAAGGAAAGGTTTTCACAAGTAAGGGAAGGTTTTCTCCAAGTAGAAACAAGGTAAGGGAAGGTTTTCCCCGAGTAGAAACAAGGTAAGGGAAGGTTTTCACAAGTAGAAACAAGTTAAAGGTTTTCACCAAGTAGGAGGAAGTTAAGGTTTTCACCAAGTTAAAAAAAGGTTTTCACCAAGTCGGAACAAGGTAAGGGAAGGTTTTCATCAAGTAAGAGCTTCTTAAGATTCCGACAAAATGTAATACATTCACATTCCAGCGTGCATCATAGACTTACTGGTTTTCTGAAGGTGGTCTATACAGACGTGTAGTATATATAAGGCAAACAGCAGATGGTGTGATTCACTGCATCGAACGTGCAGCATTGACGAAACTGTCAAACAACTTACTGCAGTCAAACCTTGCTCTCGGCAGATGTAACAGCCATAAAACCAGCACTGGGAGAACAGTCAAAGGAGCCAAGTCTTCTCAGCAGCCTAGCTCTGTTGTTGCCATTCTTATTTTTCGTTTTTAAACTACCCCCTTCCCCCCTCCCTTCTCCATTGCTTCATCAGCGTTTTTGGTATTGTAGCAGTTGCAGTTTAAACAGGTGCATAACCTTTCAAGCCTGACGTAATGTTTTATATTGGTTGTCTGGCAAGGTTTGGATCTTGCGCATTATTTGTTTGTGTAAGGTAAGAAGTTAAGGCCCAAAACATCTTGCTACATAAGGACTGTAAGAAATTAAGGACCGAAACTAGAGAGGTGGTGGTAGATTCTTTATTTGAAAGATATGTTGTGCTTTTCCAGGAGTTAAAAAAATGTTTTTAGTAGATGCATTGATAGGGTAAGTTCAGTGTAAAATCAGTTTTTGAATGTTGCATCAAACTATGGTTTACCGTAATATTAGTATCGAAAATTCTTTCTTTCAGTATCAAGCCATTTTAACGCGCAACCAGTCAAATATTCACTCTCAAGTTTAACAAGCGCGGTACGCTCCATATATAATTTTTGAACAGCGCAAGGAATAAGACAGATTCGTTGTTCAATGCGATGGAAAGAGCAGACGTTTACACTAACGGACAGAGAGACCCGTTCCTGTCTTTGACTCTTGTCGCTAACAGTCACCGCCCGAACACGATCAAGACACGAGGGCACGTTCAGAGACGCCGGGCACCATGGAAGAAGAGACTTGTTCGAGTGTTCTGTCTCCAGAAATCACGCAGAAAACGTCTGCGATCGATTGTAAGTGTAGTGTGACTAGGACCAAGTGAGGGGATTGGGAGAGGAGGGGGTGTACGAGAATAGAGGGGGGTGGGCGAGGTGAGGATTGAGATGGGTTAGTAGGATGCGGGAATGGGTGGAAATGTGTGGTGTGGTGTGTGTGTGTGTGTGTGTGTGTGTGTGTGTGTGTTGATGTGTGTGTGTGTGTGTGTGTGTGGTGTTGTGTGTGTGTGTGTGTGTGTGTGTGTGTGTGTGTGTGTGTGTGTGTGTGTGTGTGTGTGTGTGTGTGTGTGTGTGTGTGTGTGTGTGTGTGTGTGTTGTGTGTGTTGTTGTTGTGTGGTGTGTGTGTGTGTGTGTGTGTGTGTGTGTGTGTGTGTGTGTGTGTGTGTGTGTGTGTGTTGTGTTGTTTGTGTGTGGTGTTGTTTGTGTGTGGTGGTGTTTGTGTGTGTGTTTTGTGTGTGTGTGTGTGTGTGTGTGTGTGTGTGTGTGTGTGTGTGTGTGTGTGTGTGTGTGTGTGTGTGTGTGTGTGCGCGTGTGCGCGTTGTGTTGGAAGAGAGGTTGCTTCTTTTATTCTACTCTAGTTTTCTATTCTCTTTCTATTCTGTTGCGATATTTTAGATCCCTAGTTTTAAATGCACGTGCACGATTCGCGTGTTCGTGGCGTTATTTTCTGACGGTCACGTGCCTGACCTACTTGAACCCATTCTTTATTGGCTGGACCAGACGTCTAAATGATGCGTCTGTCTGTCTGTCTGTCTGTCTGTGTGAACCGGTCTGCATGTGAACTTGTCTGCCAGTAAAACTGTTTTCTTTGGCAATCTCCTTGTCTGTATATGCATTTCATTTCCTCCTTGCATGTCTGTCTGTCCGTGAGTCTGTCTGCTTGTGAACCTGTGCATCCGTTTTCTTTGGCAATCTTCGTCTTGTCTGAATACGTGTTTCATTTCCTCATTGCACACCTGTCTGTTTACTTTTCTGCCCGTCTATAAATTTACTTTGCTGACATCCGTGTCTATCTGTCTCTTAATTGCCTAACGCCCTGTATATATATATATATATATATATATATATATATATATATATATATATATATATATATATATATATATCTGTTGCTGTCTACCTTTTCTTTTCTTTTTTTTGGGGGTGGGGGGGGGGGTAGTTAGTCATTATACCTACTTGTACGACTCAGCCCGTCTGTATACTTTTCTTGTATCCTTGTCTCATTCATCCATCCCTTTACCTTCCACCCCCCCCCTCCCCGGATCTAGCCTTTCCCTATCACCACTGTAACTATTTTGTACTAGAAATTCTCTCTTTTCTCTCATTCTCTTGGATATTTTTCCTTCTTTTTGTAAAAGTTCGTTTTCTATTACTTATTTTTTGCATACTTTGTGTCAGAGAATCATTCCCCTGTATTTTGTCCCTACCCCCCCCCCCCCCTTTTACACACACACATACAACTCTTCCCCCTCTAAGGATGGGTAAACATTTTTGGAGCTTATTTCAGATGCATGAACTGTTTAATATTGGATCATAATTATAACAAAGTGTTTAACCTCTATGTGTGTGTGTGTGTGTGTGTGTGTGTGTGTGTGTGTGTGTGTGTGTGTGTGTGTGTGTGTGTGTGTGTGTGTGTGTGTGTGTGTTCAATCAATCAATCAATCAATCAAATTTTTATTTCCAGATGGTACATTGAGTAAGCATCGATTTGCTTTTTTCCATCAAGCCATCTATCCTGTGTGTGTGTGTGTGTGTGTGTGTGTGTGTGTGTGTGTGTGTGTGTGTGTGTGTGTGTGTGTGTGGTGCATTGACTTCGTTAAAAATCCAAATTGTTGTTGGCTGCATGAGATATAGTGCTATATAAATCCCATTTATTATTTATTATTACTATAACTCATTGTTTCAGTATTATCATCTTTTGTCATTTATTACTTAAGTAGTCTTGAATGATTCCTTGCCTGTAAATTTAAGCTTCCCAGAATTCTTGAATATACTACTACCTCTATACTTTACACTATACTGTATTATATACTATTTTATATCTAAGTATTTGTTGTAACCTTTTTTTCCTTTTTTTTTTTTTTTTTTTTAGAGTTGGCCTTTTGTGCGTTTTCACTTTTGCCTTTTGCAATTTTCCACTGCGAGACAAAAAAAGTGAATACCAAACATGACTGTATTTTTTCATTTTGTGATTTGCTCTCTTCTGATTAAAATACGTTATTAAAACTTAGCAAATTTATAGTTAAGAGTAAAATTGCATGACATTTATTTGTATGAAATTCTTGGTATGAACGTATATGTTACAGTTGATTTTGTTTTCTGAAATCCTCCATTCCCCAAGAGGGGTCAAAGACGAATGAAATCTCGAATGTTATTTTCCTTCCAGGTTAACCTCTACCGGAAGATGCCTCTAAAAGCCATGTCCAGACTGTGGGGGCGCTTCAATCAGCTGGAGTTACCGGTCTTTCTGCGGCGCCCCCTGCTGAGCCTGTACATCTGGATGTTCGGGTGCCGCCTGGACGAAGCGGAGATCGAGGATCTGCGGCACTACAGGAACCTGGGCGAGTTCTTCAGGCGACAGCTGAAGCCTCACGTCCGTCCCATTGATGATGACCACGTCCTGGTGAGTGGAGAGGGTAGAAGGTTCCGGGGGGGGGGGGGGGGGGGGGGTGGGGGGGGGGGGGGGGGGGGGGGGGGGGGGATGATGGATGGGTGGGTGGCACTTGAGGTGGTGGACAGGGTACTTTTGAGAATCAAGTCTTGGTGTGTGGAGAGCCCAGGAGACTCGGGAGTGGAACTAGAAACGTCAGGGTCGATTGATGGATGGGTGGCGTTTGAGGTGGTGGACAGTGCTTTTGAGACATACATCTTGGTGAGGATAGTAGGTTTAGGGGTGGGAAAGTAAATTCAGGGTGGATGGGTGGGTGGACAGGGTACTTTTGAGAATCTTGTCCTGGTGGGTGGAGAGGGCTGGAGGTTTGGGGTGGAAAAGTAATTTGTGGGTGGGTGGCGTTTGAGGTGTGAACAAGATACTTTTGAGATACAAGTCTTGGTGAGTTGAGAGGACAGGAGGGGTGGGAGTGGGGCTAGAAATGTCAGGGTAGATGGGTGGGTGGCGTTTGAAGTGTGGACAGGGTACTTTTGAGACATACGTCTTGTTGAGGATAGTAGGGTTAACTTAGGGGTGGGAAAGTAATTTCAGGGTAGGTGGCGTTTGAGATGTGGACAGGGCACTTTTGAGATATACGTCTTAGTGATGACAGTAGGTTTAGGGGTGGAAAAGTAGTTTCATGGTGAATGGGTAAGTGGCGTTTGAGGTGTGGACAGGGTACTTTTGAGAAATATCAAAGGTTAGATACTAATCAGCAAACTGGTGAAGTGGTGTCGCCTACAGGTGTTGATTAGCGATGGTGTTGAAGCACCTGTCCTCCGAAAGTCATGTTCACGAAGGTGTAATATGGTTGCCTTGTGACCATTCATGTTGGTCTTGGTTTTGATATTTGAACAAAGTCTCCACATTAGAAAGTGAAGAGGTGAGTGCGACTATCATGAAGCTGACCCAATCTTTGACACTGTCATCCATGTCAAAGCATAAGTAATGTGGCACCTTTGCCGTACTGATTTCGTTTTACAGACAGAAAAGATTTTTTTCATAGTTGGTTCATAAGGTACTGTTTATAGTTGTACTGGACGATCACTGACTTTTTTGTTGGTGATGGTTTGGGCTTTTGATGCTGAGTTATCTTTTTAAATTTTCCCTTGGCATTGTCTCCTATGCTTCGTCTGCACAAGTCTTAGTGTGAATTACGTAGTTTTACATCGCAGAGATGAAAAGTATTCTGTGGTTTATTTCTGCTATTGATTCTGTTATCTTTTTTTAAAAAACTTTCTTAGATGCGTCTCACCCATTAAAAAAAAATGTATTCTCTTCCACAACCTGGCCAACTAAAATTTCATTGTAGCAGAACAAACCAGGCTGTATAGTATTCACGCATTCCACACACACACACACACTCTCTCTCTCTCTCTCAACACACAACACACGCATTCACACACACACACCACAACACACACACACACACAACACACACACACACACACACGCATCACACACACATCACACACACGCATTCACACACACCAACACACACTCATTCACACACACACTACTATCACTCATTCACACACACACCATCTTCCTTCTTCACACACCACACACACACACACACACACACACACACACACACACACACACACACACACACACACACACACACACACACGCATTCACACACACACACACACACACACACACACACACACACACAGCATTCACACACACACACACTCATTCACACACACACACACTCATCTCCACACACACACACCCACACACACACACCACACACACACACACACACACACACACACACACACAACACACACACACACACACACACACACACACACAACCATCACACACACCACACACACACACACACACACGCATTCACACACACACGCATTCACACACACACACACTCATTCACACACACACACTCTCTCTCTCCTCACACACACACACAGCATTCACACACACCACACACACACACACACACACACACACACTCATTCACACACACACACTCTCTCTCTCACACACACACACACACACACACGCATTCACACACACACACTCTCTCTCCTCAACACACACACACACACACACACACACACCACACACACACACACACACACACACACAACACACACACACACAACACTCTCTCTCTCTCTCACACACACACACACACACACAAAACACACACACACACACACACACACACACAACACACACACACACACAAAGGTGAACAATCCGTTAGGTGCTACTGTCTCTAGTTTTGCTCGGCTTAACTGCACAGAGTGCATCTTCCCCTGATCGTTTCGTTTTTGCCTTCTCATTATCTTCGCCATTGCTTTCCTCCTTTTCTCGTCTATTTCCCCCCCCCCCAATTCTTCCCCTCACCTCGTCTCCCTATCATTTTCTCCTATTCTTTCTCTCCCTCCATTCTTTCCTTCATACCCCCCCCCCCCCTTTCCCTGTCTTCATTTCCTTGAAGTCTTTTTCTTCGGTCTCATTTCATTTTTTTCCGTTTCCCAATTCCTCTATTTCCCCAAGGGTCATACTTCCAGTCTTCCTCCCTGTTACTTATTCTTCTCTTTAGCCCCCCCCCCCCCCCCCTTTTTTTTTTTTTTTTAAACATACAGTAAGCATTTTCTTTCCACCTCCGATCTCCTGTTCTTCGGTCTCATCTTTCCCCTTTCCCAATTCCTCTATTTCCCCAAAAACCATACTTCCAGTATTCCTCCTCGATACTTTTTCTTTTCTGTAGTTTCCCCCCCCCCCCTTTTTTTTTTCAAACATGCAGTGAACATTCTCTTTCTATCTCCCATCTCCTGTTCCTTGGTCTCGTTTTCTTTCCCCTCTCCCAATTCCTCTATTTCCCCAAAGGCTATACTTCAAGTCTTCCTCCCCGTTACTTTTTGTTTCTGTAGTCCCCCTCTCCCTTTTTTTTTTTTAACACATACAGTAAAAATCCTCTTTCCATCTCCTGTTCCTTGGTCTCGTTGTTTTTTTGTTTTCCCTTTATCCATTCCTGTATTTTCTCCCAAATTCCAGTCTTCCTCCGCATTATTTATTCTTCTCTCCCCCCCCCCCTCCCCTCAAATATGCAGTAATCATTCTCTTTCCATCTCCAATCTTCGTCATCAGTGTCAGAGTCCCTTTTGTTTTGCTCCCTTTCTTCTGTCTTCATAGCATGCTGGTAATACAAACGTAGAGTTTTTTGTGTGTGTATCTTCGAGTGCTCAGGCACGCGCTTGTGCGAGAGAGAATGTGTGTGTGTGTATATTTTACGCGCATGTTTATTGATATGTATACATTTGTATGCAAAGCCGGATGTGTTTGTGAGTTTTTGGGTGTAAATAGCTTAAAAATATATATTTGTAATGTATTTCATTTACATGTAAGCGAGAGGCCTCTTATGTGTCAGAGTTGTTTTGCTTTTGACACTTGTGTAAACGCGGAACTGCACTAATGCATTTATTTATCCCAGGATTTGCAGTATCGCCTGCACAGGGGTTCTCTCCCCACACACCAACAGGAAAACCCTCTCCCTTTAAACAGTTTTCGATAATCAAATTCATAATCATTCTTCACAGTATGTGTTGACGTTGAGTGACACTGAACTGTGTTTGTTCGAGCTGAGTGACACTGAACTGTGTTTGTTCGAGGCTTCTTGAATTTGAGAACGTTTTAATTTTCTTTTTCCAGTCATATTATTGGTGAATCATTTAAAAAAAAAAAAAAAAAAAAAGGGGAATTGGTGTTTGTCAAGGGCAGCGTTTAAAACTTTGCGGCCAGGTAACAGGTAAACGGTACCCTCCTCCCTCTCTTTCTGTTCACTGAATGCGAACGTACAAGAACAGGCATACGCAAACAAATCATCTGCCCAGTCTTAACACCTGTGTGAAATTTCCTCTTTTAATTTCGCACAATTCAACAAAGCAATATACACGCACTAGCAATCACATATTCAGCAATTCAACTTCAGTCAGCTCTCGCAGTTAAGACTTTCCACAATATTTCCAAACAAAATATTGATAATGAAAATATTCAAACCATGACACTTCGAAGTAAATTAAAAAAAAAAAAAAAAAAAAAAAAAAAAAACTTTTTCAAACACTCTTCTTGACTTTAAAGGTCACGATATGTCACCTTGACGAAAATCAACCATTCAGGTCACTACTTCGGACCACAAGTTACACCATTACGATTAACGGATCCTTAACGATATAGGTCAGTTTCCCCATCTCATGAACAGTTCAATTAATTTAATGAATTAATTAACCAGTTTAATTAATGAAACAAAAGTACGCAATTATTTTTTTAAAAACTGTCACAGGGACCTAACCGGAAATCTATTTAAAAAAAATATCAGTTTGTTACTGTTACCATTAACAGCTTGTTGCTAGGCAGTGGGCTGATATTTTTAAAAAAATCAGGTGACCCTGCTATAAATGAGTGATGGTTTAAGGTGAAGTTTGGGCTAAGCCTTTCCCACCTCGCCCTCAACCCCCATCTTACAACACCACCTCTCTGTTTATTACAATCTTTCTCCGCTTCTCACTTTGCCTCTTCTTCATTTTCACACCTTTCCTGCCCAGCCTAATTTTTTTTTTACATTAATATGCACCTTCCTCTTCTTAATTTTTGTCTGTCTTCATTTCCCACCCTTTCACCAATAAATAAATAAATATTTTTTAAATTCTGTCTTGACCTGCTTTCTTTTATGCTTCTTCTCCGTATACCCTAATCCTGTTCTCATTTTTCTTTCGGTGACTTCCCAAATTTAATTTTCTTTGTCCCCCTCTCTCTTTTCCCTTATAATCACTGTCATCTTTGTTGTGGTGGAGTCGTTTTTGTTTTGCTTCCACTTTCTAGATCCTGTCTTTCAGTGTTCATTTCATGTTTTCTGTAGCCCCACCGATCATGAGAGCCGTATCAGGGCTGTCATGTAATCAGATTTCAGCCAACTCCGATTAAGTTCATCAATCTCCCTTGGAACACCGCCAAATTGCAACAGCACCTTAACCATTATTTTCTGCTTTAATGCCAATAAAACCTGGCAGTACAAAAGACATCGGCCATTCCGCTTAATGTATCATCCCCCAGGTTACAAAAATAAGCGTGATGAAGGATCAGAAACATTTCACTGTCAAACAAAACAACACAATGTAGGGAATATGATTTCACTGTCAAAGTACAAAACAATGTAATCTAGGGAATATGATGTGTGGGCATATAACACCTCAAAATGAACATCCTGTGCCCATCCTTGTATTTAGGCTACAATAGCTTGACCTCGTCATTAGAACAAAACAATACAGGCAAACTGTAAAATGGGGAAAAAAAGAACATTTGACAGATGAGAACGGATTTCGAAAGCAGAAAATCAGCAAGAGTGATGTTAGAAAGGTGCAAGGTAAAAGACAGAAGCAAAGAGAGTGATAGGAAAGGAGGGATTTCTAGCACAGAGGTGATATTTCCATCATGGTTCTGTTTTTCTCATCTCATTTCTGCTTTCATTGTTTCTTTGCCTCACTATCCTTCCTTTGTAAACAATGAACTCAATACACACACACAGCAGGGGAAAGGCACCAAGGCACAGCTTAACTCATCCTACAGCAAGTGGCATTTGACAGTATGGAGACAAGTGACATTAATGTACATATCAGACACAGTCACGCCTTCATGTGTACAATTACCACCACACGAAAATGTGTGGAAAAAACATCCACAACCAAAAAAATCCCTTGTGTTTGTAAAAAGTTTTTTTTTTTTTTTTTTTTTTTACTTTTACAAACAGAATAGGGACAAATTGCTGAGGATAACGGGAGGGGGACGAGTGAATGTGATCTTAAGCAGCCCAGTAAAACTTTCTCATCTTCACAGACACAGAGACCAGTCCATCACATAACTGTTTACACATCGTATTTGCATGCTAAATTCGTTCGGATTCATCAACAACTTCATGCTTTTGTTTTAGTAATGTTGGTGTTATCAATACAGTTTAGTTGTCCATCGCCAAATGATAAATCTTTTCCTCTTGTTTCAGACGAATCACAGAGTCGATTACTTGAAGGTGAACAGTTAAAAATGTGGACAGTGAAGAAAGAAATGTTCAGCTGTTTCGTGTCTTTTTCCATACGCATTTTCAAACGTGCAATTAGAAAGAACGAATATATTTTGTCAGAGTTAAAAACGAAACAAACGGGCAACCTACTTCAAGATACGTTCAAAAACGTAAATAAGGCCGTTGCAAGTGCCAGGGTGTTAGTTAACTGCATATACATGGCACACATGGACAGGACAGGCCGGAGATAAACGGTGTGCATGCTGACGGAATGTTGTCGGCCGTTTTTGGAAAAGGATTACGATGTATTCCGAACGGTCTGTTTGACGGATTAACCTTGCTCGTTAGAGAAACGTTTCTAGGATAGAGGACAACCCCTTTTTGGGATCGTTTCTTAATGACCTTTGCAGCCGTTCGTTTGGGGAGGCTAATGTGTCGCTGCATGAAATCTCTTTTCTCTTATCTCCATTTTCTGTCTCTCACTTGTTCTCTGAGAAGTTTTATCATCGCAGCTAGGCAGTGCAATCGACACGGGATTTTTGTCCTACAATGCTACTTTCCAGAATGACCTGTCTGTCTTATAGTTTTGCTTGTGTGTATGGCATGTCTTTCTCAAACGTTTTATGGCATTTATGGCTTACCTATTGTATTTTTGGTTTAAGAAAAGTGTCTATATGGCATATCTGTCTCAACATTTGAATTCGCAGTTTTGGCTTATCTATTGTATTTTTGGTTTTAAGTATTAACGCTAGTTAATCGTGGACAGGCTGTCCTCCTCATGGCACAGTACTTATAAAAAGGTATCGGATAGGGGGGTGCTATTTTTCTAAGTTTATTTTGAACGTTTGTTTTTGTCAAAGTGAGCAGTTTGTTGGAGTTCTAATAAGCCCTAGCGAAGCTGAATCACTACCTTAATCTACCTTCCTTCCCTTTCTTTTTTTTTTTTGTCTTTCACTTCAGTCATCATCTTCTGTATGCAAATAGACTGTTTTGAGAGGAGAAAGGTATCTTCCTTCGTTTTCGTCAAAGTGAGCAGTGTTGTTGGAGTTCTGATAAGCCCTAACGAAGCTGAATCATTACCTTACTCTTCCTTCCCTCTAATTTAAAAAATAATTGCCTATCATCTAAGTCCTCTGCTCTCTACCAGTTTTTTTATATTCTTTTCTCGGGGCTCTTCTGTATTTTTTGTGTGTATCTTTCCCCTTTACTTTTCTTTTCTTCATCTGTATTTTGTGTGTGTATCTTTCCCCTTTTCTTTTCTTCCAACAAAGTGAAAATAATGTTGGAGGCACCAGCTTTGATAAACTGTCACGAGTAACATCAGGACCCTTTTTGCAACCTGGCACGTACATCAGGAATTTAACGGTCCGCCGTTTCTCAGGAAAAAAATGTTCCCCGTTATTGGTGATATAGGATACAAATGACTGGTTCATGATGTACTATATTACACGTCATAGAATAACGTGTTAGTCACGCCTGGTGATGCTGTGAAAAGTACACACAAAACGTGCGCTTATGCTCACGCCCACACACACACATAGGTGGCAAAACGCTTAACTGCATCTGTTTCATATATAGCCTTCATGAACACACCATATTTTATAAAAGTGAAACACACTCTCAAACTATCACATCATGTTTTGACATAAGTGAGAACATTCTTCATGAAAGCTCTCATACATGCTCTTCATTAATACAAACCTAAGCGCAGAACACTAAAGCAAAAATAATTTTCACGCTAAAATCTCACACATGCTTTTCGTAATACAAGCACAGAAATAGCTGAACTATATGCTCTTATCCCTGCAACTGGAATGCACCTACCCTAATAAATGGGCGAAAAGTGTTGTATATACACAAAATATTTCCATTGGTAAATCGTCGAGTTATCGAGAAAAATTCTGTTTTTTTATAGCTACCAACAAGGACAAAACACTAAAGCAACAATAAAATTCACGCTGAAATAGCAAAACCCTCACGCATGCTCTTCACAAATACCACCAAGCACAAAACACTAAAACAACAACAACATTCCGATTCACGCTTAAATATCTATCATCTCATGCTCATTCCTAACACCAAGCACAAAACACTAAAGCAACAATAACATTCACGCTGAATTTAATAGCACGCTCTTCACAGACACCACCAAGCACAAAAAACCTAAAGCAACAATAATGTTCACACTGAACTTAATAGCGATTCCCGTTGAGGGGATTTTCCCCCTGGGGTTAACATCAGTGCTGACTCCATGCCCTTCGGATGAGACTATAAACCGAGGCCCCGTGTGCGAACGCACGCAGAACATCTTGCGCACACGTTAAATCTTTTTCCGCTTTTCGAAAGAGAAGGCCATCGTGTGCCGGTGGGAATGGATGACAGAAATTACAAAACTGCGAACACACGGGGACTGGATGTAAAAAAGGCACATGAGTGCTTATTCCATTATCCTCGAAATAAAAGAATGAAAGCAAAAACTGTCAGGCATGCTCTTCACAAACACTACCAAGCACAAAACACTAAAGGAACAATAACAAAATTCTGATTCACGCTTAAACACCGAACCTATCGAGCCTAAAATTTTTTCCTAACACCAAGCACCAACCACTAAAGCAACAATATCATTCCGTTCCTAACACCAAGCACCAACCACTAAAGCAACAATATCATTCCGTTCCTAACACCAAGCACCAACCACTAAAGCAACAATATCATTCCGTTCCTAACACCAAGCACCAACCACTAAAGCAACAATATCATTCCGTTCCTAACACCAAGCACCAACCACTAAAGCAACAATATCATTCCGTTCCTAACACCAAGCACCAACCACTAAAGCAACAATATCATTCCGTTCCTAACACCAAGCACCAACCACTAAAGCAACAATATCATTCCGTTCCTAACACCAAGCACCAACCACTAAAGCAACAATATCATTCCGTTCCTAACACCAAGCACAAACCACTAAAACATCAGCAACATCATTCTGACTCACTGCTTAAATATCCAACCTCTCATGCCCCATTCTTCACAACACCAAGCACCAACCACTAAAGCAACAATAACACTGTCCAGACCAGCCCGGCAGACGGCACGATCCTGTACTACGGGAAGGTGGAGAACGGGATCCTGGAGCAAGTCAAGGGAGTCACCTACTCCCTGCGGGGCTTCCTGGGGCCCCAGACCTGGCAGGGAGTGCAGGGGGGCGACATCAACCTCCTGAGCGACGACCACTACCAGCGGCAGCTGGGCATCCGTCCAGAGAACGACCTCTTCCACTGCATCATCTACCTGGCTCCCGGGGACTATCACCGCTTCCACTCCCCCACCCACTGGAGGGTGGTGCACAGGAGGCATTTTCCTGGTGAGGGGAATGGAAAGAGTTTGTTAGTGAAAAGTTGTGTGTGTGTGTGTTGTGAGAGAGTGTGTGTGTTGTGAGAGAGTGTGTGTGTGTGTTTACGTGCTCGCGTGTGCGTGTGTGTTTGCACGCGCGCGTGTCTGTGCGTTCGTGCGCCTATACCACTTCCAGATTCACACGAGCAGAATAAGCAGGTTGAAATTCTGTAACAGAGTTGCATGATAATCGAACACATTTAGCTTCTAGAAACCAGTAGGCCGAGCTTACAGATCGTTCAGTTCACATAGTGACACTGGCCACTCTCTGTCCTCAGGAGAACTGCTGAGTGTGAACCCAGGCATGGCGCGGTGGATTCAAGGCTTGTTCAACTTCAACGAGCGCGCGGTGTACACGGGCAGGTGGGAACACGGGTTTTTCTCCATGTGCGCTGTCGGCGCCACCAACGTGGGCTCCATCAAGATCTACTGCGATGAGGTGAGTTGGGAGTTCTAAGCAAGTTAACGGACATTCTGCTGGGGACAGGTGGGGGTTGAATGGCTGTGCTGTTACAGCGTGAACTGACGATTCCAGTTATGTGCTTTTTTTCCTTCCTTTTTATGTTTATTTTGTTTATTTCTTTATTTTATACCACTTTATGTCACAGCAGATTTCTCTGCGTGAAATTCGGGCTGCTCTGCCCGGGGAGAGTGCGTCGCCACAA
The DNA here is from genome assembly GCA_030674155.1 of Stramonita haemastoma. NCBI lineage: Eukaryota > Metazoa > Mollusca > Gastropoda > Neogastropoda > Muricidae > Stramonita > Stramonita haemastoma. The sequence goes on along the minus strand of CM060342.1, from coordinate 14,492,633 downwards.
GTGCAGCGCCTACACATTTTTTGTTCCTCAGGGATGGCGTCTAAACACACATGTGTGCATGCTGGATTTTCTTTTTTTAATTTAGGCTACGTTTTTGTCTATTGAGTTAATGCTCAGTGCTAAAACATTGAATACAGAACAGTACGTTACAGTATATTTTGTTCTTCCTTTATATGTTTAGGCTATGTTTTTGTCCATGGAGTCAATACCTAATGCAAAAAACATAATGAACACTTGAATACAGAACAGTACGTTACACTATACAGAATTATTGTAAAGAGCAGTCTGGGACAAGACTGTGCAATTGTACAGGGCTTAATGTTACTGTACAGTACAGAACAGCATAAATCGATATGGCACAGTACAGTGAAGACAATCAAGCACAGGACATTATGCTACAGGACGGTATAATTATGTAGGTGCCCCGCCCTTCTGACCATCTTGTCTAGGAAACAAGTAACATTTTTTTTGTGTGAAACTGTGACCTAAATCTGCACAAAACATCCTCAGCCTCCTTCAGTCCGGTACGTCACAATGCACAAATCCAACATCACTCAGTAGGGCCTTGTCAAGAGTGCTAAATTTAGCGCGCTCCTTCCTTTTACCCTATGTGTGGTCAGTTCCTGCTATGAATAGCACCAGCTGGCCACAGCTGGGCTGGGACAATTAGCAGCTGAGGGGAGCTGAAAGTGGGGGAAACTAACTGTTGTGTACTGCTGGTTGCAGGAGCTGGAAACCAACACGCACCACCGGCACCAGGACGGGACCTACTTCGACAAAACCTTCCCCTCCGGCATCCAGGTGTCGAAAGGAGCCATGTTCGGGGAGTTCAACCTCGGATCCACCCTCGTCCTCATCTTCGAGGCTCCTCGGCACTTCCAGTTCAAGATCAGGGAAGGGAACAAGATAAAGTACGGGGAGCCGTTAGGGACATCGCCGTGAAGATACAACTGCTGTATGTATAGGTGGACTTTGTACATAGACAGAACCGACTGCTGTGATGAGATGTTGGCGCCGTGAACCAAGGGGAAACTATACAGGTGTGAAAATTGTAGGCTAGTCCTTTCAGTTTTGTTTTCACAGGGTTGAATTACCAGAGACAAAAATGTAGCTGTTATGAAGAGTGCCTTTGTTTCAATGACGAGGGTAGCTATGGGGTGTATAGGATTGGATCTTTTTAAGGGTTAGCTCAGCTCTTACGTGCTGTATTTTTTGTCTTCGTTTTTGAGACTTTGAAATCATATTAGAGGATAATGGAATACGCACTAGTGTGCTATTTTACATCCAGTTCCCGTGTGCATGCGGTTTTATAAATTTTGTTATCCGTTCCTACCAGCACACAAAATAATATTGCGTGTACTGGGCAAGACAGCATATCGAAATTACCAGCTGTTCGAATTGATATCTTATCTTCCCGTTTATCAACGTCAACATGGGAGGTATATATGTACATTATACATTACATATAAATTAAGTGATATGCTTACCCATTGTTTCCTCGATGTTAACGCCAACGAATGGTATTCCGTTGATGTTATGGGGTCCTTTACATGCACTACACGAGCACCGCAGAGCTCCAGCATTCTGCGTCTTTATGTGGGGTTGCAGTTCTGTAACCTCTGTTCCTGTCAGGACAAAAAGCAAAACAAAAACACCCGAAACCACCACCACCACAGAGACATTACATCAAGACTTGTGCAATGTCTTGAAATAGAAAAGTAATGAGAAATAAACGCAAGATACTATCTTTTCTCATAATTATCTTCAGAGGACTTATTGTTGAAAGCAGTTGTAGAATCGCATGTAGTTTGGTCTTGGTTCACAGAGATGTTACATTCCAGCATGCGAGCTGACTCTTACCCAAGAGAGTCAAAGAGTTGTGGAACGTGTGGACGTTTGGTTGTACTCCACAGTTTGTGGGACTTTTCTGTGTATAGAAATAAATACTTGGTGCTGACCCCATTAACTAACGAGGCCTTCCTATGCAGTCAGTGTGGGTTCTGATGCTGTTGCTTCATGGAAAATATTGGTTCTGGAAGTATTATCTAGTTATGTCGAGAATTCAGTGTACAGAGGTTTTTTGGGTTTTTTTTCTCTTTATACACATGTACATTTGAGGATGATGTTAGTCTTCGATCAAAAATTGTGATTCATGTGTGATTATCTTATTTATTCATTGTACATTTTGAATCAAAAATAATTTAAGAGGATGAGAATACAGAGAATCATGAACAAAAACATCAGAAATTGGCAGACTGAACAGCATGATACAAATCGTTCCAACATGATTTAGTAATGAATTCGACTAAAGCAAATAACAAATATAGGCTTGTTGTAAAACAAAATAAAAAGAAGAATACTTAAAAAGCTCTTTTCAGAAAGCATATGGTTTCTATCAATGTTGTGATCTATTCAACATTGTCTTGATATTTCAGGTCATTCTTGATTTAAAAAAAAAAAAAGTTAGTATATAGAATGTCATGTCAACATGGATCTCTGTAGCAATCTGAGCTTTTAACTTTTTATGTACAAAATATATTGCTTATAAGTTGACTGTTTTAGAATACAATGACAATTTTTTAAAACTTTTTTTAATTTTATTTCTTTTAGCAGATTGGTTACGTCCACTTTTTCAGCGATTAATGCCAAAATACATGTGACACAGCCGTTTTTTGGTGGATAGGTGGGTGGGAGTATAGCATTAATATAGAAACACAATAGAAAAATCCCAACTATTTCTTTTTACATTGGTAGTCAGAATATTTGGGACCAAAATCATATAAATTGCGGGTGTGGGGTGTTTCTCTTTAATACCCATTTCATAAGAACTGCTCCCAAAATCCGTGTAATTACTAAAATAATGTGAAAAGAGACCTGACAATCGTTGGTTAGGCTACGAGGATGGTGAGCTTTACATAGTTCTAAATATAGCTTTACAGTACACAACTGTAGCTTAACAGTTCACAACTGTAGCTTTAGAAATAATGAGTAAAATCATGACTAGCTTTACAGTACACAACTGTAGCTTAACAGTTCACACTGTAGCTTTAGAAAAATGAGTAATCATGACTGTAGCTTTCCAGTGCATAACTGTAGCTTTACAGTACCTAAATATAGCTTTACAGTACACAACTGTAGCTTTACAGTAGTGAGTACAATCATAACTATAACTTTATGCAGAGTAACCGTCAACTACACACTATACAACCTGTAAATCTACCGAATGTATGCCGCAGGAAAGGCATAACAAACATATCATCTTAGAATGAAATACAATGTGATACTAGGGAAGAAACATTCTTCATTCACTTTGAGACTAAACCCAAAGGGTTGTACTTGCAGATTTTTGTCAACAGAAGCTGTCAGTATTTTGAATATAAAAAAGTAATGTTTACTTTCCTTGATTGTCCACACACATATCTTCCTCCCATCTAAGAAATCTCCTCCTCTTAATTCGTCAGATGAAATAACATTCTTTCCAGCATTTTGTTTTACAACAAAAACTGACATTATATATATATATATATGGCCACTGTATAGATGGAGCTTCCACACCGTGGCAAACTGCACTGTTGTAGTGACAAACCGATACTCCGAAATATTAGCGAAATGCGTGAAGCCATGACAGAACAATTTCTGTATTTGTTTCTTATTGTTGGGTATTACTTTAAACAATGTGTTTTTTAAAAACCCATTTCATTTTTTGTGTGCATCATGTCTAAATTAGTTCTATGATTCAATCTTATGGCGGTTTTTTTTTATGAATGAGATATCTCGAAAGTCGGACTGCGGCTACCTCATCGGTAGGTGAAAACGGTTGCAGACTCAAATTCTCACCATTGGTAGACCTGGGAGTTCTTGACGAGTAACGAAAAAAAAATCTATGAATGGGTGAAAACTAAATATTCATTATCATCTTGCATCCTGGTATTGTATACGTGAAATTTGGGCTCCTCTTCCATGGAAGAGCGCATCGCCACAATTTTTTTCTTTTCCTGTCTGCAACTGTGTATGTTTCCCTGTGAGTGCGGCTTTTTTCTACAGAATCTTGCCAGGGACTACTCCCTTGTTGCCGTGGGTTCTTTAACGTGCGGTAAATAATTTTGTAACACGGGGACTCGGTTTAATAATAATAATAAATGGAATTTATGTAGCGCTATATCTTGCAAAAACAAATCAAAGCGCTGATCACCTCATCCAAAAGACTAGCACCCAGACCACCACTCATGGTCTAGTGGATAGGGGGGAAGTTTCTGGCCCAAACAGGAATAGAATCCGGACATTTCGCTTTCTAGGCAGGTGCGTTACCTCTTGACCACCGACTTTGGTCTCCTTGTTAAGCATATCTTGTTTCTGCTGCCATGTGTTGAAACAATAATATCTTGTAACTCTTGACAAAACCAAGTGTACATAATTTGAATTTTTGTGATCCGAACTGTGATAATTGTTTTTCCTCTTCATTTTAGCTTCAGAATTTTGTAATCAGTTTTGGTGACTTGTTTACAGTAATGTCTGTTTTTAGACAATTAAATATTGTTCTAATGCTAGCTTGTCGAAACAAAACTGTCAGGTTACAAAGAGTACGAACAAACTACAAAGGAAAAAAAAGAACAAATAGGGATACCCAAATAATCAATCATTATGTCCATATTTAGAAACTAAACGATAAGAATATGGCTACCCAAATGATTACTCATTATGTCCACTTTCGGAAACTGAACAATAAAAACAAATAAGGCTATGGTCCAATTATTAACGTTCATTTTCGGACGTTATCTCTGATCAAAGCTAGAAGGTATTGAGTTGGCAAAATATTGGCTACTTTTCAAGTAGACTTCATCTTTGAAATCATATGGGAGGTCACAGAAGAAATCTGTGCCTGATTTGATATGCCAAAGTGTACATTACAAAATAATTCAACGAGAAATACAATTTTGTACGTTTTATCTGTAACGTTCCTTTAGTGATTCATGCTTTTTCAGTGTGAGTGATTATGTGTGTGTGAGAGAGAGAGAGAGAGAGAGAGAGAGAGAGAGAGAGAGAGAGAGAGAGAGAGAGAGAGAGAGACTTGCTTGTGATATTATATTCCTGTTTGTACATTCATGAAGGGCAGTATCCTAGTTTGTTTTTTTGTGTGTTTTTTTTTGTTTTTGTGGGGGCTTTTTTTTTTTTTTGGGGGGGGGGGGGGGGGCTGTTTATTTCTACGCAGATGTCTGTCTGAATCTTTGCCCTACAAACCCACGCCTGCTGTAATACTATCATAATAATTAGTGACAAATGTAATGATAAATGCCGCGCGAAGTATTAACCATACAATCATTCCGAAAAGTGCCTTACTTATAAATAAATACGGAGTTAAGTTTGGCAGCGACACACCTTAAAACATTCATTCCATCAGTGTAGCGCATTCTTAAAAATATATACATCTTTCAGTGTAAGTGTTTGTGGGGGTCTTTAAAGCTCAAGCAATCGATATAAAGGCGATCATCTTGAATTACTTTATTACATCGAACAATGGTTCGTTATTTACACATGAAAAAAACAATGAGAAACCACTTCTTCCCGAGCTCTCACCTATTCAAGTTTAGTTTTTCTGAGTGAGTGATGAGTGGTGAGTAAGTGAGTAGTGAATGAGACGAGAGAGAGAGAGAGAGAGAGAGAGAGAGAGAGAGAGAGAGAGAGAGGAGAGAGAGAGAGAGAGAGGGGTGGGGTGAAGAAGCGAAGGTGTGTGTATGGGGAAGCATTATAAAAGCACTTGCGCGACATTTAAGTGTTGTATTCATCGAACAAATAATACTTTGTAACCATCTAATTCAGGTTTTGCAAGATTGTGCATACAAGCGAGTTGTGTGTGTGTGCGTGTGTGATGTGCGCGCGCATGTGTAAAAAAAAAAAAATTCAGGTACCCGATGTCTGCAAAGCACATTATCATTATCAGCATGGAATAAATGTGTTTCACAGAAAAAAGTGATGGGATGGGATCATATGTTTCACAGAATACGTCACGACAACGTAACTGGCAACTGCAATGTACTGGCAGGCCAGGCCAGGAGCCCTCTCTAGAAACAAGTTGCTCTAGGTGTTCCAGGACTCGGTATCGAAAACTAAATAGGAAGTGTTATAAACAACTTATAATAACGTCTTTTACAGTCGACACGAAATCATATTTACACATTAGGAACAACAAGTGTATGGTTTCATATATGCGGTCATTTGCTATTCAATGTTCATAGGAATCCGTGATGATTGGATTTTCCCAATGAATTATGAAAACTTTTGCTTTCTAATGTAACCAACGATGTGAAGTGAATTGTGATTGCTTTTGTTGCTTGTTTTAATCGTGCAAAGTAACCAGATGATTGCTCAGAGTTTTTTCGGGGGGGAAGAGTTTATTATTTTTTTTAATGCGATATATTTTGTATACAAATCTGGTTTTTAAATTTTTATTTTGTCGTTACTATTTAATAAAATCATTCAGCAGAATTGGAATTATAAAGTCATTCCTATTTTTGTTTCGCGCATGCAGGGATTGGCTTGTGTGTGTGTGTTTTTGGTGTGTTGTAGTGTGTGTGTGTGTGTGTGTTGTGTGTGTGTGTGTGTGTGTGTGTGTGTGTGTGTGTGTGTGTGTTTCTCTTCTGTTTAAGTCCGTGTGTTGTGTGTGTGTGTGTGTGTGTGTGTGTGTGTGTGTGTGTGTGTGTGTGTGTGTGTGTGTGTGTGTGTGTGTGTGTGTTTCTTCTTCTGTTTAACGTCCTTGTGTGTGTGTTGTGTATGTGTGTGTGTGTGGGGTGCGTGCGTGCGTGCATGCGTGCGCGCGCGCTCACTGCCATGTAAGTACATACTGTTTTCGGAAAGGAACTAGAAATGAAAGGCTTTGTTTATATAATATTTAAGTGTATCTTTGCTCAGTGTGTGCATGTTTATTTGATACATATGAATTTTCAGTAACCAAAACCATACTGGTATGTCAGTAGAGTAAAAGTGTGGCCATTTTCCGATCAAGTAATAATACACGTGTGCCATTTCCTTACACTTGTACAGCATGAAAGGCTACGATTTTGAGTATGTGGGGTCTTATTAATATATATACCGATGTACTATTAAACTTGATTGTACAAACAATATTGAAGTGTCTGCCTTATGTTTTTAATTTTTCCATTATTTTATCACATTCTTGTTGTACAAACAATATTGGAAGTGTGTGCCTTGTGTTTTTAATTTTTCCATTATTTTATCACATTCTTTTGTTGTGTAAATATTCATGAACGTATCACATGAACATTCGTAAACATAGCATCATAATAGTGAAACATGGAGCTATACCTAAACTACGTATTAATACCAGTCGTTATTGATAAGTCTCTTGCTATAAAGATTCATAAATATCCTAAGAGTGGATATGAAAAAAAATGCTGCTCTGCCACTAAGTTCATTCTCATATATGATGTTAGTAAACACCAAAATCAAGATTTCATTCATACATCGAATGTTGTTTAAACAGATTTGTCCTATTGTAACACGATTCACATGAAATAAGCATGTCTGATCGCATTATTTATTTTTCTATCGAGGATAATGGAATAAGCATTCGTTTGCTTTTTTACGTCCAGTTCCCGTGTGAATGCAGTCTTGTAAATCTTGTCATCTGTTCCTACCGGCACACGATGGCCTACTCTTACGAAAAGCGGAACAGGATTTAACGTGTGCGCAAGATATATATTCTACGTGTGTTCGCACACGGGGCCTCGGTTTATAGTCTCATCCGCAAGCTGTGACGGATATTTCTACAATTTTGTGACTGCAGTGAAAGACAATACAAGCCAGGTTGCCAAGAAAAAAGCATGCATGCATAATCTCGTACATCTCATAGCCACAGCGGGGAAATCAATACAGAAAACAAGCAAACAACAACAAAAATAAAAACAAGCAAACTGGTTATCCGTTGGGTTTTCAAGTTGGAAAACTCCGCGTCAAATAGGAAATAGTAAAAAAGACCAGAGGAGGAAAACTGAATAGAAATGAGGGGGGGGGGGGGGGGCAGCGAGTGCTCTGACCACTGAGCTATTCCCCTCCCAGACCTGTACACAGGTATCTGAGGTAATTTAAAAAAAAATCAATACAAGCTACACAAATGTGGTACAGAGGACGGAAGGTGAAACAGGCCAGGAGGAACCATCATCGATATCCACACTGCAAGACATACACGAATTAATGTACCCTGCTAAATCATTAAGGATTTCACTAAACTTCATACACAGACGTCCATTTTGAGACCAATACTGCTCCTGTACTTCCTATAATATTATTGAAGATGCGTATGTATATTCTACAGTTAGAAACATTCACATGACAAATACATGATTAAATCACTGTTATATTTGTGGTGACTCAATGACAAGATCAATTTTTTTTAAAAATAGAAGCAAATGAAAAAGTACTCACAAAGGCGTTCTATCTGCAAAATAAAAATGTGGCCACCTCCAAATTCATGGGCATCGATGTCAAAACTTCAGGCGTTTACAGTTGATGAAAATCGATTCCACATTATATAGATTTGTAGTTCACCCCAATCGCGTCACTATCGAAGAATTCGTAAAACAAATGTCAACTGTAAATCATGAAAACTCTGCTATAGAGTACAGATTATGAGGTGTATCACAGATACTCTATCATTTTTGTTTAAAAAGCCAAACATGTTAATATGCATAACTGCCAAACAAAGTCATGATATTGGGCGGGGAAAAAACCAACACATGCAAATAAAAGCTTTTTATTTATCTCTCGACCAGCCAGAAAAACTCAAGCTGAAGATAAACAGGAAAAAAAGGAAAACGGTAAAGAACACAAACATGGGGGAGGACAAGAGAGGTCAGAAAGGTAAAGATGGGAGAACAGGGTCATCATCAGTCTCCAGACTGCAGGGTGTACAGAAATACGCTCTGCTAAACTATCAAAGATTTCCAGAAAACTTTATCTTGTTCTTATTCACACAACCACACACGCCATTTTGGAGCCAATACCGCTCAAGTGTCTAATATACACAGCCAAAGTATGTATGTTTCATTGCTATTATAAACAAGCATTCGACACTATAGGTGGTTAAATCGTACGTAGGAAAGTATCATACTCCAGTAGATGGACAGACCTGTTGAATGATTCAAAAACGTATCGCTGAAAACATTCATCATAACGATAACTCACGAATGTACTGTAGTGCTATAACGATGCGTAAACTTACAACATCTCTGGATAAATCGATCACTAGATTCGTCGATCTACCTCTAAGTCTAAACAAAAAACATCAAAATTACTACAAGCACAAGTCAAAATACTGGCAAGAGTTCATAAAATGTGTTGCTATAGTGAATGCATTATGTATAAAGGTTTGTAGATATACCACAATATTGGTTCATGACCACTGACCTGTAAAGATTCTTGAATATATCACAGCAGGAACTGAATACGCCCCGATATAAGTGAACATATTAGTAATGATATGATGAAAGCGTAGCAGCAAAGAGAAGTGAATGTTTGTGGACAGAAATAGTTCTGAATTAAAACTAGTAGCACTCTCACTCACCCACTCACTCACCCCTCCCCCCCACACACATACATACACACACACACACACACACACACACACACACACACACACACACACACATAAGTGAATACCTCTCGTCATATTAATACAAAAATCTGTAAACACGTCACTCTGCGATAAACCTTCACTAATATAGCATAAGTTTCTATGAAGTTAAAGGATTCAGTAATATCGGGGACAGCATACAAAAGTATTGCAAATAGTTTAGGAATGTACTTTCAGAATCAAAACACCTGATATCTACGTCCTTTATTTTGCAACACTTTGATTTATACAGACCTTTTGCAGAACAAAAGTGGTAATGCTCAACTCTTCATGTTCATTTAGAAACAGTAGGAATAAAAACTGAGAAATGCTATAATGGTTCAGACAAACATCTTGTTTATGTTCTGTAATGTATGACCCTCATCTCACAAAAAGCTTCACTTAACCTTTAGGACACAAGGAACTATTTTGCCAGACTGTTTTCGATCAACGTTTATTCTCCGTTTTTCTCTACGTCACTCTCTCTCAACGTTTATTCCTCTGTCTTTCCCTCTTCTACTAACTCGAAAATGTCAAATACTCAGTAAATACAAATAAACTGCGCGCGCATCTATGTGCACATTTACGTTACTAAGGAGAAGAGAATGAGAAAGACAGAGGAGGAGGAGGGAGGTGAGAGAGAGAGAGAGAGAGAGAGAGAGAGAGAGAGAGAGAGAGAGAGAGAGAGAGAGAGAGAGAGAGAGAGAGAGAAGAGAGAGAGAGAGAGAGAGGTGTAGTAAGAGATTATCTCACGTTTATAACACTTCTGTGTATAAAGTATAAAACCCTGGTAACTGTAAAACTATCATTATTTATGGTAGTTTAAACTGTATTCAGTTGTGAGCTTCTAAAAGTGACATTTTTTGTAGAGTATCTCTTAAAACTGATACTGCTTCCACAGAAATATCCTGGAAAAAAGTAGTGTACTGTGAAATTAAATGAAATGGATGTTGGTGGAAGTACGGTGACCATTAACTATCTTCCCTCTGTTTTTATGGAGTATATTGATTTTTCATAATTCATTTTCTCGTTAATTTTACTCTGTACGACCTTGTGTACAAACAAAATAGTGTAAGCCCACAGTGGATCTTCAAAGTTCACTATGAGTTCACCCATTTCCCAACAACTACATAATTATAGGTCGATACTGTTAAATTTATCACATAATGCAAACCCCCCCCCCCCCCCCCCACCAAAAACAAAACTTCCCACTTCTTTAGAGGGTGCTACTTCATAATCGAGTCTCTGAACTCTGCTTTTGTCAGTGACACGGTAACTATTACAGTTTCTGCCTTGTTTTGTTTTCAACTTAGGTCCACACAAATCCATTCAGCTAGAGTGATGATGTGACTGGAACGCCTAGCCCAGAGCCGAGATGCCTGGAGACAGCTAGTTGGCGGCCTATGCCCCAGAAGGGACCACAGGCAGACATGACATGACATGAGAGTGATGTGACTTCTTATGACAATTCGCATGAACACTATAAAAAAAATTGCTTCTCATGGACGCAGTTCGTTGTTTCGCGCGTATTAGAATTGGCACTCTTAAACTCACTGAGAATTGTTTCTCAGCAACTGGGATATCAAGAGAGCTGAAACTGAAATCGGATGGTTAAAGAGCTCTGTAGTGTATCGTAACTACTGGTGAGTATGGCCTAATACAAACTTGCTAACTCTCCCCCCCCCCCCCCACACCCAGTACACGAAACATATCAAATGTACAAATCGTGCTTGCATCTGTTGTGCTTGTAAAGTTGGTTCATCCAGACAAGATCTGCCATTCCTTCTCACCATACCTTACCCGCCGCCGCTGTGGCCTAGTGGTTAGGGCGTTGTACTCGTAATCTAAAGGTTGCGGGTTCGATCCAGCTATTCCGCAATGGTGTTGTGCCCTTGGAAAAGGCACTTTACGGCTATTTTCTCACCCACCCAGGTGTAAAAGGGGTACCAACCTTGTGTTGGGGGTTAACCCTGCGATAGACTGGCGTCCTATCCAGGGGGGAGTCTATGACTCTCAGTCGCTTAACGCCACAGAAACCGGGATAAGCACCGGCCTGATGAGCCTTAGGCTCGGGACAGACTTTAACTTACCCCCCTTGAAATCAGCTTTGCAGTTTTCTATTGAAGCTGTTAAAATTAACGGATTTTAATTTTTTTTCCCCTTTCTATACAAAAGAGCTCAGCAGCGGCGAAGTAAAGTTGCTTCACTTTACACAAAATGAGCCCTTTTTTTTCTTCTTCTTCTTCTTCTTCCTCTTTCTTCTCTAGATTAAAAGAAATAGGGGAGGTAATAGCGACAGACAGCAACAAAGGCAAACTGCCATTGTGTTGATGTGGACAGAGAGGAAACAGACCTTGCCTGCATTACAAACACAACAACGGTGCTGCAGAGGTTGACGTAAGCGGCACAGCACGGCTGATGCACTGGGGTTTTTTTTTCTGGCAATGAAGCACATGTGCGCAAAACAAATGCTGGGTGGCGCTCATGTCAACCTTTACGGCAAAAAGCTAAAACCTCCTATGAAGAAAAGACAGGAGAGGGGTCACTATTTCAGGTACTCACTGACTGTCCACACCCGTGTACACCTGGTCACGCTGTCGTCATCACGCCATTATCGTCGTTATCCTCATGTATCAGCCATTATCGTCGTTATCCTCATGTATCAGCCATTATCGTCGTTATCCTCATGTATCAGCCATTATCGTCGTTATCCTCATGTATCAGCCATTATCGTCGTTATCATCATGTATTAGCCATTATCATCGTTATCCTCATGCATCAGCCGTTATCGTCGTTATCTTCAGGTATCAGCCATTATCATCATTATCCTCATGTATAAGCTCTCTCCCCAAGAGCATCACCACCAATTTTTAACAATTTTTGTGTCCTGTCTTTCGTTCTGTAGCATTTTGCCAGGGACAACTCTTGTTGCTGTGGGTTCTTTTACGTGCACTGAATGCATGTTGCACACGTGACCTTGGTTTATCCCGCCATCCTCCAGGTGCACACTTGTCTCGCTGTCGTTGTGGTTCATATTTATCATTGATGACAGGTAAATGTATTGAACAGGAACCCTTGTAATGCGTACACACAATTCCAGTATAATACACTTAAAAGTTGTGATTGGATAGTCTTCGTTTCATCCAGAGCTTCATATACCCTATGCAGAAAATGTGGCAGCTGTTTCTTCCTGAAGGTGTGTAGAAAAACATCTAAATGAAGAACTGCCGTATGTCTTTTATGCAAAGTCATGGTAAAAGATTTCATCTTTCACAATATTGTAAACCTGTTCGAAATTTTCTTATCTATTTCTTGTTATATAAAAAAAATTAATACAATCATGGGATGCTTTAGACAATGTGGTTTCCTCCTATATTTTTAAAAAATTCAATTTTCAAATGAGCTTCCAGATTACACTCTTTGTGCTTTGGTGTTTTCAATTTGTCTACAATTTTATTATTTTGTCATTGATGAAAACTACGCCATTTCATGAATTTGGAAACAGCTATATTTTGTTAAATGTGAGAGTACGCAATTAAGGGAACTGCTCTTTACTTTTACCTGACATGACAAACACAATATCAACAGAAAAAGACCTAACGGATCTTCCTTCTTCCACTCCCCTCTCCTCCACACACAACAGGGACTCTGCTGTCTGTCTTCACCATTAGTTTTGCATCCTAAATCTCTGAAGAACTTCAGAAAATCTATCGAAATTCCTTTTTTTTTTTTTTTTTCTCGAAATGATCGGAGGAGATTGGAAGGAGGAAGATGTGTGCTGTGCATGCTTCAGTGTTCCATCTACACTGTGTGTTGTGCCTGCTGATATGGCCTATAGTGGCAAAACCTCTCAATCATCACCTCCATTTATCACAACGACAGAAACTGAGCTTTGTTTCATTTTTTTCCAAACCTTTATCAAATAATTATTTACAGTCTGTTACAGAATAACTTTTTTTTTCACGTACTGGGTAGTACGTGTGGGTTTTTCTTTTATACATTTTGCGCGTTTTATTGTTGTTTTTTTAATCTAAAAACAAACTTTTTTTCCAAAGAAAAACATTTAATTCCAGTGATGTACTTGTTTAAAACAAAGCTAAAAACATCCTCAAAATTATGTGTGGATGTACGTTCATATAGAAAACCAGGAAAAAATTACAACTTGCACAATTTTGCACCGATAAAAACTGCAGAGGGATGAGAGATTTTGCCTTCATCATTTCAAACACAGTGAAAGAAAAGTAACTCACAGATCACAGCAGTCTCCTGGCGTGCTGGCATCTATCATAGAGTTGAGGCCCTTGAACTTGTGTTGTCTTCCAATCCTACACCATCTGTTGGCTTTGCCGATTTGCTTGCAAAGTACGTGTTCCTAAAAACAAGGATTTTACTGTGAAGAAATGTACACTACTAGGGGAAACACACAAACATACTCTAATGCCAAAAAGAAAAAAAATTCTTTCACTGAAGAAAATTAATTGGTATCCTTTTATAATCTATACTTATTATTATTATTATTATTATTATTATATTATTATATTATTATTATTATTATTATTATATTATTATTATTTTTATCAAACGCATAATTCATTAAATCCCATTATACTTTAAAACAAATTGGCTTCATAATGCATATATCAAAACCTGGCATTTCCTTTCACATAACTCGTTCATAAGTTGACTAAATCTTAGTACTGTTGCCAACTGACCATGTAGTATAATGAAAAAATCTCGTTTCATTTCCAATATATTGGTTTAAACATTTTTTTATTCCAGCAAAATTCATGAATTACTGTTGCCAACTGACCATGTACCATAATGAAGTTTTATTTCTAATATACTGATTTACACGTTTTATTCCAGCAAAATTCGTAAATAATTTTCAGTGATAAAACTGCGCAGAGCAACAACTCCGAAATGTATTCTACTTCGAGCCTTCACAGCTGATCTTACTCTTCTTCAATAACCTTAATGATAAATACACAACTAACTTGTTACTTCCAAACTTAATGATAAATATACAACTGACAATTCTACTACCAACCTACATGATAAATATACAACAAACATTTATTCTACTTCCAACCTAAATTATTAATATCCAACTAACAATAAATCTACTTCCACCCTCAGTTATCAACACATGCAGCATACAGTCACTAAAAGAGTGGAGCAGACGACAGAGAAACAGCTTCAGATCAGACAGAGACAACAGTGGACAAATCTCCATCCAGTTTCCGATGCCCAACGTCCTTCTTCCTTCCTGTCACTCTCCCCCTGAAAGCGTGTCGCCACAGTCCAGCGCCACCTATCACACAAAGTAATTGTTAGCGCTGTTCCAAGTTTTAGTACACATTAGGAAAAAAAAAAACAGAAATAAACCGATACCCATCAAGTATGCAACGACAAAAATAAGTCTCTTGTTCCTCACACACACAACACTGCACGCACGTTTACACACACACACACACACACACACACACACACACACACACACACACACACACACACGTACGCACGCGCTTACACACACACACACACACACACACACACATTCACTCCCATCTGAATAAAATTTTGACTTGACTGTCTTCGAAATAAAATGATACTTAAAACACACCCCCCCCCCTCCTCTTCCACACACACCCCACAGTCAAGACAGATGTGGGACATTGACAGACTGAGAAACGGACACAGTGAGAAAGAGAGACATAAGTAAGCAGTGTAGTAATTTGGTGGCCTGGCAGGTTCACAATTCTTCCTGGCCTTTCCCCATCTCACATGTCGGCGTCACTGGATACAGTGTTAGCCACCACAATACACGACATGATCCTCCTTAACTTCTCCCTGTCCTCCAATCTTCGCTGGCCCTGCTGACATCATGGATTCTCATTCACAGGATTCGGTGATGTTGCCAATGAGAGAAGCTGGTGGTCTGCCTTGTCTTTTTCTCTCTCTCGGTTTTCCCTCGAAAGACAGTCTTCATGACGTCCGCATGTTTTGTTTTGAAGCAATGGATCCAGACATCGCAGTTACACTTCGTTATCTTTTCAAAAAGATTCTTGTTCCCAGTTTCACATATCGTACTTTTACCAATTTCCATTTTTGGAAGCGCAGCAAATGTGTATTATTCCTGTTTTTCAGTAGCCTGCCTTTACAGTTCAAACTTTATTGTTTGTTTCATACATTTAGGATTTTGATCACTAAGATCTTGCTTCTGTGACAGACAAGGATATTCATCTACCTGTAGGGTACTGCAGTCTTTTACATTCCATTGTTTGGAACATGACAAATTCTTGTGACTTCCAGTCTGCTGTCACTGACAGTCCTCCAGAATTCCAAAATAGGTAATGCATGGCTTCAGCCCACCTTCTCCTAAGTGGCTTCAGCAGTTCTCCAGGAATGTTATCGAGGCCTGTTAACTTTCCTGCATGTGAGCTCTTTGGTGGCTTCTCAACTTTACTAACATGGATTCTGGCTCTAACTCAAGTTGCTTGTACTCAAATTACATATTTTGAGGTACATAATCTCTGGCCTTGAAAATGTCATCTTAAAAATTCTTTTCTGCCTTCTTAAAGCGGTTTCATCTTAAGTATTAAAAATATGATTTTTGGCTTGTAACTTATTATTTGACTGATCTGTTAATAGAGTTCTCTCGGTTGTTTTTTCAGTTGTGTTTTACTCATCTGTACACATTCTTGTTTCCAGTCCAAGTTTTGCTCCTCTCTTCTAATCTTCTCTCATTTCTCTCTTTCTGGCAAATGCTGAAAAAGTACCATCATTTACTGAAGTAAGATCACATGTACACTGCTGTATCCTTTGACATTCTACATTTTGAAACACACAACGATTAGAAAAGCTTAGATTTCGTCGTAAAACGAATTTATCACTGTATGTAGGCCTATTAAAAGCTGGCAGATTCGTTCACAGAATATATTTTCAACTTGTTTGCTACGATGTATACTGACATTTTTTCCCATAATTCAAGTATCCTTTCCAGTTACTTTCCGTCAGTTTTAATCTTGTTTTCTTCATGCAAAACGTGCCTTTTGTTATCGATGGCTACATAGCTACACATTTCTGACCATACATTTAATGGCCAACTTTAATTATGAATATAAAACCCGACACTTTTTTCTTGTCGATCTAACCTTGCTGACAGAAAGCAGAAAATTTATACTACTTCAAGCCTTCATAATTTTCCAACTCTTAAAATTTACTTCCATCCTCAGAACAAAACCTTCAAACTTACAAATTGATTAACAAAGATATAAGGGAAAAAACATAAAAAGACAAAATAATCTGGACAAACCTGGAGTTCATGGGACCCAACGTCTCTGTCTGTTCCCTCCATCGCCACGTGCAGCAGTCACAGCCGAGTTCTCCCCGTCAAATGTGGGCTGCTCTCCCCTGAAAGTGTGTCGCCGGCGTCCAACGCCATCTACTACATAAGAGTTATTTCATATAAGCTGTGCTCAACACGTGCAGAACATGTCGCTAAGAGCTGATACTGCTCCCCGCTGATGTTTTCCCGTTTTCAATATATATATGAATGCAAAGGTCTGGCTATCTGTGTTATTTTTATCATTTAATACGGACATTCTTCAATTATGACATTTTACAAAAACTTACTTTAAATTCTATAATCAAAATGTAAACAGAAACATTTTTGAAGATCTTTGGACACCATGATTGTCTAAGTTCTTAGATTTTGCCACATTTTTTTTTTCATTTCACAGACATTGTACATATAAACTGTTTTGATACTCAATCAGTTGTAATCTATTGTGTCTTCATTTAAAAGCAATATCAATTATGACTGGAGCAGTTAAAGGAACAAGTCATTCCGAATTGTACAAGGAGTCTGCGACCATGTCTGCTAATTTTTAAAAAAGGCAAAAACATGAAACAGTATCACATAACTTTCTGTTCTTAGTACCTGCTATAACCGCCCTTTCTGCCTATGCAGCTGCAGGATTTTCTGTCTGTGTTTTCTCCCACAGCCTGTAGTTTCCCCTTCCTACTCAAGGGGTGACCCACAAGGCAACAGACAGGCGCAGGTCGTACAGTCTACTGTCCTACTGTAGCAGAGACTGCGCTCTGACCTGACGTTTCAGCAATATACCATTTCATAGGATTACCACTTCATAATCATAATATTGTTTATAGCCCTACTGACCGCGAAAGCCGTATCAGGGCTGTCACCTCATTCAGTTTCAGTGGCGTCAGTAACTTTCAACTTACTCCCAGTCCCAATTATAGTCCCAGTGGATCCTGGCGTCCAAGCAGACACACAACAGAGATGGGTAAACACACCATTACTTCAGTCGTTTTATTTACGTGATAAACACACGTATTGCATTCCCTAGAGACCACAAAAGAAATGGAATTCTATTGCAAGGTGCTCCTGCTCTCATTCAAACAAACAAATCTGTCATCGTCAGCAAGGGTTAAAAAAAAATAAAACCTTTAGGATACAAAAACGTAACATTTCTGCAGGATGTTTGTGGATCTGTTTATGGCTGATATTTGTGGACTGATTCTCTCTCTTTCCTCCACCTCTGAATTTTGTACCCAACCGCCACCAATCACACTCGACACATTGATCTCTCTGTCTCTGTCTCTCTCTCAACACCAGTTGATAATCTTGAAGACCAGTGGTTTTACATATCAACTCTCTTCATGTCAGTAGTGCCATAATTCTTCATAGGCCCGAAGGTCACATGATCTTGTTTACAGCAGCAGTGCTTTTTATCCCATTATTTCTTGAACGAGGCATTGAAGGGCCATGAATAACTAACCACACTATAAACTAATAAATCATTAAAAAAAAAAATTGTGTATGAATGTGCGTGCGTGCGTATGTGCATTTTACAGTCAGGTGAAGGTGGAGGGAGGAGGGAAAGAGAGAGGGGGGAGGTAGGGGGGTGTGTGTGTGTGTGTGTGTGTGTGTGTGTGTGTGTGTGTGTGTGTGTGTGTGTGTGTGTGTGAGAGAGAGAGAGAGAGAGAGAGGAGAGAGAGATGAGAGAGAGAGAGGAGAGAGAGAGAGAGGAGAGAGAGAGAGACAGACAGACAGACAGACAGACAGACAGACAGACAGACAGACAGACAGACAGAAACAGAGAGAAGGAATAGTTTTATTCAGATTTAGGCCATGGCCCATTACTGAAAGGGTGATCGTAAATATAATGCCACAAATGATTTGTGGTGTTGAAAGATTACTCTCAGAAAAACATTAATAGATTACACAACCATTACACTCTGTTGTAATAGTATCCAATAGTATCCAGATTTTGCAAGATTTTCCATATATACTTCGCAAGGTTACCTAATACACCGATTTCTTGCATGGAGGGGTAAGAAAGGGAGAGGGGGGGGGGAGAGGGAGAGAGGGGGAGAGAGGCGAGAGAGGAGGGAGGGAGGGAGGGAGAGAGAAGAGAGAGAGCAGAGAGAGAGGGAGAGAGCAGAGAGAGAGGAGAGAAGAGAGAGAGGAGAGAGAGAGAGAGAGAGAGAGAGAGAGAGAGGAGAGAGAGAGAGAGAGAGAGAGAGAGAGAGGGGAGGAGAGAGACAGAGAGACAGAGAGAGACAGAGAGAGACAGAGAGAGAGAGAGAGAGAGAGGAGAGAGAGAGAGAGAGAGAGGAGAGAGAGAGAGAGAGAGAGAGAGAAACGCATAGTGTTCTGTGAGTAATTATCTCACGCTTAAAACATTTCTGTGCATAATACCACAATGAATAGTAAACTATTGTACTGTGTGATAATGTCTGTACTTTACACGAAACGAAATAAACCCTACAATAAAGTGGAAAGGGGAGGTAATTGGGACAGACAGCAGCAAAGGCAAGCTGCTGTTTTTCTGCTGTAGAAAGAAAACATGTATGCGCTGCATCACAATCATCAATGGTGCTGCAGAGGTTGACGCAAGAAGCACAGCACAGCTGGTGTCGGGGCTTTTTTTAACACTGATTAAAGGCATTTGAATTTCATCAGAACAAATGCTGCGTGCCGCTCATGTCAACCTTTACCGCAAAAAGCTAAAACCTCCTATGAAGAAAAGACAGGAGAGGGGTCACTATTTCAGGTACTCACTGACTGTCCACACCCGTGTACACCTGGTCACGCTGTCGTCATCACGCCATTATCGTCGTTATCCTCATGTATCAGCCATTATCGTCGTTATCCTCATGTATCAGCCATTATCGTCGTTATCCTCATGTATCAGCCATTATCGTCGTTATCCTCATGTATCAGCCATTATCGTCGTTATCCTCATGTATCAGCCATTATCGTCGTTATCCTCATGTATCAGCCATTATCGTCGTTATCCTCACGTATCAGCCATTATCGTCATTATCCTCACGTATCAGCCATTATCGTCGTTATCCTCACGTATCAGCCATTATCGTCGTTATCCTCACGTATCAGCCATTATCGTCGTTATCCTCACGTATCAGCCATTATCGTCGTTATCCTCATGTATCAGCCGTTATCGTCGTTATCCTCATGTATCAGCCATTATCGTCGTTATCCTCATGTATCAGCCATCATCGTCGTTATCCTGTCTTTCGTTCTCTATTGGTTTATCCCGCCATCCTCCAGGTGCACACCTGTCTCACCGTCGCTGTCATTCATATTTATCATTGATGACAGGTAAATGTATTGAACAGGTACCCTTGTAATGCGTACACAAAAATCCTAGCTTAATGCAGAAAAGCTGTTATCAGATGGTTAACATTTTAATCAGAACTTTCTACATTTTATGCAAAAATGTGGCAGTTCTTTTTCCTCAAGGTACAAATAGAATATCTTTCAAAAAAAATTGCCGTATATCTCATGCAAACTCCTGGTAAAATTTTCAGCCTTCACAATGCTGTACAACTAATCATTAAGATGGAGGATACGTATGTGTGTTTCTAATCATTTATAAAAGTGCAGTATAACTATAGCACACTTTAAGACAATGTGAGTTCAAACTGTATTTTTTAATGAAGTGACTTTTCTAATTACACTTTTCTATGTGCACTTTTTTAATTAGTCTACTTTTTCATTGATTAAACCTACATCATATATATTTGGGAAAAAAAATTGTTGTGTGTACGCTTTTTAGGGAACTGCTCTTGAATTTTACCTGACATGACAAACACAATATCAACAGAAAAAGACCTAACGGATCTTCCTTCTTCCACTCTCCTTTTCATAACACGCAACATTTCCTCTGCTGTATGCATCTGACCACTTTTTCCGTCCAAAATTTCTTGAGAGCTTTAAAAAGAAATCACATCAAAATGCATTTGACATCTTTTCCCAAATGATCGGAGGAGATTGGAAGAACGAAGATGTGTGCTGTGCATGCTTCAGTGTTCCATCTACACTATGTGTTGTGCCTGCTGATATGGCCTACAGTGGCAAAACCTCTCCATCACCACCTCCATTACGCCAG
>CM060342.1:14443438-14445938 GCA_030674155.1 Stramonita haemastoma | reverse complement strand
TTGCTCTATGAGATTGCTGAGTGCAGTATGACATGAATGATTTTCTCTAAAGCCACTTTGATTTGGATGAAATAAGGTATGTTCAGTAAAGTATGACAGAAGCTGTTGTTTAAGATGCTTTTCTAAGGGTTTAGATAAGATAGATAGAATCGAAATGGGTCGATAGTTGGAAGGGTCATTAGGATCTCCAGATTTAAGAACAGGTACAACTTTGGCATCTTTAAACATTTGAGGATAGCAACTTTTTTGAATACAGAGATTATATATATATGTAAGATGTTCTGAAATTACTTGCGCTGAAATTTTCAGAATTTTGCTATCTAAATCGTCTAAGCCACGGGACTTTGTTTCCTTTAACGAAGATAACTCCTTATGCACTTCATGCACACTAATATATTTGAAATTCAGTTTAGACTTTATTGACTTGGAGTTACAAAATTCCTTTAAAAGATGTAAATCATTGAAATAAGAGTGGTCAACATTTACAATTTTTTGGGCAATAGTACAAAAGTGTTTATTCATATTTTCAGCAGATAAGCCCGTACCTGATAAAGTACATAATGAGGATGGTTTACCAGATAACTGATTAATTGCCCTCCAGAGAGACTTTGGGTCTCTCTTAGATGCAGAGAGAGGAGAGAGAGAGAGATTTTGTCTATACACCTTATGTGCGTGTGTGTTTGTGTGTGTGTGTGTGTGTATGTGTGTGTGACTCCCTCTCTCCCTCCCTCCCTCCCTCTCTCTCTCTCTCTCTCTCTCTCTCTCTCTCTCTCTCTCTCTCTGTCTCTCTCTCTCTCTCTCTTTCTCTCTCTCTCTCTCGGAGGAACATGAAATTATTGACTGTCATATGCATAAATTGTTTGTTCACATCACCCCCTTCATGAGGGGCTATGGCCTATTATGAATAAACTATTCGCATTCTCTCCTCTCTCTCTCTCTCTCTCTCTCTCTCTCTCTCTCTCTCTCTCTCTCTCTCTCTCTCTCTCTCTCCTCTCTCTCTCTCTCTCTCTCTCTCTTTGGTGAATGTGTGTATGAATAAGCATATGTATAGTAGATAAAACGTCGCACATCATTAGCATGGTGTTATTATATAATGTTGTAATATTTCAGGATGTCGCCCAAACCTTCCTGCATGCAACAGTTTGCAAACACGGAATTCAGATACCTGTCAGTGTGGTATGTATTCTCTGCGGTGTGTGTGTGTGTGTGTGTGTGTGTGTGTGTGTGTGTGTGTGTGTGTGTGTGTGTGTGTGTGTGTGTGTGTGTGCGTGCGTGCGTGCGTGCGTGCATACGTGCGTGCGTGCATACGTGCGTGCATACGTGCGTGCGTGCTTGTGCTCATTTGTGTAAGAATGCTATTACAGGCTGTAGTTATCTTAGGTTAAAACAAAGGGGCATTAGAACAAGGAAAATGCTAACTTCTGATCTAAACCTACTGGGAAACTGGACTTTGATGCAAACCTTGACAATTTCTGAACATTGATAAGAACTCGCAGAAAACAGTTTCTATTGAAATATCAGAAATATAAGGCAAAAATGATTTTAAAGTTTGGCATTTAATTTTCACATTGTGACAGAAATAAGTCATCTAATACATTGTCTAGCATTAAGAGGAAAAGACGTGAGCTTTTGTTTGGTTCGCTCTCATCTTGGATTTTGTTATAAAAAGTGGGCTGACAGAGCTGCCAAAGGGGGCGCAAAACACGGGGAAGGATCTAGCGAGAGATTTCTTCACTTTGGATATATATAACTTACAATTCATTGGAAAAGGAATCAGAGAATCAAATGAAATTAATGGACAAAGACTCGTGTGTGTGTGTGTGTGTGTGTGTGTGTGTGTGTTGTGTGTTGTTTTGTGTCTGTGTGTGTGTGTCTGTGTGTGTGTGTGTGTCTCTGTGGTGTGTGTGGGGGGGGGGGGGGGGGGGGGGGGGGGGGGGGACACAGAGAGAGGCTCCTTCTCTCACACTTTGATACCTTTAAATGTACTGATACCACATCTCTGTTTTGTTACCTCTAATGCAACAAGAGATAAGACAACACTCCATTGTGCCTTGTTTCATTTCATTGATGACACTCGTGAAGCAGATGAAACAGTTCATGTCAATACTTGTGTACAGTGCTCTTGCAACAGCTCACTGAGTACATGTATGTAGACTTTCTATTGGTACAGGTGTTCCTGATAATTATGTCTGTGTGTGGTCAGTCAGAGAGCTGTAGCTTATACTGTGGCCAGTCCTAGCCATGACATGAAGGAGGACTGCTGTGTATGTGTTAGCAGGCAATCCTATCACAGTAGGGCACAGACAGAAGCAGTAACGGGTGTTGTGAGGGGTCACACCTGTTCACCATCTCATTCTCCACTTAGCCCTGCAGATACTGTGTCAGTCTGAATCCCAGTTGTCTTTACGCTTTTGTCACCTGAACTGATGTAGAATGTGATTGTGTTAAAGAAGTCTGTTGTGTGTTGTACAGTGTGCAGAAATACCTGTCCTGCTAATAA
>CM060342.1:14435938-14438438 GCA_030674155.1 Stramonita haemastoma | reverse complement strand
TGGTGCGTGCGTTTGTGTGTGTGTGTGAGTGTGTGTGTGTGTGTGTGTGTGTGTGTGTGTGTGGTTGCGTGCGTTTGTGTGTGTGTGAGTGTTGTGTGTGTGTGTGTGTGAGTGTGTGTGGTGTGTGTGTGTGTGTGTGTGTGTGTGTGTGTGTGTGTGTGTGTGTGTGTGTGTGTGTGTGTGTGTGTGTGCAAGTCACTGTGAAATGTTGTTATACATTGAATGGCATGATTTCAGATTGTCCGAACCAGTGTGCCTATCCTAAAGTTCTCAACAGTCAGAACTGCCAGTGTGGTAAGTGCTGTCCCTCTCTCTCTTGCTGTTGCTATATCTATCTGTCTGTCTGTCTGTCTGTCTGTCTGTCTGTCTGTCTGTCTGTCTGTCTGTCTGTCTGTCTTTCTATCTATCCATTTCTTTATCCATCTCTCTATCCATCTCTCTCTCTCTCTCTCTCTCTCTCTCTCTCTCTCTCTCTCTCTGTCTGTCTGTCTGTCTGTCTGTCTGTCTGTCTGTCTGTCTGTCTGTCTGTCTGTCTGTCTGTCTTTCTATCTATCCATTTCTTTATCCATCTCTCTATCCATCTCTCTCTCTCTCTCTCTCTCTCTCTCTCTCTCTCTCTCTCTCTCTCTCTCTCTCTCTCTCTCTCTCTCTCTCTCTCTCTGTCTGTCTGTCTGTCTGTCTGTCTGTCTGTCTGTCTGTCTGTCTGTCTGTCTGTCTGTCTGTCTGTCTGTCTCTCAATCTGTCAGTGTGGTATGTATTCTCTGCGGGTGTGTGTGTGTGTGTGTGTGTGTGTGTGTGTGTGTGTGTGTGAGTGTGTGTGTGTGTGTGTGTGTGTGGTGTGTGTGTGTGTGTGTGTGTGTGTGTGTGTGTGTGTGCGCGTCCCCCTGTGGGGATACCGGGGGCCTTTCAGTATAAACAGTATCCCCACCTTCTGGAGATTCTGTGCTAGGAATCCCCTCTATTCTGTCCCTCTCTTTGCCTCTGCCTTGTCTCTTTCCTACCTGTCAGTCTTCTTCGTCTGTTCTCTGCCTTCTGGGTTCATTCTCCTGCCTTTTTTCCAGAAACTCTTGGTCACGGAATTTCTCATTACATCTCCATCGTCACGTCTTCCCCATCTCCATTTTCACCCCCCCTTTTTCTGTGGACTGTCCTCTTCTGTCAACGGGATTTTTAATTCTATCATCAGCTCCCCATCAAGCCTTCTTTATCCAGCTCTTCATTTCTCTGCTGCCGAGTGGTTGCCCTTATGGTCGACCGGGACGTCGATACAGGCAAGGATGGTTGAGTTGGTTTTATACCTCGTTTTAAACTGTACATAGTTGCACGCTTTTAATACGAGTTTTAATATGTGACGAGGTGATAGCCCTGATATGGCCTATGTGGTCGGCGGGGCTCAAAGCACCATTATTGGATTGGATTGAAGAGGTTTCTCATGATCCTGTTTTGCAGTGTGCCGAAACACCTGCTCTAACGATCAGACTCTAGACCTCAACACTTGTACCTGCAGTAGAGGAGGAACAGGAGGTCAGTTCATGGTTATGTAAGAGAGATGTGGGATAGGGGGGTAAGCAACTGAAATAGAATAATGCACAGTACACTCTTTTTTTTTTAGAAATCCCTCTTCTTTTCACCACCATTTTTGTCCTTTTGTTTTGAAAAGCCAAACGAGAGAGAGAGAGAGAGAGAAGAGAGAGAGAGAGAGAGAGAGAGAGAGAGAGAGAGAGAGAGAGAGAGAGCGCAAAAGGGGAGGAGGCCATATAGGGATGGGGAGATGTGTTCAGCTCTGACATACGCAGAGTACATACCGATTTTACAACACAGTTCTATTGTCATTTCTTTTTGTTATCTCGTCTTTCCCCTAGTTTTACAAACCTGCACGAGTCATTAAAATGTGTGTGTGTCTATGTGTGTGTTTGTGTGTATGTGTGTGCACGTGCGTGCGTGTGTGTGGTGTGTTTGTGTGTGCGTGCATGCATGCGTGCGTGTGTGTGAGTGACAGATAAACTTAGTCCTTTTTTGTATTGCGTCATTTCAGGATGCCAAAATGTAATGTTTACTGTATTATTTCAGTATGCCAAGGAAAGACGTGTAACTTTCCTAAGGTGTTGAACACTCAGAACTGCCAGTGTGGTAAGTGATCTCTGCTTTACCTCTGTCTGTCTGTCTGTCTGTCTGTCTGTCTTACTGACTGACTCTGTCTGCCTGTCTGTCTGCCTGTCTGCTGTACTGTCTGTCTGTGTACATCTCTCAGTAAGTCTGGTGACTCCTTCTGTCTTCTATTGTTATCTACCCCCCAACTCCTCCACTCTTACTCTCACCCCCAAAGCCCTGTTTCTCCTTCATTCCTCCTCCTACCACAGCAGTCTTTTCATCTCTCTCTGTCTCTCTCTCTGTCTCTCTCTCTCTGTCTGTATGTCTGTCTGTCTGTCTGCCTGTCTGTCTTCTCTTCTCTTCTCTTTTCTCTTCTCTTCTCTTCTCTTCTCTTCCTCTCCTCTCCTCT
>CM060342.1:14410938-14425938 GCA_030674155.1 Stramonita haemastoma | reverse complement strand
TTGGTGTCCTTTGTAATCCACACATCACTGCTCATTTATCACATACTCGGTGTCCTTTGTAACGCACACCATCGCCGTGAGAAGCGCTGCAGGAACAAGGTGTTGTTGGTGTTGACAGAGTGGGGGCCGGTGGTGACCGATCCCCCTATCTGGCCCACGGTGACCCCCACCATGCCCTACAGCCCCTTCACGGGCAGGACCACAGGCAAGTGCTCAGCAGGCAAGTACCGCTGCCAGAACAACCAGCCAGCCGTGGAGGACTGCGAGGGCCGCTGCATCTGCCACTGTGACACCTCCCTGTACGCCGGCTTCTACTGTGACCTGCCTGTCAGAGGTGAGTCCACCGCTATAAGCCACTGTTAGGGCAGGAACCAACCCCGAACTGGGCTAGGCTTCAGTCCTCGGTAGATGAGGTGATGGGGGGCAGCCTGAGAGGCGAGGCAAGGGTCCACACCTAAGCACACTTCTTGGGAAGACTGGGGACCCCCCACACCGCATGATAATGCGATGTGCTCTACCTTGCTTCGTTCAGTGCTGCGCTAACTGGCACACAAGCAAGGCGATGTCGTTGCTCGAGAGCAAGTTCCTGCAAATCAGCTCAGCCGTTCAATGTTAGTCACTGTGTGCAGGGGGGAGGGGGGATAGGGGGAGGGGGGGGGGGTCTTCACATACATCCTGATTTTTGCCCAGCCTAATTCTGAAACAGACTTGTCAGCTTCATCAATTAGGTTCAGCAGATTACAAAGTTGGGGGGGGTTGTTTTAGGGGGGGGGGGTTCCTCGGCTGGAACTCAGAGGTTTACTGATTGTTTGATTTGGCGTGCACAGACGTTGACCCTACATTAAAGTAGCAGCAGTCTGTCTTTGAATAGGTTGTCTAAACACGACACATGTGTGCATGCGTTTGTATTTTTTGGTTGAGGTTGTGTGTGTGTGTGTGTATGTATGTGTGTATGTATGTATGCATGTCTGTATGTCTGTCTGTCTGTCTGTCTGTCTGTCTGTCTGTCTGCATGCATGCATGCACGCACGCACGCACGCACGCACGCACATACGTACGTACGTACGTACGTACGTACGTACGTAGGTATGTATGTATGTATGTATGTATGTATGTATGTATGTATGTATGTATGTATGTATGTATGTATGTATGTATGTATGTATGTATGTATGTATGTGCATATTATTATGTATGTATGTATGTAGGTAGGTATGTATGTATGTATGTATATATATGCATATATGTATATATGTATGTATGTATGTATGTATGTATGTATGTATGTATGTATATATGTATTCATGTATTTATGTATGTATGCATTCTTGTGTGTGTGTGTGTGCACTGTTTTCAGCGTCCCTGTGTGACGACTGCACCAACATCAACGGACATTACCTGGCGGCTGTGGAGGGTCGCTGCGACCTGTACGCGGTGTGTCAGCCAGCCGGCGATGGAAAGTTTATCCCCCACATTCAAGAATGCCCCCCCGGCACTATTTTCAAGCAGGACGGAAGACTTGGGAAGGCTCTCTGTGATCACCCGTCCTCTTCAGAATCGTGCCCGACAGGTGCGTGTGTGTGTTCAGTGTGTGTGTGTGTGTGTGTGTGTGTGTGTGTGTGTGTGTGTTTTAAGCAGAGGGGGGGTGGGGAGAGAGAGAGGACAGAGAGAGAAAAAACTCTGAAAACTTTGAAAACTTTTTTTTTTATTCAAAGAGGGTAATAGAATAAGCAACAATTGCTTTTTTACACATCCAGCCCTCGGAAAAGACCCCACCCCCACCTCCCATCCCCCACCCTTTAAAAAAAAAAAATCAGAACAACAACGCCCCCCCACCCCACCCCCCCACCACCCCACCCACCCACCCCCAAAAAAAAGATTAAGCAAGCAAAACCCAAAAACCCCACAATATACATGAAAAGTTGTCAAAATGTACACCATATGAAAATAGATAAATTATTGTGTCATTGACACATGTAATTTGTCTGGGGGGGTGGGGGGTGGGGGGGGTTCTTGTATATCTGCGCACTCGGATTCATGTCGCGTTGGGTCACGTGTGTGGACAGACCCTTGCCGCACGCTGGGCCCCCTGGCCAAGTACCCGCACTCCCGGAGCTGCAACCACTACTGGCAGTGCGACGCCGGAGGCAGGACGGCGCAGTTCCACTGCTGCCCGCCCGGACAGGGCTTCGACAAGGGCCGGGGGCAGTGCGTCCCCGACAGCAACTGCCCCAACGACTGCGACCCCAACTTCAAGTCTTGCGTGCACTCCAACGAGCTCGAGGACAACCAGGCCTGCCCCTACCAGGCGGTGCCCAGCAACCACAAGAAGTTCTTCAGCGCCAAGGCCCCAGGCCTCTTCCAGTCCTGCGCGCCCTCGGACTACTTCGACGAAACCCTCTGCCGCTGCGTGCCGGACGTCACCTCAGGTGAGGAGGGACTCGGCTGGTTCTTCTTGGGGGGGGGGGGGGGGAGGGGTTTCATGATTCATTGAATCGTGTGTGTGTTATTTATTTATTTATTATTTTTTTATTTATTTATTTTATATCGAGGATAACAGAATAAGCAATCATGTGCTTTTTTTCATCCAGTCCCCGTGTGTATGCAGTTTTGTAAATATTATCATCTGTTCCCACCGGCACACGATGGCCTACTCTTACGAAAAGCGGAACAGGATTTAACGTGTGCGCAAGATGGTCTGCGTGCGTTCGCACACGGGGCCTCGGTTTAAAGTCTCATCCGAAGGACTTTTGAGGAGAGAGTGTGTGTGTGTGTGTGCGTGTGCGTGCGTGTTTGTGTGTGTGTGAGTGTGTGTGTGTGTGTGTGTGTGTGTGTGTGTGTGTGTGTGTGTGTTATTAAATTTGTTGTTGTATGTAGTAGCATTTAATTTTTTAAGGACAATTTTGACAGGTTGATAAATATGGCCATTGTAAGTGATTAGGTTTATAAAAAAAGAACACACACAAAAAAAAAACCCACAGCAAAACATGCGTACAAGAATGCTTGAAGAATGCTAACTGCTAGATAACGTTGGCGATCCTGACGGTCCTGTCCTCTCCGCTGTCTCCTCACAGGCTGCAAACCCTACTATGACTACGACTTCGACTCCACGGACCAGTCGGGCTCCAAGTTGGTCAACGTGGCCGTCAGCTCCTGCGGCTCGGGAGGCTGCCGCGGGCAGAAGGCCTGCTTCGGGGGCGACTCTCGCATCATCCTCTACCGCTTCAGCGGCTCGGGCTACAACATGGACTACTTTGAGATCAGCCTGAAGGTGCAGCTGGAGAACGTGGGCTTCGGAGGGCAAATGGTCCTTCTCTCCAACGGGGACTGCGGGGGCAAGGAGACCCTCACCATTGCAGCTGACCGGTCCATGGTGTATTTCAAGGTGAAGACGACCAGCGGCAACGCTTTCCACGTGGTGAAGGTGCCCTACAACGCTGTGAGTACACAGGGGGGGGGGGGGGGGGGGGGGGGGGGGGGGGTCCCTGTTTCTCTCTGCCTTACCTTGCCCTTCCTTCCTCCTCCTCCCTTATAGAATCAGGCTGTCAGGTTCGTGCGTATTCCTGGACGGATGTCTCTGTTTTTCTCTGCCTTGCCCTTCCTTCTTCCTCCTCCTCCCTTATAGAATCAGGCTGTCAGGTTCGTGCGTATTCCTGCACCAACTGAACTGCCCGTTTTCTTCATGTGTTGGTTTGTTGATTTAGTTTTGAATGGACCTGTGCTTTGTTGCTGTTTTTTGTTGTGGGCCACTACATCTAAATGCTGTGCTCTGTTGTATTGCCTGTATTGTGTCTTTCGTTGCCTCTTACATATCCAGCCATGGACCAGTTAGCCTTAGCCTTGGTTAAGGGCCAGCTAGCTGTGGCTGTGGTTGCTCTGTGCCACAAGAGCCACACCTACACTCCTGTGTATGTGACTGAAGTCAGAGACTTTATGGGTCTGGTGTGTGTGTGTGTGTGTGTGTGTGTGTGTGTGTGTGTGTGTGTGTGTGTGTGTGTGTGTGTGTGTGTGTGTGCAGGGGGCTGGAACGACATCAAGTTCCAGTATGAGAAACAAGGCGACGGGGACATGTACAAACTGACGGGAACTGTCAACGGAAACTGCGATACAATGAACGCCTTTGGTAAGGCTTGGACAAACCACACAGATACGCTCATAGACACACACACACGCACGCACGCACGCACGCACGCACGCACGCACGCACGCACGCACGCACGCACGCACGCACGCGCGCGCCACACACACACACACACACACACACACACACACACACACACACACACGTGTGTGTGTGTGCACAATGAGATAGAAGTTATGATTAATTTCGTCATTCGGTTGGGGTTTTTTCCCTGTTCATCACTCTTGTCTGTGTCAGGGACAGTATTGATGATGATGATGATGATGATGATGATGATGATGATGATGATGATGATGATGATATAGTGATTGTGGTATTATTTGTGTTGATCATCATCATCATCTCTTTCATGATGATGAAGAGGGTTTGATCATTTAATGTCTTTGCTAATCATCATCAATAATGATTTGGGGGGGGGGGGGGGGGTTGTTTGTTTGTCTAGTCCTCGTCTTCTGTCTCACTAACAAAGTTAGTGAAGAAGACCTGACCTACTGTGATTGATTTTTCATCCTTCTCTTTCTCCTCTTCATCGCTAGCTTGACCTCCATGAAAAGCATAGCATCACTTTGTTTATCGGACTTGTTCTGTTCATTCATCGTTACTGATGATAATGATGTTGATGTTGATGATACTGATGGATGCGGTTTCAGGAGTCATTGATGGTAATGATGTTGATGTTGATGATACTGATGGATGCGGTTTCAGGAGTGATTGACCACACCAAGTGTGCCTTGCAAGTGGGCCATGGACAGGGCTCCCAGAGCCTGAAGGGCTGTGTGGATGATGTGAGTTGATCCTGTGCTGCTACTGTAGGCAAATAGCTCTGTCTGTCTGTCTGTCTGTCTGTTCTGTCTGTCTGTCTGTCTGTCTGTCTGTCTGTCTGTCTGTCTGTCTGTCTGTCTGTCTGTCTGTCTGTCTGTCTGTCTGTCTGTCTGTCTGTCTGTCTGTCTGTCTGTCTGTCTGTCTGTCTGTCTGTCTGTCTGTCTGTCTGTCTGTCTGTCTGTCTGTCTGTCTGTCTGTCTGTCTGTCTGTCTGTCTGTCTGTCTGTCTGTCTGTCTGTCTGTCTGTCTGTCTGTCTGTCTGTCTGTCTGTCTGTCTGTCTGTCTGTCTGTCTGTCTGTCTGTCTGTCTGTCTGTCTGTCTGTCTGTCTGTCTGTCTGTCTGTCTGTCTGTCTGTCTGTCTGTCTGTCTGTCTGTCTGTCTGTCTGTCTGTCTGTCTGTCTGTCTGTCTGTCTGTCTGTCTGTCCTGTCTGTCTGTCTGTCTGTCTGTCTGTCTGTCTGTCTGTCTGTCTGTCTGTCTGTCTGTCTGTCTGTCTGTCTGTCTGTCTGTCTGTCTGTCTGTCTCTCTCTCTCTCTCTCTCTCTCTCCTCTCTCTCTTCTCTCCTCTCTCTCTCTCTCTCTCTCTCCTCTCTCTCTCTCTCTCTCTCTCTCTCTCTCTCTCTCTCTCTCTCTCTCTCTCTCTCTCTCCACTGCCATTTCTGATGTATTCTAGTTTAAGATTAATATTTGTCGACTTGCTCAATTTCCCCTGTGCATCCCTCTATTGTGATCATTTAACCTTTTTCCTTGTTTTTGTTTGGGGATTTTTGTCCGTACAGTTATTGGGTACTATCTGTCTTCCAAAACACACTCAAGAAGCAACATCTTAAGTACACCCCAGCTTTAGGAACTGGGAACAACATGGAGTCATACGGTGCTCACACATCTGCAAATTAATAATTTCGTTATTCTTGTATTCCCTTTCATGTTTCCCCATTTCTATCAGACAGAGACATTCATTGTGAGGCAAAGATGGAAGACTCCACACTATAGCGATACAATCTTGAGAGTGTAACCAGATGAGTGGAAATGATACATGAAGACAACAGTGTGAAAGGAAAGGAAAGAGGAAAGGCAGAAGGGAGGTACTAGATCAGTGAATGCAGGAAAAGACCGCAGCACTGTTGAAGAGAATGGGTCAATGTTTCTGGATTTGGGTGGTAAAGATGCACGTGCATCAAGAAGAGATCTCAGCACTGTTGAAGAGAATGGGTCAATGTTTCTGGATTTGGGTGGTCAAGAATAAAAGGTGCACGTGCATCAAGGTAAGATCTCAACGCAGTCGAATAGCATGGGTCAATGTTTCTTGAGTTGGGTGGTAAAGATGTACGTGTAAAGATGCACGTGCATCGAGGGAAGCTTCAGCGTAAGAGTCTTTTTGGCTGGGTGACGGATCAGTGTCCGGAACATGCAGGGGTTCTGACTGACAAATTCAGGATCTAGATTGCTGTTTTGGAAAACATCTGCTTCTCTTTGTGTGACCTTGGGTACCCAGATGACGGTTCAGCTGAAAGCTGCAGCTGTTGCCATGAACCAACGCGTGTGTGTAGGAGGCTGCAGTTCAGGCTGATGAAGCACGAGAGGCAGCTAGCTCTGCCTGAGGATTGAGGTCTTTGGATACCAGCTGGGTTTGTGGCTCTTAACAGACCCCCTGATGATGTTCTGTGGAAAAACTGCGGGATGTCACTAGTTTGGAAGGGAGGATTATGACCATTACTTTTGTGGTTTGGATATACAGATGACATTCTGAAATCATGACTGCATTGCTTGGGTGACTGCATTCTGAAAGTAGAAGGGTAGTTTCTGGATCACTGTATGGCCCGTTCAAAGAATACAGATGAGGTATTTAGAAGTCCATGGTACAAGGCTTTACGCAGGTCAGGTTTACGGAGATGCTAAGGGTCTGCAGTATGGACTGAGGAATTGAATGAACAGTGAATTTGACCGTGTTAGTGTTGTGTTGTTGCAGTTCAAAGTGTGGAAATGCAGACCTAACGGTGTAAATGGAAATAGCGCATCTACTGGAGGAACGGCTGGCACACATACAGCGATGGGTCTTACAACACTCACAACAGCGGCTCCTCCAACACCCACACCAGCAGCTCCTGGAACACCCACAACGGCGCATCCTGGAACACCCACAACGGCGGCAGCGGATCCTGGAGTAGCAGCAACTGGGGTGGAACCGGGAAGTAGACCCAACAAGACTTGGAATCTCACCGGCCACAGTCAAAGGGACCGCTTTCTCTCGTGCTTCCTGCAGGGATGGCCTGAGCTACAGCAGACAGGACATTCCTTCGCTGGCATGGACACTGAGAGATACAGACATACATGTTGTATAGAAGTAGGTCCCTTTCCTGGCAACCTGAATCTGAGAACTCTTGTGACGCCGAGTCAAAGGACGATTTATATCACGAGGACAAACCAGTCTTTCAGCATCACCTGCCCTGCCCTGCCCTGCTTTCTCTGTCCATTGTCTTCCCCCCCCCCCCCCCCCCCCCCCCCCCTCTTCTCCCGGAGGTCTCTAATATAACCGCTGCATTGGTGATGAATGTGATACCAGTGCTCTCCTTCCAGGACTTCTTTCCAGAGACTTTTCGCGGTCATTTGACGGCCTTTATTTCGTCTTTCTTGAAGAGAAATCCACATTGACACTGTAAATCATGCCCTCTTCTTTCATGCTCATGGCATTTGGATCTGTGATTGTTATAATGACGTTTCTGTCTCTGGATTTTTAAATCAAATCATTGCATCTATTGAAATCGTAAAAATTAATGCATAATTGTTGTGAATATCTAATAAGACTACATCAATTTCTCACATTGCATTCTGTTTTTGTACGTGACAGTCAAATCAAGGTTGTAAGGAATTTTTTCATTAAATTGTCACTGTATAATATTGATGGTTGAAATTCTTGTAAAATATCTTGGCCAGTGTGTAAAATTGACATGTGTTAGTTCAGATAAAATTATCCTTATCTTTTGTTGAGGATTCCTGGAGACCATGGAAAGAGGAATTCTGTTGTGTTGTGTTGTCCTGATTGTATTGTAGCCTTCAGGATGACAGCCGCCTGCCTGCATTCTGCGTCTGTCTCTCCCCCTACTGTCGTCTGTCTGATTGACTTGGATTGGAGTCATGTTCTGAGTGATATAATTTCGAATAAATTTTTTGTTGTTGAAATCAGAAGAGTCTTCAGAGTTTTTCTGACTTTTTGAATTTGTTTTTTACAATATACATAGATACATATTATTTATATGTGTGTGTGTGTGTATCTATGTGTGTGAGTATGTATGTGTATATATATATATATATATATATATATATATGTATATGTATATACATATATATATATGTATATGTGTGTCTGTGTCTGTGTCTGTGTCTGTGTGTGTGTGTTATCTATGTGTGTGAGTATGTATGTGTGTATATATATATATAGTATATGTATATACATATATATATATGTATATGTGTGTGTGTGTCTGTGTCTGTGTGTGTGTGTGTGTACTGTTTTTGTTGGGTTGATTTTCCCATTTGTCGGTTAAAGCTCCCAGGCTCACCATGGTGAATTTTTTGCGAATGTGACTGTTTTTTGCCCACCATTGAGGTAGCTGCATTCTGACTTCAGGAAAGTTTTAAATATATAAGCATGAACCTCTCTCTCATGCTTGAACACACACACACACACACACACACACACACACACACACACACACACACACATAGCAAATCAGCAATTCAGTTCTATGTCACAAAATATTTACTTGGATTAAAAAAAATGTTTACAGCAACAAGTAATAGCAAGACGACAATTTACTTTTTTTCTTTCAACGAGTCATTTTTATCTGACATGCATAACTTTAAAGGCATACAAAAATGAAAAAGAAAAACGCACAGTATATAAAAGGCTCATGGTCAAATCACCTTCATCTTCATTGACCTCTTCCAGTCAATGCTCCTGCAGACAAGTCTTGAAAGACAACTATATCTGTGTGATTGCCTGTTCTGTTTCAGGCAACTGAACAGATTACAGCAGATATAGTATAGACTGATATAAAAAGAAAAAAGAAAGAAATAACTGAGAGGCAGATTGAATTTGCTGATCTTCATCGTGATTTGAATTTGACCTAACTCTATAACAAAACTATATATAAAAAAAATTTTTAAAAACCCACAGATCTTGTCAAGAAACTGTGCATAGACCCATCAGTGATGGTGAGACACTAAAATGATAATGAATGATAATAATAATATATGGAATTTATATAGCACTGATTCTTGTAAAGCAAATGAGTCGAAATGGATTCAAATCATTTACATGCATGCAACTTTCCACAAATATTAGGATTAACAGATATCAAATTTATGAACACACGCACGCACACCACGCACGCGCGGGCGCGCGCAGCACACACACACACACACAACACACACACACACACACACACACTTTGAGCAATTCTGATATTCAGTCCCATCTGTGTACTGGAGAATGACAATCGACTGTACAGTCCTTGTTTTCACACTAAACCTGTGGGAGGGATAGAACAGCCTAGAGGTCAGAGCATGGAACTTTCAACCTCACAGCATGGGCTCAAGCCACCATCAAAACACCCATGGCAGAAGAGGTTTTTTTCCTGGAGTTCACATCAGTATAACTCCACTACCCTGACAATCCCTCCAGTGAGATTATTACCCAAGGTCCCATGTAGGAACACACGCAGAACATCATGCGCACATGTTAAAAACCCATTCCACCTTCCAGAAGAGTAGATCATCATGTGTGAAAAGGAACGGATGACAATATCTTTAAATGCATGCACACCGGTGTCGTGTTTAGACATCCTCTCTGAAATTGAAACACGACTACCTTAATGATGGGCAAAGAGTCAAATATGCCAAATATCTTTCTTCTCTTTTTTTTTCTTTCTTTTTTAAATTTTATTCATTTTTTATTGTTATTGTTTTAACATACGCCCAGTATCCCCTTTGGTGAACCTTGGAGCTGTGGCAGAGGAAGACAAAAAGAGAGACAGACACTATTGCTGGCCTGTTCCACACTTGCCCACAAGTGATGCAGGATTCTGCCCAAACCTAGCCCCCCTCCCTCAGTGAGTGTCCATCCCCTCTCCTGAGTGGTCAGTAACATGGTAAGGTGACCACTGCATTAATTAGCACTGGGATTTGGCAGTTTTGTGGAAAAGGAGTCACGGCATTTTCTTCTTTATCTCAGATCCTTTTTCATAAACTGATCTGTTGTGGCATGTTTTCTTCATTCTAAAATTCCAAAAATGAAATTGATGAAAATTTATGCATGTGAAAGTACATGATAGTAACACACACAGCACCACACACATACATCACACACACACACACACACACACACATACCACACACACACACAACACACAGTCACATACACACACACACAAACAGGCACGCACATGCATGCACGTACACGCACACACAACACACAAACACAACCTGAGAACTATGGTGTATCATTTATCATATTTCTAGTCATGTACTAGCTTTAATGACTAAAGCTGCATTTTTTACAAAAATGCAAATTGCATATTGTGTGTGAATGACAGGCAAATGATAAAGGTAAGGCACTAACAACACTAAAAAATGCAGCAGGTCAAAAAGTACCATGCCAGGGACCTGAAAGCATCTATTTCATAACCATCAACACACGCAAAAACAGCACAAAAAATTTATTGAAATGACATTTCACTGAAACGTCAGCCACATAAAAAGAATCCAAGGCAATTGAAAAAGTTCAAAAATCAAAAAAGATTAAATAATTGAAAGAAAAATTCAGATTTAAATAAGGGATTTGAAACATCATGATATCAAATGCTAGATTTAAATGCAACAATATCAGTATAGAATATTAAAGAGTGAATCACACATGTGTATTTATTTCACAATAGACTGTATATTCCAACATTCCATTCAAAAGATGTCACAATTCTGCTCGATATTTTCCTCCAAAATGTTTTTTTAAAAAAGAAAAAAAAAAAAGAGGATAAAATGAAAACGCACTGTAAAGTCAATGGTGGTAATGAATTATTGAGGAAAAAGTAGTGAGGAAAGACAAGTGCAGGTACCAACTTCTCAATCATTTTGAAAATGACTTATAGTGGTAATGAACTGATATAAAATGACTAGCGGCTATGAGGATGCCCGTACACAGCAACAATTCAATGCACAGAGAAACTGTCAATGCACTTGTACAGTAGGCCTGCTGTTGTCACAACATAGTTCTTTCACTCAAATTCAACCTGCTTCACCTAGGGAGAACATATTGCTCTATCTTATGCAATGCCACCCTTTTTTTTTCTTTTCAACTGTATCCTTCTTCTTTTCCTGCATGTATTTGTTTACGAGCTTGAATGAGGATTTTTCTACAGAAATTTGTTGAGTTATACCTTTTTTTTCTGATGCAGGGATTTTTGGAAGTTCTAAATGCATGTTACACTCTAAACCATCTCTTTCAAACTATTAGCACATTGACAATCACTTGAAATATTACCAAATGGAATGGAAAGGGGAGGGGGTAGGGTGGGGGGGGGGGGGAACTGAGGGAAGGATAGGTTTCAGATGAGATCAGACTCAACAGATTTTATGTCCAAGTCTAAGATGCTAAACCATGTGGCACAGAGTTTATATGTTACTTCTTATTTTGGGGAAAACAATTTTTTTTTTATTCATGCTGCCATAACTCCACCAAATGCCCAATACTCCCACCTGCACCCCCTGACCAAACCAAAAAAGCCAAAGTGAACCATATATTTTGTAATGAGTGTGTTGTGAGAGTGAAGCAGGCCACTTATGCTTATGTCATTGTATAGAAACATATACATACATACATAACATACATACATACATACATACATACATACATACATACATACATATATATCTATATATCTATATATCTATATATCTTAATGTTTGTATGTTAACCTTGCAGAAATACCCTTACTACTAGTACTACAAAGGCTGCACTGGTGAAACTTTATCTCTCAAGGCAACAATTGAAAAAGCATCTTGACACCGATCTTTAGTGGAAAATTCTAGAAACCAGACAAAATCTCCTCATAAAGTGTGAAAACTCCCGAGAAGAAGCACTACCAAGTTCAGGGGGAAAAAAATGGTAAAAAATAGGGAAAAATACACGAAACAAGATATGTTTTTCAACACCGGGACAAAGCCGGTCTTTTCTGACATACGCTGGGCAGTATAGTACTAACATCCCAGGTGGGGGGAGAGAGGTGTATAAAAACTATGGATGCAAGCCATCTCCACTGAAGCTCTTGAAGATGATCCCCAAATCAGCACTGACAGGTTATGACTAGTACCGCTTTAGGCACAACAATTTATCAAACAAAAAAACAAGCCTCTGTTCAAGTCAAGTGTTCTTTAACAACACAGGTTAGGAGGAAGGTGTAAACAGAACTATGAAACTTACAGACAGTAAAAGACAAAACAGGATAACTCGTGTAAAATAATCAAAACCTCGTATATACATTGTAAGTTTAAAGATAAAATGTCTTGTCCAACAGTTTAAGTATTAGTCCATGATCCATATCTGAAGAAAAAGAAAAAACATTCAGGACCTTGTCAAGTCTGGGAGAGGGTGCACAAACACAACACACACACACACACACACACACACACACACACACACACACACACACAACACACACACACACAGAGCACATGCTCACACACACATGTATAAACACAAAAATCACATGTCATTATCAATACGGCTAATTATACAAGTGGACACATTATGCCTAGTTTTGATTATATAAGACAAATTCATTCACAACCATTTCCATATTGTAATAATCACAATAATATATATGTTTTACACAAAAGAACACAATCTTGGCCAAAAAGAAAGCATGTGTGACTATGAATACAAAAAGGTGCAAGCTAACTCCTATATCTGACCAGTGACAAAAAAAACTGCGTAGAAAAGGAAAGCATGATTTAATACACACATATTTTACAAACAATAGTTTCCTTTCAGTTACACAACTGGCTGTGCTTCAACAAAATAACGTTTTTCAACAATTAACTTTTGCTTAGAGAAAGTGCACATGCTAACATATATTCAGTGATATGTTTATAATATGTATTTCAAAGAACAACATGTGTAGGTGAAATGTAAAAATCAGCCTTTTTTTATAAGGGGGGGGGGGGGGGGGGGGGGTTGTTGAGGATTAAACCTGAAACTGCATGTTTTAACTCGAGTTTATGCAGCATTATATACTGGATTTTTTAAAAACTGTTTTACAAAAACGACAATATTGATATATATATATCAGGAATATGTTTCCAATTTCAGCTTTGTACACAAGCCCACACTGCACACTGGCCACCATCACCAACACAACAAAACTACAGTATAGTGAACAATACCAAGCTGGTCTAAACCTGCCCCACACATTTCCAATCAGTACATGTAGCTGGCAACACACTTGATCATAGCGACATCATGAGAGCTGAGCGCAAAGGTTAACTACAGGTACACACGTTTGTTTCTTTCTA
The DNA here is from genome assembly GCA_030674155.1 of Stramonita haemastoma. Classification (NCBI taxonomy): domain Eukaryota; kingdom Metazoa; phylum Mollusca; class Gastropoda; order Neogastropoda; family Muricidae; genus Stramonita; species Stramonita haemastoma. The sequence continues at coordinate 14,412,411 of CM060342.1, read as the reverse complement.
CTTTGTGCTTGTTTTTGTTTCTTTCACTCTTTCATTCAAACAACTGTAAAAACAGTGAAAAAATTTGACAGCTGATGAGACCAATCACAGGCACAGCTGGAAAGTGTTTTCTTGGACATATCTGCATCAGCATGTTCAGGTATTCAACTGAAATTATTAGGGAATGTATTGCTCTGAAATTGTAAGGAGAAAAAACCTATTTTACAAAATGCATGAAAGACTGTGCAGTTTGGAATTCTGGAAGCAAAATGCAATCTTAAAACTGAATTATGACAACCAAAGTAATAAACCAACAACAACAACAAAAAAATGATAATATCGTAAGTCTGTACAAACATTTGTCACACATGACAGCACCTCAAAACTATCTCCATTATATTCATGTATGTAAATATATGCTTACACACACACACACACACTTACACACACACACACACACACACACACACACACACACACACACACACACACACACACACTATGGCTTTCAGTTTGTTAAGTCTCTCTTGAAAAGGGGCACTTAATCTCGACAAGCTGTCAAATATCATAGAGTTTCTGTATCTGTACAATCACAACCATAACAGTAAGACAACACATATAATCACCATATAACACTGACAAGATAAAAAAACAAACAACAATATCTACATTGGGAGACAGGGGCAGACAAAACAACAAAACGAGAGATAAAAAGGAGAGAGAGAGAGAGTAGAACACAGACACAGAGAGTGAACGAGAAAATGAAGCGGGGGGGGGGGGGGGAGAGAAGGCGGAGGGAAAGGAGGAGCATAAGAGAAAAAAAAAAACTGGTAGAGAGTAACACAGAAAGAGAGGGAGGGAGGAGAAAGAGAGAGGAGAGGGAGAGAGAGAGCCAGCCAGCCAGCGAGTGAGACAGACACCCAGACATGTTGACTAGACAGAGACTAGCTGGCCAGATCCATGGCCTATCCTTGGAGCAGAGAGCTGCTGTGTTCCCCTCACTGCTTACAGCACTGGGGTCTCCTCCTTCGCTCAAAATACTGAGAATTGTCCCTCTGGATTTCTGAAAGGAACACAACGTCACAATGAGCATACAGCTGATTGACTTCACACATACGTTATTCTGCACTTAATGATCGAGTCACAACGAGCATGCAGTAGATTGATTTAACACGTTCGTTATTCTGAACTTAATGATGGAGTCACAATGAGCATACAGTTGATTGACTTAACACATTTGTTAATGATAAAGTTCCATTCTTAGATATCACTGAAATATGAGTGGGGAGAGGAGGGGAGGTGGTTGTTGTTTTGGAGTGTTTTTTTTTATAGAAATAATAATAATAATAATAATAATAATAATAATAATAATGAATGGAATTTTTATAGCACTGAATCTTGCAAAGCAAACAAATCGAAGCACAGGCCCCCTGTGGGAATGCAGGGGGTTCTGTCACTATAGATAGCATCCCCACATTTTGGAAATTCTGTGCT
>CM060342.1:14370938-14405938 GCA_030674155.1 Stramonita haemastoma | reverse complement strand
TTTATTTCTTTATTTATTCCTCTATTTCTTTATTTATTCTTTTTTTTTTCTTTTATATCGAGGATAATGGAATAAGCACTCATGTGTTTTTTTAAATCCAGTCCCCGTGTGTAAGCAGTTTTGTAAATTCTGTCATCCGTTCCCACCGGCTCACAATGGCCTACTCTTACAAAAAGCGGAACAGGATTTAACATGTTTGCAAGATGTATGATAAGCGCTGACAGAGAGTGAAAACACACAGACAGACAGACAGACAGACAGGCAGACACAGCAGTGCAGTCACTCACCGTTGGCCCCTCGGTAATAGGAGGCTGCTATACATTTGAATCTCTCCTGGCCAGCTGTGTCCCAGCTGTTGACAGACAGTCAATCATCCAGTCATCAATGTCCACAAAGGACTATTACACTCTCCCCAAACATAGCTATGGTCTCATCACTTGCTGTGTGTGTGTTGACCTCACTCACTGTCTCACAGTGAGACTTCGGATGAGACTTTAAACCGAGGCCCGTGTGCGAACGCACGCAGAACATCTTGCGCACACGTTAAATCCTGTTCCGCTTTTCGTAAGAGTAGGCCATCGTGTGCCGGTGGGAACAGATGACATGATTTACAAAACTGCATACACACGGGGACCGGATGAAAAAAAGCACATGATTGCTTATTCTGTTATCCTCGATATTAAAAGAAATAAATAAATAAAAAATAAACAGTCTTTGTTGGCAAAGTTAGTCAGTGAAACAAGAAAAAAGGAACAGTAGGAGGAAGGAGTGGATGGGTGTGTGTGTCGTATTTTAGGGTTGGTTCACTTTTCATGTTTACGTATGTGTTTTATTTATTTTATTTCATTTTATTTTATATCAAGGATAATGGAATAAGCACTCATGTGCTTTTTTTCATCCAGTCCCCGTGTGTGTGCAGTTTTGTAAATATTGTCATCTGTTCCCACCGGCACCCAAAGGTTTACTCTTACAAAAGCGGAACAAGATTTAACATTTGCGCAAGATATTCTGCGTTCGTTCGCACATGGGGCCTCGGTTTACTGTCTCATCTGAAAGACTTTTGGGGAGAGTGGAGTTAGCACTGATGTTAACTCCAGGGAAAAAATCCCCTTGAACAGGAATCAAACTCGGGTCGTCAAATTGCAAGCACAATGTTCTGACCACTAGGCTATCCCTTCCCCCTCATTTGCTGTGTGTATGTTTACCTTCACTGTCTCACAGCCTTTGTTGTTAAAGTGAGTCAGTGAAACAAGAAAAAAAATAACAGTAAGTGGAAGAATTGGATGGGTGTGTGTGTTTGTCAGGTTGGTTCACAATGTTTAGAAATGCTTGGTTTATTTAACAGCCTGATCTGACTTAGTATTCAGTTGGCGGAGTTAATGGCCTGTGAACATGACTGTAGTGTATTTTGCATGTGACTGTTTTGTTGTTTCAGTAGGTAGGCCCACCATCACTTTATTTGAGACTATAAACCAACCAAACAAACAGACTTTATTTCTTTATCAACAAAACAAACAAAAAGCTCTCTTCAAAGACAGACAGAGGCACTGACAGAACCCTAACAGACTTTATTTCTTATCAACAAAACAAACAAAAAGCTCTCTTCAAAGACAGACAGAGGCACTGACAGAACCCTAACAGACTTTATTTCTTTATCAACAAAACAAACAAAAAACTCTCTTCAAAGACAGACAGAGGCACTGACAGAACCCTAACAGACTTTATTTCTTATCAACAAAACAAACAAAAAACTCTCTTCAAAGACAGACAGAGGCACTGACAGAACCTACACACACTTACATCTGAAGAGTGAAAGGTATGGAGAGAACGCTGAATTTCTCCACCTCAAAATCCACACCTATGGTGGCCTTGTAGTCACGGTTGAAGACATCGTGACAATACCTGTAACAAAAACAACAACAAAACACATGATACGTGAACTAATGCATGAAGGAAATAAAAGTGCATCCAGTAGAACTCATAAAACTATCAGGGGGTGGGATAGCCTAGTGGTTAGAGTGTTGCAGTTGTGATACTATCATCGTCATCATCATCATTATCATCATTTGATATCATTATTAGTAGCATTATCATCATCAAGTAGCAGTAGGAGTTGTAGTAATAGTAGTAGTAGTAGTAGTAGTAGTAGTAGTAGTAGTAGTAGTAGTAGTAGTGGTAGTAGAAGTAGAAGTAGAAGAAGTAGTAGTAGAAGAAGTAGTAGAGTAGTAGTAGTAGTAGTAGTAGTAGTAGTAGTAGTAGTAGTAGTAGTAGTAGTAGTAGTAGTAGAAGTATTGTTGTAGTTATCATCATCATCGTTATTATTATCAACATCATAATCATTATTGGTATTATCATTGTCACCATTACTATTACAATCATTTTATCATTTATCACTATCAGCAGCAGCAGCAGCAGCAGCAACAGCAGCATCAGCATCATCACAATACAGCATAGCTAATATGTTTTGTTGTTAGGTCCAATATAATGGTAGGCTGGTCTAGCAGTTTCAGTCAGGCTCTTGGTTTGAAGTCTTTGTGCATTCCTGTAGCAATTTCAAGACACATTATCCTTTTACACAGAGTTTTGCAGACACAACCACTATTGCCCATAAGTAAGGCAGCTGCATTCCAACTTCGGGGATGCTGTCTAAACATGATGCCAGTATGCATGCAGATGTGGTTTTAGTGGGAGGGGGGGGATTCATCACATTTTTACACACACACAACACACACACACACACACACACACACACACACACACACACACACACACACACACACACACACTGTTTCATTCTCTCAAGATCAAGACTCAAGGCGGAGCGTATGCTTCTAAATCTTTACAGTGTGCTGTCTTCTTCTCAACTGACAATGCAATAGAATAACTGAGCAACAATCATTTCATATCATGTATACAATCATCCCATGCTGCTATCAGCAGTCTGATCACTACTAATATATGTCACACACACACACACACACACACACACACACACACACACACACACACACACCACACCACACACACACACACACACACACACACACACACACACACACACACACACACACAGTGACACACACACATACACACACACACACATACACACACACACCTACATTATATACAGGAGCACAAACCCCTCTCACCTGTTGACTACACAGGTTTTACCCACTGCCACATCCCCCACTATCACCGCCTTGCAGATCTTTACCCTGGTAACAAAGAAAGAAACAACATGATAGTTTTTATCATGACTATCATAACACACACACTGTAGTAATGAAGAGAGAGAGAGGAAAGAGAGAGAGGGGGAGAAAGAGGAGAGAGGAAGACGAGAGAGGGAGGGACAGAGAGAAGGGAGGGAGGAACAGACAGAGGGAGGGAGGGAGGGACAGAGAGGAGGGTGGGAGGGACATAAAGAAGGAGAGAGTGAGGTAGAAAAAGAGGGAGGGAAGGAAGGAGGGAGGGAGAGAGATAAAGATAGATATTCCTTTATTCATTTATTTATTATTTTATATCAAGGATAACGGAATAAGCATTCATATGTTTTTTTTACATCCAGTCCCCATGTGTATGCAGATAGACACAGAGAAAGAGAGAGAGACAGAGAGAGACACAGAGAGAGAGAGAGAGAGAGAGAGAGAGAGAGAGAGAGAGAGAGAGAGAGAGAGAGAGAGAGAGAGAGAGAGATTGATTACTCTTCATACCCCATCCTACACACCATAACACACACATGTATGCACCAAGCATGCATGCACCCACATCACACACACAACACACAACACACACACACACACACCACAACACACCCCACACACACACACACACACACACACACCACACACACACACACACACACAACACACAACAACACACACACACACACACACACACACACACACACACACAACACCCAACCACCACACCACACACACACCACCCACACACACACACACACAACACCACACCCACACACCACACCACACACACACACACACACACACACAACCACACACACACACACACACACACACACAACACACACACACACACACACACACACACACACTGTGAGTGTACCTACCCAACAGAAGCTGGGGCCCTGTCAGTGCAGGCAGCTTTGACTTTGGGATGGAAGTCGATATTCTTGTACGGACTAGCATTGATGTGGTATGGCTGTGGAACAACGCACAACATCATGCTAGCTTTTCAAAGTTCTTTACTGATAGTTATAATAACACCCACATTCACGCATGCAGGCATGCACATACACACACAGGCAGTGAGGCACGCATGCATGCACATACACACAAACATGCATGCATGCACATACACACATGCACATACACACATGCACACACACACACACACACACACACACACACAGACACACACACACACACACACACACACACACACACACACACACACACACACTGCAAAAAAACAAAAAACAAAAAAAGAGAAAAGAGAGGGGGAGAGACAGAGAGACAGATTCACAAAGCACTCACTAAAATACAAGCAAAAATAAACAGTTTTGAATCAGAATACTGAACATCATTGATATCCAAAATCAGTGCAGGAGAGGGGGGGGGGGTCTTCCCATGGGTGGGCTCATGACAGCCAAATACTAACAGCTTTGTGCAGACTGCTGGTTTTAAGCATGCAGAAGAACAAGCAAAAATTTGGCCATTTGTAAGATGGGCTTTATGATTGTAGTAATACAGGGATACAGTACAGATGAAGCCACACACACACACACACACACACACACTCACACTCACACTCCACACACACACACACACCCACACACACACACACTCACACTTTTTTAGATTTCAGTTAAATCGTTTATGTTGCCCACGAAATATAGAAATTATAATTAATAAATTCCGTCTAAATGCTTGGAAAACTAAATATTCAAAAAAACGTTTTCTGCACTTGTTCTGCTATTATATCAGTCCATCATATATTGTTTGATTGCCCTGTGCTCATTGCCTCGTATAAAAGTAAAGGGATAGATTTAAGAAAAAAATATGGAAATATCCAAAGTGTCCTGTACGATTCCGAGTCGCATGTCCTAGTATCAGTTGCAGTAAGTATTTGCCAGTCACCAGTAGGTCAGTTACTATAAATGAAATTGTATAAACTTACCATCATTCATTACATTCTTTATCCTTTCACCTTTTCCCCACATCCCCTTTTTCAGTGCATCCTTAGGCTAACGTGAATGTACCATTGTCTAAATCACCTTGTAGTGAACGGACATTAAACCAATGAGAAGAAGAAGAACACTCACACTCACACACACACACCCCGAGTTTGATGGTTAACCTGATAAATATATATATACAAGTTCCATCCCAGTCCACAGTTAAGGCAGTGTACTCACAGAGGCGAAGTGTGATATAACTCGATCCCGAGACACACTGGAGAACACCCTCCTGCCTGAAGACATCTCTCACACTGTACTCTCACCACCGCTTGTGTACTGACCACACTGGAAGCAGACAGAAAAACAAAAAGTATTTATTATTATCTTATTTATTTATTCTTTTTTATAATTCAAGGATGATGGAATAAGCACTTATGTGCTTTTTTTACCTCACAGTCCCTGTATACAGTTTTGTAAATTTGTCATCTGTTCCCACGGCACACAAATGGCCTACACTTATGAAAAGTGGAACAGGATTTAATATGTGCGCAGGATGTTCTGCTTAATGCAAGATGTTCTTTGTTCTGCGCAAGATATTCTGTGTATTTGAATGAGCTAACACATTTACACGGCTCCACATAGATATATTCAAGCAACAGAAAGATCTCTCTATTCTGACACAAGTTTTTTGTTGATGGTTTTTTCCCCTGGCTACAGCTATGCTGTTCAGCAATGGTCACAGTTTTGCATATGCAACCGCCTTTACCCACTTTACAGTAACAGCATCTGACTTCAGGGATGGGACAATGTTTAAAATATCCTATGCAAATAGAATTGATCAAATCTTCATTAACAAATAATAAAAAGGAATAAACTTTGTTTCACCATCTTAAAATAAAAAACAAAATATAAAACCAAATGTACTGAAAGCAAAACACACAAAAAATCCCTAAGTTTTAACATAAACAATATCACTTTTATCATCAACAACAACATGAGCAAGTACTGTGATAGAGACAATAAAATAAAATAAAATAAAATATAATAATGATAACTATAGTTGAACCTCCAACAATGTTTAACTTAAAAAAGCAACAACAAGAACAACAAAGTAATCATCATCATGATATCGATAAAAAGACTGACCAATATTTAAAAACTGAATCACGGAACAAATATGAATGATAATCAGATCAATAATTCTGACATAGCTTCATTAAAAAAATGAGATATAATATCATAATGACATTGATGAGTTAAAAACTGATTAAATACTAAATCACAGAAAAGACTGGTTCAGCACAACCCTTGTCTTCCCTCACACAGAAACTACCTCTCTCTCACAACCTAGGCAAGTGATACCGCAATGGGAAACACACTCACCCGAACAGTGACGAGGGAGAGAAGGAAAGTAGGGGAGGGGGGGGGGGATTGTTTTTATTTCAGGTTTTCTTGATTTAGTCAGCAGAGGTGTTGACAAGCTTCAGTCAACAAGTTGGCTTCACACACTGGTTTTGATTTCATCTGTGCGTGTGTGTGTGTGTGTGTGTGTATGTGTGTGTGTGTGTGTGTGTGTGTGTGTGTGTGTGTGGTGTGTGTGTGTGTGTGGTGTGTGTGTGTGTGTGTGTGTGTGTGTGTGTGTGGTGTGTGCATATGTGTGTGTTGTGTGTGTGTGTGTGTGTGTTTGTGTGTGTGTGTGTGTGGGTGTGTGTGTGTGTGTGGTGTGTGTGGTGTGGTGTGTGTGTGTGTGTGTGTGTGTGTGTGTGTGTGTGTGTGTGTGTGTGTGTGTGTGTGTTGTGTGTGTGGTGTGTGTGTGTGGTGTGTGTTGTGTTGTGTGTGTGTGCTGTGTAGTGTCGTGTTGGGATGTGTTAGTGGTGTGGAGGAGTGTGTGGTGATGGTGGGGTTGTTTGTTTGTGGTTGTTCTGTGTAGTAGTAGTGTGTTGCGTTTGTAAAATGTGTTAATGGTGTTGATTTATTGTGTGTGATGTGTGTGAGAGAGAGAGAGAGAGAGGAGGAGGAGTGAGAGAGATGAGGATGGAGTGCTTGTACATTATTTATTTAGTCTTTTATTTCAAGTTTATGGATAAGCATCATGTGTTTTTTTACATCAATGTGAGTTTGCGTTAGTTTTGTAAACTTTGCTTTATTACCATTTAGTGTGTGTGTGTGTGTGGTGTGTGTGTGTGTGTGTGTGTGTGTGTGTGTGTGTGTGCGTGACGTGCGTGCGTGCATGCATGGTGTGTGTGTGTGTGTGTACATGTGTGTTAAGAGGGGCGAGGGAAAGGTTATACTGCATCATTAGATCATAAACTGGAGAAATGTCATTACACAGAGACAGAGACAGACAGACAGACAAATAAGACAGACAGACAGACAGACAGACAGACAGAGAGAGAACTCAAAATTGAATAACCCAAGCTCAAATATATCTTACTGAGGTAATTGGATAAGCCAGAGGCTTCTTTACACCAGGCCCACAGAGAGAGAGAGAGAGAGAGAGAAGAGAGAGAGAGAGAGGAGAGAGAGAGAAGAGAGAGAGGAGAGAGAGAGAGAGACGGAGACGAGAGAGAGAGAGAGAGAGGAGAGAAGGAGAGATTTATTCTTTTATATCAGGATAATGGAATAAGCACTCTTGTGCTTTTTTGCATCCAGTCCCCGTGTGTATGCAGTTTTGTAAATGTCATCTGTTCCCACTGGCACATGATGGCCTACTCTTACGAAAAGCTGAACAGGATTTAACATGTGCGCAAGATGTTCTGTGTGCGTTCTCTTTGGTTTAAAGTCTCATCCGAAGGACTTTTGGGGAGAGTGGATCTGCACTGATGTTAACTCAGGGGAAAAATCTCCTCAACCGGACTCAACCTGGGTCATCAAATTGCCAGCGCAATGTTCTGACCACGAGGCTATTTGTCCCCACAGAGAGAGAGAGAGAGAGAGAGAGAGAGAGAGAGAGAGGAGAGAGAGAGAGAGAGAGAGAGAGAGAGAGAGAGAGAGAGAGGTGTGTGTGTGTGTGTGTGTGTGTGTGTGTGTGTGTGTGTGTGTGTGTGTGTTGTGAATATTAATTTCTCACTCATAATTTAACTATATATGCTGACAGCTCTTTAAAAACAAAAGAAAACTGAAATGTCTCAAATGCACAGTGAATGGCTGGGTAAATGAATGTAGTCAATGCATATAGGTGTGCATATACATGCTTATGTACCATAAAATAAAGTATGTCTTATTTTCGGCTTTATATTAATTTTTTGAATTGCTTGTAAATTCATGTGTCTGTCTAGCCAATGGTTTTAAAACATTGCATTTATTGGGGGGGGGGGGGGGGGGGTTATTTTTAATTCTTTTATATCGAGGATAATGGTGTGTGTGTAATGAGAACAAATCGGGGAAGGTTTGTCATTGATATTAGATCTTTCATGTGTGTGTGTGTGTGTGGGGGGGGGGGGGGGGGGGGTAGGTGAGTGTGAGCGTGTGTGTGGGTGTGTGTGTGGTGGGTGGGTGGGTGGGTGGGTGTGGATAGTGTGTGTGGGGGGGGGGGGGGCATGCATGCATGTGTTTGTGTGTGTGTTTGTGAGTGTGCATGCGCGCGTTCATGCGTGCATGTGTGTGTGCGTGCATGCATGTATAATGTGTGTGTGAGTGCATGCATACGATGCGTAATAGTGTGTGTGTGTGTGTGTGAGTGTGTATGCATGCGCGAGAGTGCGCATGCGCGTGTGCATGCATACATATATGCGCTTGTGCGAGTATGTGCGTACAATGGTAAATAATAGTGATCATATGTCTTTTCTAGTCAATGGTTTATATAATTAATAATTATACATGAATTTGTATAGCGCTATCTCTTGTAAAGACAATCAAAGCGCTGCATTTGCCTCGAGCAAGATCATGCTGCACCAGGGCAAGATCCCCAACTCCAACTCCGATTTTTCCTCAGATGTGTCTAACATCGACACTGTGTGCATGCTGGTTTTTATAATTTGTCATTGCTCTACGCACACGATGGCCTACTCTTCGAAGGTGACGGGGTTTTAGTGTGCGCAAGATGTTCTGCGTGCATTCGCAAGGGCTCGGTTCGAGTTCATCCGATACTTGTATCTACATTGGTGTGTGTGTAGTGTGCATTGATGTGTGTGTGTGTGTGTGTGTGTGTGTGTGTGTGTGTGTCTGTGTGTGTGTGTGTGTGGTGTGTGTGTGTGTGTGTGTGTCTGTGTGTGTGTGTGTGTGTGTGTGCATGCGAATACGAGTGCGAGTATTTGTGACATATTTATTTGAAGCTATCATATAATATCTGCACAAATATGAAATGTAGCTACTTCGTGTTTTTGATTATGATTCGTATCAATATGCCCGTCAGTAATTGTCCTTCAGGGATGATTAAAGTGTTTTTGACTTGACTTTGACTAAACCAGAGAAAATTACACTCTTAAAACTCTTTACAGTTTCACGATCAGAGTGTATTTCTTATACTGCAGGTCTCTTTCATGAGTTACCTTTAAATCTTGTTTTAATCTGTACACAAATGCACAGCATTAATCTAAGATTTATTCAAGTTTTTTACGAGGTCCGAATAATTATGGCCTCTTTTGGTCAGCAGGGCTATTTGATATGATGATATGATTGGATTGAGTCAGAGTGTTTTCAACTTAGACATTTTTTTTTTTTAATCTTAAACAGATCATTCGAAAATATTAATTTAATTTTGTCAGAAGAAACAACTTCCAGAGGTCAAAACAGTATCTATGAAGTCACGGTGTAAGTTTGTATTAAAATTGATCAATCTGGCCTACTCGTGATTCAACTAGTCTGATTCCGCCATCCATTTCACACTTGCGAGTGATCATGCTCACATTATGATTTAATAACATAATATTTCAGTCAATAAACCGTGAATATTTACATCGGAACAACCCGATTTTGACGAAAACAGTCAAGTGTGATTGCCAAACTCGCAACTCACCAGTTCGGTATCGCGCACTAAGGACGCTGTAGCGACAGTTTCCGGAAGTTTTCGGAATGTAAACGGGGTGGTTCACCGAGACTGCCAAACCGGGGACTCCCTTCTCTTGCCCACTTCCTTTGTAACCCCCTTTCCGTTTCAACAAGAACATGGCTCCGAAGAAGTCGACGAAAGCTCCCGCAAGTAATTGCAATTTTTCTTTGGTTATGGCAATAATAACATTACTTTGTGGATATATTTCTGTTTTTTTTCTTTCTAGCGTTGTGGAATTGGGTAAATTTGTGTGAGTTCATATGGCGTTTTTTCCCAGTAACAGAAGTTTGAGGTGTGACCGACCAAGCCATGTGTTGATCATGTGTGGCAAGCGTACCACGCATTACATTTTACCAACCCCGCCGACTTAAAAATTTTATTGTTTCTTTAATACATACTTGATTATGACAATCAGAATGCCTGTATTATTATATTGATATAGAGATTAACGAGTTTCAAGTCATTGCAAATGTGAGGTATTGATTTTGTACACGTTAAATAGAAGAAAAAAAATTAGAACATGGCGTGTACTGTCAGACCATTGTACATTTTGATCACCGGCCGGTGGTATTATTATTTTATGCCTTGCGTTTTCACTTCCCACATGTTTTTGTATGATATGATTGATTCAGTTAATTCCCATAAGATTTCAATTTTAAATTCTTTCTGGGGCGGCTAGGCCTAAGCTATAGACTACCATTAAAAAAAATTAGGCATCAGTGCCCAAACCCAGTACCTAAGTGGGCAAAGTGGTAAAATTGAAAACATCCTAAAACCAGTACAAAGAAAAGTGGGTAATCTTGAAAACTTTTTCATCGTTGAAAGCTTAGATAGCAAATATTGTCTGTCATATAAGGGAAAGTGAAGTGCAGCACATTTGACTTTGGTGTTGGAGAGAATTATCTTTCAAGTGTTTTGGGAAAAAGGAGAATGGACCAAGATGGTAGAAAATTTCTATGTGACAGCAAGAAATCGAACAAAACAGATGAATAGAGCGATTTCCTTGCCCAGAATTTCCACGTGGGCATGCTGGTTAAATACTAACAGGCCCCCAGCATCTCCATTTGGGGATTGAAAAGTTTGCAGTATTTACCATGTTGTAGAGCCCAATTTTTTACCATACAAAGTGCTTTGCTACAGGTGAAATGAAAACGTGGCCCGACACTTTTTTTGCTTTTTCTATATTGATATGTATACAGTTTAAAATGTTGAAAAGGTGCTTAAAAACTGACCAGTTTCTGTATTTTAAGCCTTGCCATGATCAGTAACCGGTCTCTTGACCCCCAAAATATACACACACATTGCCCCAGCTGCTGCGCTGATGTCGGAGCTTGGCAAAAAGTTGAGGACATCAACAGCCTCACCCAGAACACCAAACCCGAGGTATATGAACAGGGTTCGCGATAACCAGTAATTGTTGGTATTTTACCGATTGTAATCACAAAACGGGGAATATAAAAAAATTTCGAAGCAGCCGGGTACCGAGTACAGATTCTGTTTGCCTGTGACCGATCACATTTCCGTCAAAAAAAAAGTCTGAAGTGACATTTTCTGACAGTCTGTCATGCGCTTGTGCTTACGCACTTACCCCTTCCCATCCTTTCCGACAAACTCGGAATCTTTAGGCCTAGCGCCAACCTCATTAGCACGCAGAACAGCAAGCTTTACTGTGAAAGAATAAAGCTTCGCGCTCTTCTCGGCATGACTGTGACTTCCATCCACAATGAGTAAATGGGGCCTAGATTAATTTATTCTTTATTCTTTGATATCGAGGATAATGGAATAAGCATTCCTGTGCTTTTTTACATCGAGTCCCCGTGTGTATGCAGTTTTGTAAATGTCATCTGTTCCCACCGCACATGATGGCCTACTCTTACAAGAAAAGCGGAGGGTCTATGACTATGAATTTTCGCATTGCTTTGAGAGAGGAGTCGAAAACTAAATTAAATTGAATGAAAGATCTAGATGAGTGCTAAGCATAGAAACAAAAAAGAAGAATAGGCTTAGCACAATTTAAATCGACGAATATGACATCATGCAAAACAACAGACCGACACAGACAGTGACACAGGCGCTAGAAAAAAAATCCTATTTCCTGTGTGGCTTCATGCCCAAGAAACGAGTGGTAGCAGCACGGCAGTCAAAGTATCTGAGAGATTTGCGTTCAAATTAGATTTAGTTTTGCTGCCGAACAATCCCCCCCCCCCCCCCCCCCCCCCCCCCCCCCCCCCCCCCCCCCCCCCCCCCCCCCCCCCCCACTCGCCCCCACCCCCCCCCCCCCCACTCACTGAATGTTTCGTTTTGTTCACAGTACGTACCGGATTTTAGTTTCTGGGGACCGATTTAGGGGGAGTTGGTCAAGATATCTCTGAAATGGCAACTCGCAGTACTGGTTTTAAAAAATCCTAGCGCAAACCCTGTATGAAGCTGTTGGTAGACCTGACAGGAATTTTGAGTGGTGTGCTGTTGTACAAACCATGAAACCTGTGTGTTGAAATTAAAATATATTCACACAAGCCCAAACTTTGTATCTCAAGAATTTTATCTATCACGCACACGAATAAATATATGATTATAGCATATTTTTCTTGGGATTTGTGAACATGGTGAGACATTTGCTTATGTAGTAAGTTGTTTTGTGTCACTGTCAGAGGCCGGCGCCAAGAAGGCAGAGAGTGCAGCCAAGGAGACAGCTGCTGTGGGCAAAGCCAAGGACAAAGCCCAGAGGGCCAAGAAGGCCGTCCTCCGTGGTCGTCATGACAAACGCTCCAGGAAGATCAGAACTTCAGTTCACTTCCGTCGCCCCAGGACCCTGACTCTGCCTCGTGCTCCTCGCTACCCACGAAAGAGCGCGCCTCGTGTCAACAGGTACTTTGGATTATAACTCCTCTGTCTGTATCAGATTTTGTGTGAGTTAGATTTGAGACTGTCTGCAGATGGGGATAGGGACTAAATCTTTATTGTAATGTTAAAAACTTAGAGCGCGCCTCGTGTCAACAGGTACATGGGACTCCTCTGTCTGTATCAGATTTTGTGTAAGTTAGATTTGAGACTGTCTGCAGATGGGGATAGGGACTAAATCTTTATTGTAATGTTAAAAACTTAACATAGTACAACATGAGTACGAGAACAATAAACTGAAGAACTTCATAGATATATTCACACACTTACACACACTTACACACACACACACACACACACACACACACACACACACACACACACACACACACACACACACACACACACACACAGAGAAAACAGAACTGATACAGCATGCAAGATACTGAGTCATATCTGCTCTTATTGTGTATGCAACATATATTCCCATTCACTGATTCCGAAGTAATAAAACAACTACTTGTTTCTACAGACTGGATGCCTTCAGCATCGTGAAGTACCCCCTGACCACAGAGTCTGCCATGAAGAAGATCGAGGACAACAACACTCTGGTCTTCATCGTGGACAAGCGCGCCAACAAACCTCTGGTCAAGCAGGCGGTCAAGAAGCTGTACGACATCGAGGTGGCCCGAGTCAACACCCTCATCAGGTGGGTACACGATGGAGGAGATTGATATGGGCAGTTTCTCTGCTGCCACTGTCACGCAGGGGGTGTGGAAAATAGCTTAGAATAAAAAAGATTTCTCGTCTACTTTTGAAAAAGACCTCACCGAGTCACAAATTGATTGATTTCCTAATGAGATATTTTGTGTGTGTGAACAAGAGAAGGTCATAGAATTATTGTGCAAGATTTGCTTTGTGATTCATTTATGCAAACATTGTGTAAGTAGATGTAAAATCACAGTTTTACTGTAAAGATCTTCTAGACTCCATCTGACCTGTTGAAATAAAACTATATTATTTGCTTGTGTTGTTGAAACCTTGTTGGATAGTTTTGTGGGAGTGTTTATTATTTCCAAAGCATGTCAAGAACAGTGTTTTGCTGTGTTTGCTCTACAAGATTCAGTGCTATATAAATTCCTATCATTATTATCGTGTTGATCAAAACCACTGATTTTTAGACAAAGAAAAACATTTACCCTTCTGATATATTTTTGTGTGCTGTTTGTTTTGAAAAAAAAGAAACTACTGTATTGACTGAGGTACACAAGCAGAAACTTCATGGTCAGGTAAAGTTTTTAGAAACAGTACAGGTTTTGTTTCGTGGTATAGTTTGGTGGTTTCATTTTTCCCCTTAGGCCGCAAGATGTCTGTGTGTGTGATTGGAAGTCTTTTATGAAAATAAAGAGGGTTTTTTTGTGTGTACTGTTTTGCAGTAATATTCCTGGTTTTGTTTGCAAATATTGAAATTTGTGTTGCAGGCCTGATGGTGAAAAGAAGGCCTACGTACGTTTGATGCCAGATTACGATGCTCTGGATGTAGCCAACAAGGTGAGTACACATTGCATTTGGTTAATGATTACAATAAAAACGAACAGCAACAAAAAAAAAAGGAGCTAGAAACGGCAACAAAAGTAAAGCAGATTTTAATTTGTTGCTGGTGAATATGCCATGTATATTTTGTATGGAAAGTATGATGCAGTGAAGATGAAGTTTGAATCCCCTTTCAGCTGCACGTCTGCATCAGTTTGGTTTTTACCACTGTGTTCCAGGCAACTGTCAAATTTTGAGTGCCTGGAGAGCATGTAATATCAGTTTGATTAGTTCTGTGAAGGCTGCGGTTAATTGTCTTCTTGCTGAAGATGGTGGTGGTTGCATGATATGACATTGTATTTTCAGATTTTGTTAGCCCAGTTATTTACAACAATAACCAACAAAGAAAGAAAAAAAAATGGCTGCATTGTCCTATGAATTTTTGTTTGATCGTGTTATGAAATTGGTGGGGGGAGGGGGGTGTCGCATGTGAAACTGAATTGGAGATAAATTGCTTTTGTTTTTATGTGTGGATGTTTTTGGTGGGATTTTTGTGTTTGTTTCTGCTGCTTTTGTTTGATATGAACATTTGAAATTTGTGACTTGACTTATCTTTAAAATATTTTTCTTGCTTTCTGTTTCAGATCGGAATCATCTAAGCTGTCCTGATGTGTGTATGAATAAATTTGGTGTCAATATGATCTTGGTTTCTTTTTGGTTAAAAAAAAATGGTGTGGATGTTTTGTCTGTGGAGAAGTCTCTTGTCATTTCTGTCTGTCTGTCTTCCCAGATGGTTTTCCCTGGCCTTTTTACTTTACTTTTACACCACTTTAAGTCATGGCAAAATTTATTCCGTGAAGTTTGGTTGCTCTCCCTGGGGAGAGCGTTTTGCCACAAGACGGGCATTGTACATCTCCACAAATGCACGGAAATCAGCGAGAGAGAAAAGAAATATAATCCACAGAGAACCAGTCAAGGGATAGGATTAACACTTCCATGCCAAGTACTTCCCTTCTCTTCTTAACATCGCCAGTTGACTAGATAATCTGTTGACAGAAGGGCATCGGTTGCAGCTGTAGGCCTAAGGCAGAGGGACTGTAGAAAGAAGGAGGGGGGGGGGGGGGGGGCTTTCACTGGCTGCTCCACTTCAGTGGTGTGTGGGGTCAGAGAGCACTGTTTACATAATAATCGGGAGGCCTCCCCTCCGCTAAGAGCCCTCCTCCCCCCCCCTTCTTTCACTCTCTCTCTCTCCCACTATTCTCACACACATATGCGCGCGCACACACACACACTTCTCTCTCTCTGTGTCTCTCTAGCTCTGTCTCTCTCTCTCTCTCACACATGCACGCAGAACATCTTGCGCACATTAATCCTGTTCCGCTTTTCGTAAGAGTAGGCCATCATGTGCCGGTGGGAACAGATGACATTTACAAAACTGCATGCACACTGGGACTGTATGTAAAAAAGCACGAGTGCTTATTCCATTATCCTTGATATAAAAGAGTAAAATAAAACACACTTTCTCTCACACACACACACATACACAATTCTATCTCTCTTTCACACACACACACACATACACACACACTGGAAATAAATGACTGACTTTTATACAACACACCTCTCTCTCCTTCCACCTCTCCCTCTCTCTTTCACACACCTCCCCCCTCTCTCTCTCTCTCTTTCTCTGTCTGTGTGTGTCCTTCCTTTCTCTTTCTTCCTCTATCTGCATTAGTGCACATTTGTCTGAAAAAATGTACTCATTTTTGCTGTGTGATTTCTTGGGTATATAACCTCAGTGTTGATTCTAGGGTGCGCCCTTGCGGGATTCCCGCATTTTTTTCAACTGTGCCGCAAAATAATGTGACCAGTGCGCCCTGACGGACGCAAAAAAACTGTGGATAGCGCATATTTGAACAAACAGTGCGCCCGCGCAACTGCCGTTTGTATAGTTTCAAAATAGCGCTACATGCGTGGGTCATTAGGTTGATACCCCAGGGACAGCAGGATGCACTGATTAGCGCCCACAGTCATCAAAATCGTCACACAGCAGCTGGTCTGACGTCATTTTCTGACTCATTTACGTCATTACGTCATTTTTCAAAGGAGCCGTGAACTCCTGAAACAAGTGACGTCATTGTGACAGAGATCATTAGTGGAAGAAGCCGCATCCCGGCAGGCTTCAAAGCTGGCAGACCTAAGAGTTTTCAAGGCGGTTTTTCAGATCTGGCTAGACAAGTAGCCGGTGTTTGGCAACAACAATGATGGCATAGGGTAAGACTATCCGCTGGAGATATCAAAAATGATTTTGACCCCCCCCCTCTCTCTCTCTCTCTCTCTCTCTCTCTCTCTCTCTCTCTCTCTCTCTCTCTCTCTCTCCCTCCTTCTCCCCCCCCCCCTCTCTCTCTCTCTCTGCATGGGAGGAAAAACAAGACTTTGATATTAGATTTCACCTCTTTGCTCATCTAGATCTAGATCTCTCTTTAACAGAAAATCTCTCTCTCTCTCTCTCTCTCTCTCTCTCTCTCTCTCTCTCTCTTCCTCCCTCCTGGGGAGGGGGGAGGGGCAAGATTTTGATATTGGCTTTCACCTCTCCTCATCTAGATCTCTCTTACTCTGAAAGTGGAAATACAAAATTGACTTTGACATCCCCCCCCCTCTCTCTCTCTCTCTCTCTCTCTCTCTCTCTGCTTTATGGGACTGGAGGAAAAGATAAGACTTAGATATTGGCTTTAACCCCTTTTGTCATCTAGATCTAAATCTAGTTCACCCTCCTACTCTGATTGGAAATACAAAATGGACTTTTGACATCCATTCCTCCCTCCCCAACCTCTCTCTCTCTCTCTGTCTCTCTCTGTCTCTCTTTCTCTCTCTCTCTGTCTCTCTCTCTCTCTCTCTCTCTCTCTCTCTCTCTCTTTTTCATATGGGGGAGGGGGGGGGGGGGGGGGGGTAAGACTGATTTTGGCTCTTGCCTCTTTTTTCATCTAGATCTAGCTCTCTCTCTAACTCAAAATGTGGAAATACAAATTTGACTTTGACTCTCTCTCTCTCCCTTCCCTCCCTCCCCCCTCTCTCTCCTTCTCCTCCCCCCCCCCCCCCCCCTCCTCTCTCTCCTCTCTCTCTCTTGTATACAATGCATCTCCTCCTGTATCTATGTAGTATGTATCCCTCCACATCTGAATGTACCACAATCTTCCCCACCCTTTCTCTCTCTCCCCTCCCCCCCCCCCTCTCTCTCTCTCTCTCTCTCTCTCTCTCTCTCTCTCTCTCTCTCTCTTTCCTGTGTAAGAAAATCATTTTACAGACCAGCTGCAATACATAAAGTGTATATTAAATCCTGTCTGTTGACATACCATCCTGTTTGTTTTGTTTCTCGTTCTTGAAAAATAGCAGAAATCAGAGTACTAACGGTATTATGAGCAAACACTACTTACTACTTGTCCCCTTTTTTATGAAGAGAAAAGGGGGGAGGGGGCAAATGCCCCCCTTTTTTCATTTCAGGGGGCCCTTGGGCCCCCTTTTTTGAAATCCTAGAATCAACACTGTAACCTCATTTGGATTGAAGAAATGACAGGAAAAGTCATACTTGGAGAGCTTGTTTTAGGGGAGAAATTGCTTAGTATGAAAACTTAAATTAGTTCAAGGAGAGGCCTTTAAACAGGTTAGAATTGTTGAAAACCTTCAGCTTTAGGGGGCAACCCCCGTGGACCCCCACTACATTTCAGGGAAAAATGATTTTTAATGCAAGAGCAGCACCCACCTTTTTTTTTTTCCTTATCCTATATGCAACTGTAGTGTATATAACACATGGTACCTCGGTTTATCGTCTCATCCAAAAGATAGCACCCAGACCGCCACCCCTGGTCTAATGGATGGGAGAAAAGTTTTGGGCCCAAGTGGGGTTCGAATCATCGCAAACTTCTATCGAGGCTTTTCACTTTCTAGACAGGCATGTTACCGCTAGACCACTGATCCACCAGGTTACATCAGATACATCAGGTTATCCCATCTATTTTTTTAAACCATAGCAGTGCTGAATACACAACAGCAGATACGGTGCTGCTGGCTGAATTGACATGGGCCAGTGTTGTATTGAAGCAGGGTGGGATAAATCAACCCTTGATATTATGTAGCTACAACTGACCTATGGAAAGTTAATAAATCACTTAAAATCTTAGATAGGCAGCTTATGTATGGGTGTCGTTTTATAGCAGCATGTACTGTTTATGGTTATGTTAAAAAAAAAAAAAATGAAGTATCTTGTGCACAACTCCTTGTCGGTGCCCCTGGTGGCTTTCAACTCAATAAGCGTTATTGTTGCGATGCGAAGATGTCGTGATTAGATAAGTCCTTTCTCTTGACAAAGTTTTGAAAAAATTAATTAGTCTGTGTTGCTTTATCAGTTGTTAAATAGTCAGGGAGGGGGAAATCCAATGAAACAATCGGCCCCATCACAATTTTTACGACAGTGAACACTTCTTTTTTTATGACAGTGAACACTTCTGTTGTTTTTTTTTGACAGTGAACACTTATTTTGTGCAAAGTGGTGGCTTTCTATGATGAAAATGCGGCAACAGATTGATTTCATGTGAAGCCAAGTCGTTAGTAGCATAAAAATTTGTCTTGGGAGCAATTACTTGTAGTCTTGTTTTGTCAAAAACACGACAATCTGATGTAGCAATCGCGGAGTAGTGAAGAAGCGCATCTCAGAAAAATAGTGCCAGTCAGTTCACCTGGATTGCAATGAGCTTCTCAAAGGGGTTTTTTTTGAGTTTGTTTTTTTTGTTGGGTTTTTTTGTGTTTGTTTTTATAGAACAATCCTTCCCTCGTCATCTCTATCAGTGTTTGATTCAACCAAATTGAGCTTCTAAAACTCATCCTTGCTGTCGATATGAAAAGGCTTGCTGAACACATCAAGAATTACTGGCACAAAGTTGGCTGCCATTCATCTCGTGAAAGATGGACAATAGTGACTGGTCCGAAGGAATAATTTTTTTTTTAAATAATTTTTTTAACCAAAACCAATTGAAAATCATGCTGCTTGTGTGTGAAGAATGAGTTTGAAGGCAAAGCCATTTGCAAAGAGTTGCCATGATTCCACCAAGAACTGGCGTTTTGTTTTGACTCGTTGCTATGAAACAAATGGGGACTATCCTTGAAGGCAGCTACTTTCCTTAAAGGTGGATAAAAAAGGTCCGTTGCATACGCAAAATCACACCATTGGCAAACCTCTGGCCAAAGAATGGACAAAAAACAAAAAACCCCAGCAACTAAATTTAAAGTAACTGGTCCCCAGTGCTTGGCACAAAACAGTTTTACCTGCTGATTTGTACTGATGACAAAAATGTAAAAAGATGAGTGATATTAAGAAAAACACCATGCCATTTTGGGTGGTTATCAAAGATATTTCTTTCATTTTGTTTCTACTGTCAGGCAGGCAACAATTTGTTTACTGAAAATTGACCTCAATTTTACCATAACCCACACTCACACTGAAACTCCAGAAATAAAACTTGTTTCTCTTTATTATGCATCACTAGTACAAATTCTTAAAAAAAAAACTGTACAGCTGTTCAACCATAATGCCAACAATGATGTAGAAAAAAAACACATCACAGTCCTTTTTTGTCAAGTAAAATATGCGTAGCACACATGCAGAGACATGTATACACATACATAAACAGCCTGCTCCTGTTCAAGCAATGCTTGATGTTACAAACCTGTACTAACTTCTCAAAAACATGTAAACATTTTGCAAGTCTTGCACACACACACACACAAACAAAAGTGTTCTTTGTTTTCTCGTGCAACACTTGTACACATTCAAGAGTAATGTTTTCTCATGTAAACATACGGTTTCATACCATGATCAACTTTCTCATACATCCCTAAAATTTGACATTCAATTGTCAAAGCCACCCACGGTTTTAGGAAAGGCTCAACCCTGCTACCATACAATTGTGGATGCACAGTCACCATGGGTCCAGAAAAGAAACGTGTTTAGTCCTCAGTCAATTGTCAGCGATATTAAGTTGACAATTGATATGCCAGGGCTCTAAGGCAACGGCAGGCAGTGTATTGATATAGATACGCATTTAAATAGGGGTATCAACATGAGGGATATAAAAGACATGGAAGTGGGGTATGGTGGAATTTCTATTTTCTTTTGATGGTGCCCAACTTTTCATGTCGTGATCTTATCTTGTGGCCTTGAGTGTCGCAAAAGGTTTTAGTGAGGAAAACCTGTGCACTAATACTGCATAAGCATTGAGGTGTCAAACTCCACTTAGTTGCAAAAACTTGACATGGTTGCATGAACATGGTGTACTATAATTAATTGCATTGCCCCTAGCTTACCCTTCAGTATTTTGTATAAATAAAACAAAATAAATGACATGCCTGCCTCCATACATACACTCATACACACCAGAACTAAGCTACCACCTCCCACCCCTTCCTTTCCAGTCCAAATTTCAGCTCAGCTCTATTCTCTGACGTGTGGTTAGTGAAGGAGGGGTGTAGACTTGCTCCACTGGAGTGGCGATACTTTCTTTTCCCTCTTTGCTCAAGGATGTGGTGCTGGTATCGTACGTAGGGGGTGATGTCGGTGATGCTGACCACCCACTCTGTAGAGTACTTCTTCAAAATCTGCACACACAGACACACACACACACAGAACAGTTAAAAACTGTTACTCCTGTACAAACAGTTCACAATCTGCGCACTTTGTTGCAATCCAGGTTATGTCTTTTTGATTTTGCGATGTTCGTACAATAAAAACAAGAGAATAAGATGAAGATTTATACAATTCACTTTGGATACAAAAGGAAATCTGTAGCTGATTTACAAAAGAAAAATATAATATTTGATCCGACAAATGTTTTCTCTGTTTCATAAAAAAAACATGTTACATGATGCCTTACAAACAAAAATGGTAAAGGGAGGGGGGGGGGGGAAAACCTTTAGTAAGCCGTCTTATAATATAATAACAAATATACAGGGATGACAGAGCAAGGTTGTTTTTCAGTACATGAATGTAAATGCAGTCATTTACAACATCCATCAAGATAACTGCACACACAAATACGTCTCTTCAAGGTGGCAGTTATCCCACAGAACAATACAATGTATTCCATGCTGTGCAGCATTGCAAAGAGGGGACACAAGAAAAAGGTAATGAAGCTTCCAGTCATAAGGGGAATGTCCTAGTGGCTAGTGTCAGATTTGTGACTTGGATGCCAAAAGAGAGTGTAGGTTCAAGTCTGTTGATGTGTCTTAGGGATTTTCCCCCTGGAGTTCACATTGGCCACTGGGGGGCAGGATAGCCTAGTGGCTAGAGCGTTGCACTCGTGATTCGATGGCCCTGTATCAAGCCACCACTGATGTGCCTGTTTTGAAGGATTTTACCATGGAGTACTGACTCCACTACCCCAACAGTCTCTTTGACGAGACTATAAACCAAGACCCTGTGTACAAGCACACAGAGAATATTTCGTGCACACATTTAGTGTCTGTAGAAACAGATGACAAATTAGAAAATAGTAGTGACGGAATTTTGGGCCGTGATAAAAGTATGTATGTCGAAAAGGTTCTTTTGGTAGATGTAGAAAAAAGAAGTGACAAAATTTTGGGAAGTGATAATGTGTGTGTGTTGAAAAGATTCTTTTGATGGATGCAGAAAAAAGTAATGACAGAATTTTGGGAAGTGATAATGTGTGTTTGTTGAAAAAAATTCTTTTGGTGGATGTAGAAAAAAGTATCGACAGAATTCTAGAAAGTGATAATGTGTGTGTGTTGAAAAGATACTTTTGGTGGATGTAGAAAATAGTAGAGACAGAAGTTTGAGTAGTGAAAAAGTATGTGTGCTAAAAAGATTCTTTTGAGGGATGTTAAAACATTTTTTTGTGTGGAACTACTGTGATATGAAGGCTTAAATACTGTTTGAAGATAATTCAGTAGAATTCTAAAGAAATCAAACATGGGGGGGTGGGGGGGGGGGGGGGAAGCCAGGCAAAGATAAGCTATGTCAGCTTGCTTTCTGTGTGCTTGTGCTCATCTCAGCGTATATAAGTGACTGCAATTGTCCCTTCTTTTTTTCAGTTCTGTCCTGAATTATATATATGTAGTAAGGTAAAGATATCCCATAATCTATGTGGTCATAGGGGAGCGAGGCATCAGAGACCTCAGCTTCTCTAGGAGCCAGCATATTGAGGGCAGCGCCCACCTCCTCTCCCTCGCTGCATCAAGCATGGTTACCAATTAGATGAGTGACCGTTTGCGTACCTTAGTTTCAGTACATTCCCCAAGTTCACCCAGCTGTAAATGGGTACCTGCCTTCTTTAGGGTCAGGGAAGGTAAAGATTTTTTTTTTGGAAGGTAAAGAATTTTATATATATATATATATATATATATATATATATATATACAAGGAAATAAAAAAGCAAACCAACTCGAACATACATCATCTTTCAGTCCCAGCTGAATGGCTCGACGTGTCAGCTTTCCTCCACATGGGGAGTGGTCAGGGTCCCACTGAAGCCGCACCTGACAGTCTTCCAGGCCTTGGCTTTTCTGGAACTGGACATAACCACCCTTTTTTTTTTACCACAAACACGCTGCTTTTCACCAATCTATCTGTGAAAATTTTAAGATTTTGAAATATGACAGCCAAAAAGGAAAATTATATAGCTGATGTGATTTAGTTTCCTGGAGTACCCAACATGGAAATACTGAACATGAAACGACAGCTATTAACTGTACACTTGAAAATGTGAGTTTGTTGCTGTTGCTGTTAATGGTCAGTTTTAATGGTCAGTTTTAATGGTCAGTTTTGGTTTCCTTTCACAGAGCAATATATTCTTTTTTGTTTTTCTTCTTTTTTAGTTCCTTTGCTAGAGCTTAGAGATACACCAATGGAAAGATTCTGCATACTTGCTTCCATTTTCACCCACCATTAAGGTAGCTGTATTCCAACTTCAGGGATGAAATATTCCCTTTTATGGCTTTATTCAGCTCTGTCCTGAGGTGGTGAGGGTGGAGGAAAGAGAGGACCTAGGGAGATAAGTGACAAACTCACTGCTCTCCAACATTAACTTTTTATGTCGGTTATTCATATATGTGCTGTGACTTACAAGTGGTATGGAAATGAAAAACAACATTCGAGTTAGAAATCTTTGTCCAAAATAAACACTGGGAGTTCATAAATTTGTTCAGGTCGAACATGACTTGGTTTGGAATGAGAGTAAATCATTTCATCTAATATCCTCTGTAGTCATAGCATGGCTGCCTATATGGCGAGGTACTTGAAAACACTCATACATGCAAACTTCTCATTCAGTGTGCAATTTCAATCTTACTGTGATTCCTAGGAGGCATGAGTGAGTCAGAGTGCATATTCTGGGTGACCCCCAGAGTGTTAAGCTGGGGAACAAACAACAACAATAATAATAATAATAATAAATGGAATTTATATAGCGCTATATCTTGCAAAAACAAATCAAAGCGCTTGCATTCAACCAATTCTTGCGCATGCAGCCAACAACAATTTAGATTTTTAACAAAGTCAATACACACACACACACACACACACACACACACACACACACACACACACACACACATACATATAGAGGTTAAACACTTTGGCAGGGCGGTGGATAGTTCGGCTGTTGAAAGCAGGGGCAGAAGATGAAACAGGATAGGAAAGTCTTAGCTTAGAAATAAGTGTGTCTTGAGGCTGGATTTAAATGTGTCATAGGTAGGCTTTTTACGAAGGGAGAGAGGGAGATCGTTCCAGATCACTGGACCAGAAACAGAGAATGCGCGACGGCCGACGGTGGATTGATTGAATCTAGGTATTTGTAAGCGCAGGGTATCTGCAGCAGAGCGGAGGGAACGAGAAGGAGTGTACGGGTAAAGACATTCACAGAGGTAGGAGGGTGCTGTTTTGTGAAGACATTTATAACAGAGAGTACTGATCTTATAGTTTACTCTCTGTGGCACAGGCAGCCAGTGGAGAGATTGCAAGAGAGGAGTAATGTGCTCAGATTTTTTCTTTCTGAGGACCAGTCGAGCTGCAGAGTTTTGTATGCGTTGAAGGGAGTGGATAGATGATGCTGGCAGACCAGCCAAAAGAGAATTGCAATAGTCAAGGCGTGAAAGAATCAGAGATGTGACGAGTTTAGATGTTGCATCAGTGGACAGGTACTTTCGAATTGCACTAATACGTCTTAATTGATAGTGGCATGACTGGCAGGTCTGGGTGATGAATTTTTGCATGGATAGTGTGTTGTCGATAACAACCCCTAGATACTTTACAGCAGTGGAAAGAGTGACTGAAGTATTGCCGAATTCTACTGAAGCTGTAGTAATGGAAGAAAGTTTATGTTTGGTGCCTACCAGCATGGCTTCAGTTTTATCTGCATTTAACAACAACATTTAATCCAATTTTACATGTATTCTCTGCAGTTTCACTGCACTTTAACATACCGACATGTACATGGCTTAGAGAAGTTTACCTTCACTGTAGTGGCCTCAGCCAGAATTTGATCGAAGCCGTCCTGAGAGATTCGAACCGCCAGCACCCGCTCCTGGTTATGCTTGGAGGCCCAGCCACAGCGGTACATCATCCACAGAAAGTTGGTTTTGATCCACGACATGCGCGTGAAGCTGAAGCCACCTCCCCCAAACCTGACACCACACAAGACACAGGATAAGACAGCAGTCACACAATAAGGTATTGGTGGTAAGGTGGATCGGTGGTCTAGGTGGTAACGCGCCTTGCCTAGAAAGCAATAAGTCTGGGTTGGAGTGTGCGGGGTTCGTACCCCGTTTGGGCCCAAAACTTTTCCCCCATCCATTAGACCCTGAGTGGTGGTCTAAGCGCTAGTCTTTTGGATGAGACGATAAACCGAGGTCCCGTGTGTTACAAATCACTATTTAGCGCACGTAAAATAACCCATGGCATCAAGGGGGTTGTCCCTGGCAAAATTCTGTAGAAAAAAGCCACTCTGACAGGGAGACAAATACAGTTGCAGACAGGAAAAAGAAAAAAAAAAGGGTAGGTGCTAAACATGTGGCGACGCGCTCTCCCCAGGGAGAGCAGCCCGAATTTCACGCAGAGAAATCTGCTGTGACATAAAGTGGTACAAAATACAAAATAAGGTATATTTGGAGAGAAAACCGTTTATAAATTAAGTTCTTGGATCTTTAGTGAGCACCATTCAAGACACAGGATAGGAGAGCAGTCACAAAATAAGGTACGTTAGGAGAAAGAGTAAAGCAAGCTCAATCATTCTTGTCCGTCACAATAACAGTAGGAAAACAAAGATTCCCTATTCAGTATTCCCAAGACTATGCATGTGACTATCACATCACAGTTGATGACAAGAAAAAAAAACACTCTTAAAAATCTGATCTCAAGGGGGGGGGGGGGGAAAGTACATTAGGTGAGAAAACTGTTTGTAAATGAAGTTCTTGGAATTTTAGTGAGCACCATGTCAAACACGGGATAGGAGAGTAGTCACTTAGTATAGCAGGAGAGAAAAGTAAAGGTATCCCATAACTTATGTGGTTGTAGGGGAGCAAGGCATCAGAGACCTCAGCTTCTCTAGGAGCCAGCATATTTAGGGTGGCGCCCATCTCCCCCCCCCCCCCCCCCCCCTCCCCCTCTCTCTCTCTCTCTCTCTCTCTCTCTCTCTCTCTCTCTCTCTCTCTCTCTCTCTCTCTCTCTCTATATATATAATATATATAGCTTCCATCTTTTTTTTTTTTTTTTTGGGGGGGGGGGGGGTCAAAAATCTCCTTCCCCATTAACATAATAAATTTTAGTAAGATATTGGCAGAATAGATGGGTGTTTCAAAAAATCATATGATAGAAAACACTGGTTGTACATCTGTTTAAGAAATGGATCACAGCCACAGAGACATAACATTACTGATTTATTTCTCTTGCTTGATTGTTGATTTGTGGTGTATAGGAGTGTGTGTATTGAAAAATGAAAATAAGCGCCCACCCACCCCCCACCTGTGAATTAAACACTACCATAAAATTAGTACGAGAAAAAAGACACAGAAAGTGGGGGTAACTAGGAATATATATATCTTTTACCTTAGATCTCCCAACATTTTTTTCTCCTAGAAAAATCACAGTAAGGATAATTATATTTCTATCTTAACGTCTCCACTATGACTGCCTCCTGACCTTTGATCCTTGACGGCAGCGTCGGCGATGGCGGGGCAGAAAGCCTGGTAGACGACGATGTTGTGGTTGTCGTAGCTGGCCAGGATGTGTTTGCCGCTGGTGGGCCACACCTGAGTCTGCTGTGTGTAGGACGTCACGCCCCCCGGCCAGGCTTTGGGAACCAGCTCCATCGTCTGGGCCACCTCCCCCTCCTCCCACACGTACACCTCGCTTTGTTTCGGGGGGTCTGCGTCTGCTGGCTTTTTGTTTCTTTGCTTCCGGGACTTTTGGGGAGATGTCTGGTTTTCAGGATTCATTTCCTGGTGCTGGTCGTGATCTGGGGCTGTTGCCATGTCTTTTGGTTTGTTGCTGCTGTAAGGGATGGATGAATAGATGGATGCTGTTACAGCTGAAGAAACATTGCTGTGAGCATATGAATATGTATGTAAATCTGAAGATGAAATGTCTCCCAAAGTCCCAATGTTGTCTATTGAAAAAACATAAAAATAAAAAATAAAATATCACATAGAATCAGAAACACACAAATCTCAAATTCCCATAATTATGGTTTCTGATTCTGTTGAGGTCAAAATCAGGAAAATATTTTCTGATAACCCTGAGCTCATTCTCTGCTACGGGTAACTCGTTCTCACAATCAAAATATCACAGATCTATATCTGAAACATTGAGGAGTGTTCCTAACACTTCTAAGCATACTTATAATTCATAACTCATTAACTGGTGGAGTCGATAACTCTGAGAGTGACGACGAGATTCTGATGAACATGTTAAAGTTTTTCTGTTACCACTGATTTTGTTTTTTGTTCTCACCAATCATCCTACTGTCTGAACTATTATCCCAGCCACCATGGTTTTGTTTCAGTTTAAGAGTCTGTTACTTTAAAAAAAAAAAAATTTAAAACCCTTCTGGGTGTAGAGAGTCCTACACCGGAATTCTCTAGGCTGCCACTCTAATTCCTGTTCTGCCAAATTTGGTACTGGAAATGTAGAGTCCTAGACTAATTCCTATTTTCTTTAGTAACCCTAAAAGAGGAGTAGGCTGACTACTTATGGGCCAGGAGTGATAAAGGGGGGATAGTAAGAGGATAGTAGAAAAAATTGGGAAAGAAGAAATATTAAAAGAGGGGAGTAGGTAAGTGAAATTAATTCCTCAACTCACTCAGCAGCCACACTGAATACACCATGAATGCGACAAACAACAATAACATTCATTCAATGTAACTCTCCATACCGAGCAAGCTGGGTTTTCACATATATTTCACAACACAACCTACTACACTACAACATAAACAATACAAATCACTAATTGTACTGCAAGTACAATTGAAAAAAAAAAAGACAAGATAATGTTGTCCTTCTGTCCAGTCCTCAAAACACAAAATCAACCAAGAATCAATCTCAGATTACAGACACAAAAACTGATTAAACAACAATGATAGGGGTGGAGATGGAACAATAGGGAAAAATGAACCAAAAAACGATGGGGAAGAAACTATGTCCCTTAATGGGGAACATCAGACTCAGAGAGTCTCCCAGGCACACAGCCTGCCCTCACTGCTCCTCTCTATTTTAGTGAGGGGGGGGGGGTGGTCACTCTTCTGATAAGAAGATGCCAAAACAATTTCAACAGATCACTCTTGCAAAACAAGGGAGCTAACTGTCACTAAATTTATGCTCGGTAACACCTAACACAAAAATACCTTTTTGTAAGGGGTTACACTTCATGTAGGTACTCATCAACATGATGTACAGATTACAAGTTCTACATCATACAAAGCAACAGCTCATGAAAATATGAACTTTCGGCAATGGGCATTTCTCACAGTGTTCTTGCTCCCAGTGCAAGTATGAATTATATTTTCACTGTCTGAATTAACCTACTGCAATAATTCCAGAGTTGTTGACAGAGAAAAACTGCATTTTTCCTTTTCTGGATTCACAAAACAAACTGATTACACATTTGGCAATGGACAAAAGAATTTTAGTTTACTCTAAACTGGAAGTGCACAATACACAATTCATGAAGCTCCCAAAAACGAGAATACCCCACCAACACACTGCATAATAACTCATAACTAACATAATGAACCCATAATAACACGCCAAAGCAAAACTAGCACAAACTTGTCACATCTAGCCTAGGCCATCCGAGATTGATAGAGGGCTCACCTTATTATGCAATGTCGGAAACTCGATGTAGCGTTTGCAACTGTTTTCTGGACCTACTATTCAGCATCACACGTTTCAACACTTGCGGAGCATTGTTTTATAGGGAATGGTGAAAATATGCTACATGATTCACTAACCTAATCTACTGCATTATCGGCAGCGATTTGCAGGCTGTTTGTGCAACACAAGCCGTGCTAAATTTATCCCGTGCGAACCAGATTGGGAGGAAATGACGTCATAGTTTTTAATTTCAGAATTTCGGGAATTACCGCTGAGAACACACACACACACACACACACACACACACACACACACACACGCGCGCGCGCGCGCGCGCGCGCGCGCACCCACGCACGCGCGCGCGCGCGCGATAAATGGATCAATACAGTAAAAAAAAAAAAAAAAAAAAAAAAAATCCTTTACACAATTATTGGGTTTAAACATGTGTGGAAAAAACAGAGTACTTTTGATGTTCATAGGTTAAGCTATGCTGTTCAAAGAATTTCAGGCCATGTATAAAAACATTCTGGAACTACCAGAAGAAACAGTTTTCAAAACTAAAATTTTAAGATTTTGTAACCAAAGAATACAGACTGGAACCATATCTAATTAACTATGAAAACAAAACTCATAAAAATACTTTTTGTAAATTTCGCATAAGCTGTCACGATTTAATGATAGAGAAAGGGAGGCACCAAAATATGCTCAGAGAGGACAGAAAATGTAAATACTATAACAAAATAGAAGATGAATTTCATGTACTCGATGAATGTGTGTTATATGATGAACTCAGAAACAATTTGTTATTAACAGTTAAATCCAAAGACAAATAACGTAAAAAACATATAGATAAGGTAAGCGACATAATCACAGTTGATATCTATCAAGCAGGTATCATGACATATGTGAATGAATGTTTTGAGAAAAGAGAAAAAGAGAAGAAGAATGCAACATGTTTTTAGTGGACATCATTTTGGGCAGAAAGATAATTAAAACTGATGTTTGTTTTGTTGTGTCAAATAAGTCTGCATGACTTAAATGGCGATAAAATATTTTGAATTTTTAATCTTGAATCACACACAACACACATATATATTTTTTTCTTTCTTTCACCAACACACACACGTTCGCACGCGTGTGTGTGTGTGGGGGGGGGGGGGGGGGGGACGGAATGGGATTGCCTAGTGGTTAGGACATCGCGCTTGCAATCTGACGACCGGAGTTCGGATCTAGTTCAAAGGGATAGGCTAGTTTCCCCTGGAGTCAACGTCAGTGCAGACTCTACTCCTCCCAAAAATGTCCCTCCTATGAGACTAAACCGAGGTCCCGAGCACGAACGCTTGCAAAACATCATGTGCATACTTTAAAACCTGTTCCGCTTTTCGAAAGAGTAGGTCATTGTATGCTGGTGAAAACAGATGACAATTTACAAAGCTGCATACACACGCCTGGATGGATTAAAAAAAAATTATTTATTTATTTATTCTTTTATATCGAGGATAACAGAATAAGCAATCATGTGCTTTTTTTTCATCCGGTCCCCGTGTGTATGCAGTTTTGTAAATATTGTCATCGAATCGAAGATTAATCGATGAACTAACAAACACATTGAAATGCACAGTGTCGGAGATGGATGTACAATGGAAGACCTGTATCCAACAAGGTCAGTGGGGTGATGACAGACTGCACAAGGCAGACGTCACTGACGGCCGTGTAATAAACTCTTCAGAGACAGTCTGAAAACACAGCAAGCTGAGCCAATGCGAAGAAAGAACAGTAGAAGTAGTAGCCTAGTGCACTCATGGAATTCCATTTTACAGCTTAGTCTTTACTGATCGACTATGATTGACTAGTAGACTTGACTTGCGCAGTCATGTGCCGCTGCTGCAGCCCTGGGGCCTAGATCTAGTTGGCCTTTGGAGAACATCTCCAACGCAGACCGTCCTTATATAGGCTAAGCCCTTTTGGCCGAGAGAGTGGGGATGTACTGTGGGCAAGGCATCTGCACTATAATCAAATTTCTGCCCAGTTTCCGAAACAGCAGCTGATGCTCTGGAGGTCCTTGTCGAACGCTACGAACAAACCACGTGTCTCGAAATAGCAGCATAGTTGTGGTGGAAGTAGATCTAGTACTTCGTGTCTTCAGTAATAGTTATAGGCAATCTGGCAGCGGCAGCAGGTGATCACAAGTTGTGTGGCACGGTAACGGCTGCTGGTCGAAGGCCAGGTTTTCTATTATAATGATCGTTCGATTGTTTATTATTAATTTTAGTTCACTGTATTGTGCCTTTGTAATTCTGTTATATCTTCTGTCCTTACATCTTGTCTTCTGTTTATTACTGTTTTATTGTTTTGGCCTTCTTCTTTGGTTCATTATTGTTGTTAGTTGGAGGTATTCTTAAACTGGTGTAATCCCTGATTAGGGCGGGGACTGTCTGTAAAAAAGCACATGAGTGCTTATTCATTATCCTGGAAATAAAAGAAATTGATTTAATTTGGTCAGTAGACCTAGGCCTAGTAGCCTACTCTTAGTAGTATGAACAAGACTGAGCCTGAGCAAGATGTTCTGCGTGCGTTCGCACACGGGGTCCTAGTTTATAGTCACGTCCGAAGGACTGTTTGATGACAGAGTGCAGTCAGTACTGGTGTGGGCTCCAAGGGAAAATTTTCCTTGACTGGGTGTCTTGATAGTGACTCAAACTCCGTCATCAAAATTAATCACAAAGTCAATGCGCCAGCCACTAAGGTATCCCACCCTCATCAATGGCTAAGTGTATTAAAAAACAACAACACATAAAACCAGAGAGGTGATGGGGAGAAAGAGGGATGGGGCACAAAACTGGCCAAAGGACAGCATAGCCTAATTACAAGCATGTCTGGGCCAAACTTCACAGAGGGTGTAAAGTAACCCAGGCCAATTTGTGTAGGCCTAGATCTACAGGGTATCATTCTGGGCTGGGCCACTTTTTATAGGGACCTTCTTTGCCCCCCCCCCTCCCCCCCCCCCACACACACTCAGTCCTCTCTCTCTCTCTCTCTCTCCTCTCTCTCTCTCTCTCTCTCTCTCTCTCTCTCCTCTCTCTCTCTCTCTCACTTCACACGCACACCGCATACACACACTGAGGACAGTGTCCAAATAATTAGTGGTTCCCAACTGGAGGAGTTCATTGATTTCAATGGTGCCACAAAGATTGGACTGGTTGGCTGTAAAAGAGCCTTCCTTCATCACAGGAAAACCAAGTCAGGATTATGTTATTATCATCGAAATCCTTCGGATGAGACTTTAAACCGAGGCCCCGTGTGCGAACGCACGCAGAACATGTTGTGCACACGTTGAATCCTGTTCCACTTTTCGTAAGAGTAGGCCATCGTGTGCCGGTGGGAACAGATGACAATATTTACAAAACTGCATACACACGGGGACCGGATGAAAAAAAGCACATGATTGCTTATTCTGTTATCCTCGATATAAAAGAATAAATATAAATATATAATATAATATATAAAAAATATAATCTCTCTCTCTCTCTTCTCTCTCTCTCCTCTCTCTCTCCTCTCTCTCCTCTCTCTCCTCTCTCTCTCTCTCTCTCTCTTTCAAATGAATATTTTGATATATATACATCGAATAAAAGAATTTTGCCTTGCCTTGCCTTGTCTCTCTCTCTCTCTCGTTCAAATGAATATTTTGATATATATATGTACATGTGCATAATTTACAAGAACAGATTGTAAATCTGGTCCAACATTATCATCCTTGTGCATCAAAGATCATCCATTCATTGCGCGTGCACATGTGTGTTTGTTAGTTAGCTGAAGATGTATTTGTTGTGCCAGTGTGTGTGTGTGTGTGTGTGTGTGTGGGGGGGGGGGGGGGGGGGGATTCGATTAGGCCACTTCCTTTGACCAGTACAGTCTGGAACTTCATGCGTTACGTCACCCCTTTTATCAACAACAAAAAATCCGGACTTGGGTTTTCCTGTGATGAAGGAAGGCTCTTTTACAACCAACCAGTCCAATCTTTGTGGCACCATTGAAATCAATGAACTCCTCCAGTTGGGAACCACTAATTATTTGGACACTGTCCTCAGTACAGTGTGTGTGGTGTGCATGTGAAGTGGTAGTGGTGGTGGTGTGTGTGTGTGTTCGCCGCAAACACTGCCGTAAAATCAGTTTGCGATTCAGTGTGAATGCTGATGCCATATACTAGCAGACATCGTAAGAACAGCTAGATCTAATAGCGTAGTGTGAGTGAAGAAAGCTTAGATGGGCTTGTTTGTTACGAATGGTACTGTCATATTTTTTTTTAGGTCTGTTTAGATCAGAGCAGAGCAGACGTTATCTCTCTCTCTCTCTCTGGCTCGCGCGCTCGTTATCTGCTTATCATATATTATAATCACCGCCAGCGCAAGGGTCAAGCTCAAGAATGGAAGGGGGAGCAACTTCTGCCAAACGTGCAAGTATCGTCTGGTCCACTTCAGCAGACGCCTTCTCGGAGTTGTGCTCAAAGGTAAGATTGGAAACGTTCCGCTGTTCGCTGTGTGTATTTCCTATCTCTCAATTCGCCATGTGTAGTAGAGATTCTCATCAGAGTTACGTACCATTTTGAATATTAAATAAGTCGGCGTCTGAACTTGGTCGTCAGTTTACGGCATAGTCAAAGTCGTCACAACACAAAAATAAAAATAAAAAAAACACAGCACGTGAAAAATGCCGGCCCTGTAAACTAAACTAGTTGAGGGAATGGCTTGGGCGCGAGCTGGGTTGACTTGGAAAGCTGTGAGGTTTCGGTACTTTTATCTGTGATTCGCTTCGCTAGCCTGTGTCCCTTCCAAGAGGTGATTTTCGTGAAAGCGTTTTTGTTTTTTCCTTCGTCCGTCAGTTTTTTGCTTCATTGTCTAGACTTTAGTCAGCATCGAATCCGTCAGTAGTAGTAGGTTTTGTACAGTTCTTACAGAAGAGGGAGAGCGCGTGTGCACGCACTCACACACACACACGCACGCGTGCGCGCGCACACATACACACGCACGCGCGCATACGCACGCGCGCGCGCACGCACACACGTACGCACGCACGCACCCACGCACACCACACACACACACACACACACACACACACACACACACACACACACACACACACACACACACACACACACACAGAGGGCAGGATGAAAAAAAAGTTGTGTAAACTTAAACTTTTACCCTCAATAAAGATCATTTTGACTTTATTTTATTTATTTTTTATTTATTCTTTTATATCGAGGATAACAGAATAAGCAATCAAGTGCTTTTTTTTCATCCGGTCCCTGTCATTTTGACTTGACTTGACACACACACATGCAAGTTACCATAATCTTCTCAACTTTTCTTTACCCAGGCTTGCAAAACTTAAACCACACACACACACACACACACACACACACACACACACACACACACACACACACACACACACACACACACACACACACATACATACACACACACACACACACACACACACACACACACACACACACACACACACACACACACACACACACCACACACACACACACACACACACACACACACACACACACACCACACCACACACACACACACACACACACACACACACACACACACACACACATACACTATAGTTACAAACAAACCCAATAACCTGGATCCTTCTCTGATGATAAGGGACCCCAGTTTGAATGCAAGTTACCATAATCCTCTCAACTTTTCTTTACTCTGACTTACAAAACACACACACACACATGCACACTCGCATGCACACACACATGCATGCACATATGCACACACACATATGCACATGCACACTCTCATGCAACCCATGCACACTATCGTGTGCACACACACACACACACACCACACACACACACACACACACACACACACACACACACACACACACACACGAACACCCCCCCTCACACACACACACACACACACACACACACACACACCACACCACACACACACACACACACACACAACACACACACACACACAACACAACCCCCCCCCCACACACACACACCCCCCACCCCCACACACACACAACACACCCCCACCACCCCCCACACACACACACACCAC
>CM060342.1:14345938-14360938 GCA_030674155.1 Stramonita haemastoma | reverse complement strand
TTACACCTCCTAGACCATCGACTCTGTGTATGTGTGCGTGTGTGCGTGCACGTGCATGCGTGCATGCGTGCGTAAGAGAGAGAAAGAGAGAGAGAGGCAGTGACAGATAAACTTGTAGTCATAATCTGAAATCTATGATGACCAAATAGGAAAATGATTCACTGAGAAACTCTTCCTAATGGAAAGGTGTTCTACAGCTCCAAGATTCACAAATGGTGAGATTTTGCATATGCAACCAATTTTTCCCCATCATTTAGGTAGCTGCATTCCTACTTCAGGGATGTTGATTAAATACAACACCTGTGTAGTAGTAGTAGGCACTCGTCAGTCTCGGAAGACTATGGAGTTGCGCTCTAGTCTTTAGAGCGCAAAGCCTGGGCAAGTATGTATGGAGGGCAAGCTGTTACCCATGCAGCAGACCCCCCCTCTCCACGGCACTGGAATGATCCATTGGAAGGGCATTGACCGATACGAATGGTTCCAGTACCGTCGCAGGAGCCACCAGAATGTTGCCATATACCTACAGCCCCGAGCCGCTCTGGGACTCCAACTCCCCGATTTTTCCTCAGGGATGGTGTCTAAACACGACACCTGTGTGCATGCTGGTTTGTTATAATTTTGTCATCCGCTCCTACCGGCACACGATGGCCTACTCTTCCGAAAGGTGGAACGGGGTTTTAACGTGTGCGCAAGATGTTATGCGTGCATTCGCACATGGGGCCTCGGTTTCGAGTCTCATCCGAATGACTTTGACATTCAGTTCGATTTTTTCGTCAAACTGGGAAGAAAGGGCGAGGCTGGGTACGAACCCAGAAACTCACAATTTACATATTGGCAGGCGAACGTCTTAACCATCCTGCCACCGTCCTCCCTGTGTACATGCATTTAAAAAAACAAACTTGTCAGTTCCCACCAGCGTGAAACAACCTACCCTTGAGAAAGATGAAACATGTTTTTAACATGCGCAAAGTATGTTGTGCATGCATGAGCACATGGGGCCTCAGCTTATAGTCTCGTCCAAAGGACTTTAACATTCAGTTTGATTTTTTTTTCATGAAACTGGGAAGAAAGGGTGAGACTAGGAATTGAAGCAAAAACCTCACTGTTTACTTGTTAGGTGGGCAAACATCTTAACCATCCTGCCACCCTCCTCATATGATATACATGTATATTATGTGTCATTTGGGGTGGGATATCTAAGTGGTCAGAGCACTCACTTTCCCCAAGTCAAATTAAGCAATGTCAAGCGTGGTTACCAGTTAGATGGGTGACCGTTTGCACGCCTTGGCTTCAGTACAGTCCCCCAGTTCACCCAGCTGTAAATGGGTACCTGTCCTCTTTAGGGTCAGGGAAGGTAAAGCAGCGAGGGAGAGGAGATGGGCGCCGCCCTCAATAGGCTGGCCCCTAGAGAAGCTGAGGTCTCTAATGCCTCACTCCCCTACGACCACAAAGATTATGGGACACCTTTACCTTTACCTTTGTGTCCTTATTTGCACAGGGCAGCCAGGCCTATGTGAAAGCCATAGAGAAGGTGGGCATTGTGACCACGAAGGAGAGGGACAGCATCATCAAGGGGCTGGAACAGGTGAGTGCTTTTCACAGGTATTCTTCATAGTGGTAGCCACCGCTGTAGTCTAGTGGTTAGGGCGTTGGACTCGTAATCTAAAGGTTGTGGGTTCGATCCCAGCTTTCGGCTATGGTGTTGTGCCCTTGGAAAAGGCACTTTACGGCTATTTTCTCACCCCACCTAGGTGTAAAAGGGGTACCAACCTTGTGTTGGGGGTTAACCCTGCGATAGACTGGCATCCTATCCAGGGGGGAGTCTATGACTCTCAGTCGCTTAACACCACAGAAACTGGGATAAGCACCGGCCTGATGAGCCTTAGGCTTGGGACAGACTTTAACTTAACTTCATAGTGGTAAATGTTTTTTTTGTGGTTTTTTTTGTTTTTTGTTTGTTTTTTTATTAGCTTATTCTTGTTTATATTACTTCATTGTTTTTCATCTCTTCTCTCTATTCCTTTACAAGGTTTGATTTGTTTTTTACATGTAACCCCCCTCACAAAAACGTATTTTTGTTTGGTGTATTACTAAGCGTTAAGTTCAGTAACTCCCTTGTAGAGTTGAGTGATCGCCCCTTAAAAAAAGAGTGCCTATCGGGATACTACTGTTTTTTAAATCTCACTTCCTGCCTGGGGCTAGTGAGGGAAAGACGTGTGACAGAGACTCGCTCCCGAGTCTACATGTTCCCCATTAAGGTTGGTTTTAGCCTATTTTGTTAACTTCGTTTTTGATCAAACTATCTGTTTAAGCCAATTTCAGCTTAATTCAGAATAGTTTTGGAAGGTTCAGGAAATTTATATGTTTGATTTAATTTCACAGGCTTTCAACCTGTGAATTAACAGTGAACGTAACTTCGTATGTACGACGTACGTGATCGCTTCGAACAAAGGAAGCGTGGGTTAAATTTTGGCGCGATCATGGTCTTTGTTGTAACAGTTGAAATATTAGTGGGGGCATTAATTTAAATTGAGAGGCTTTTAGCCTGTGAATTAACAGTGAGACCTATTGGTTGTTTTGAACAAAGCATGTAAATGTTGACACAGTCATGGTTTTTGTTGTATGGTTAATTTGTGGTAGAATATTGTTCAGCTATTATTAAAATGCTGAAAATATTCTAGTGTCGCTTTACATTACAAATATATGGGTGTGAAAGCCTACTTAATTTTCAAAATTGATTTTATTTGTTAAGATTTGTGATTTATTTGTAATAAATCATGTAGCAATTCTAAAACAGGTGGAATGGCATTGGAATGTCATTGTGGACATTTATTTAAAATAAACTAGTCCCTTTTATTAATGTTTGCACAGTTTCATAGGATGGACCATCCTCTGTCCTAAAGTAAATGAGACAAGTTATTAAAATTATGTAGTGATGATTTTATTATTAGAATTGTGATTTATTTGTGATAAATCATTTAGTAATTCTAGAATGGGTGAAATGGCATTGGAATGTCATTGTGGACATTTATTTAAAATAAATTAGTCCTTCTTATTAATTAATGTTTGCACAGTTTCATAGGATAGACCATCATCTGTCCTAAAGTAAATGAAACATGTTGGGATGCTTGCACAGTTTCATCTAGGATGGACCATCATCTGTCCTAAAGTAAATGAAACGTGTGTAATGACTAACTACTAAAATTATGAAATAATTTTAGAGGTTATGTTTGTTTTGAGAATATTTCATTCTCATGAGAATGGTAAATTGGATAGGGTGAAAGTATTTTTGGTAATTGAGCTTAGTGTTGTAAACAAGCTCAGTGATGGATTGTTTAGAGGTGATGTTTTTACATTGTATGTTCTTTTGATTACAGGAACATCGTCATTGTCATCGTCATCATTTCTACCCTTTCACACCTGCTTTGCCCCATCGTTAAATCTCCACCCTTATTGTTGTCTTTGTTAATGGCCCTGATCTGAGATTGATCACTGATTTTGCTCTATTTTTGGTATTTGACTGGACAGAATATATCCTTGGTTTTTTAATTGTACTTGTAGTACAATTAGTCATTGGTGTTTTATGTTGATGTGGTAGTGTTGTAGGTTGTGTTGTGGAATATATGTTGTAAACCCAATTTGCTCGGTCTGGAGTCGCATTGAATGAATGGTGTTATTCGTCACGTTCAGTGTATTTAGTGTGGCTGCTGAGTGAGTTGAGGTTAGTTAATTTCACTTCACCTACTTTCCTACCTCTTCTATATTTCTTTTCCCCTATTTTTCTACTATCCTCTTTTCTATCCCCCCTTTATCACTCCCCGGCCCATAAGTAGCTGAGCCCTACTCTTCTTTAGGGTTACTAAAGGAACCAGGAATTAGTCTAGGACACTAAATTTCCAGTACCGAATTGGGCGGAACGGAATTAGAGTGGCGCCTTAGATAATTCCCGTGTAGGACCCGTTACATTTCTGGCGCCCAATGTGGGGCTAGGGAGTGTTTTTCTGCTAGTCTGTTTTGAAACTGCAAGTCCACTGAGAGTGGAAGTTTTTGTTCTTTGTGGAACTTTGAATTCCACAAGGTGTAACGTCTTTTGTGTGTGTGTGAAAATTTAAATTTTCACTGGAAGTGAAAGCGTAGGCAAAATTCAAATTTTGCAGAGAGCAAAAATTTTGCTCAGAAAAAAGAATTTTTTGGTTGTTAGCTAAATAAATTTTTGGCTAACAGTGTTGTCAGATTTTTTGGTTGAAGGAAATTAAAATTTCAGAGAAAGTGAAATTTTGGTTAGCAAAACTGTGATTTTGCTGAGAGCAGAAATGTTGCTCTGATAATTTTTTGTTGTTAGCTTAATTAATTTTTTGCTAACAGTGTGTTAAAAGTTTTGTAGGAATTTTTTAATTCCAAGAGAATCAAAATTTTTTAATGGATTTTTAAATGGTAATTGTAAGTTCAGTTTCTCATACCAATTAAATCATGGCCAGTCGAAGTGAAGGGCCAGATGTGAGAGAAGAGCCCGGGACGAGCAGACCTGGGGATCCTGACCAGACACTACTTGAACGAGTAGCTTTCCTGGAAGAAGAGAACCGGGGGCTACGGGAACGGCTGGAGCGCGTCCTGGAACTACATGAAAATTCCGCCCGCCTTCAGCACGGGCCTATCCATGTCAGTGTTGCAGCCCCAGCCCCTCTGCCACGTCTTGGGGTTTTCACCGGCACCAACCCCACCGGAGCTCAGGAAGTCAGCTTCTCCGAGTGGAAGAAGCGCGTCAACGTCCTGACCAGGGAAGTCACCTCCCCAGCCGACGCCCTGGCCAGAGTACGAGGCAGCCTGCAAGATTTGGCGTGGGAGCACGTCAAGCACTGCAGGTCAGTGACAGAGATCATCGCCACACTGTCAAGTATCTATGGCAGTGTGGAGACACCGGTGGAATCACTAACCAAGTTCCTGGGACAGAGGATGACAAAAAAGGACACACCATCTTCCTTCCTCGCCAGCCTCTGGTCCCAGTTCAACAAGCTAAACGAAGAAGAACACTACACCTCAGGCGAGTGTGCCAAGAAGGTGTACTTCGTCTTCATGGACAATCTGAGGTACCAGTACCCATTGCTGACCTCAGATTTACGCAACGAATTTGGACGTCCGGGCTGCGCCTCTCCCGATTTAACTGCCGTAACCAAGTCAGTGCGGCAGTTAGAAGGTCAACTACCGTCAACCACCAGAGATGCGGCAAGCCATCCACACCAGGTACAACCGGGTGTGGAATTCGACTATAAGAAGTTGGCTGTGCTGGTTGCAGAACAGCTGAAGGGGGAGCATCATAACAGGGACGCCCCAAAACACACCAAGGGCCCTTGTTACAAGTGCGGGAAGTCTGGACATTTTGCAGTAGAATGCAGGTCCAGACCAACCGTCTTGACCCAGACTCCGCGGACACCGGCGACTACCTTGAAACTAGCAAGAAAAGGGGAACGCCCTTTAAACTTCAAGAAGTCACCGGCAGTGGGCAACCAGTGACAACTTCTCCTGACGCCCAACAAACCACCAATACCAAAGACAGTAGGGACAAAACTATTCATAGTGTCAAACTCCGAAGTCCTGCCTGTGTTACACTGGAACCCGGCAAAACCTTGGGACTTCATGGTGTGATACAGGGTGTGGCGGGCGATATCAAACTACTGCCCAGGACAATGGACAGATTACCGAAAGGATTAGAGATTAGTAGTGATTTGAGTAAGAAAGATAAGGATGTGCTAGTTAGTTTAGTGTTGATGAATAGTTTGACAGATTCTGATGTAGTTGTAACAGGTAGTGATATTTTAGTTCAGGTTGAAGTCAGGAGTTGTCATGTTTCAGGTTCCTCTTCACCTCTTGATACCTTAGTTGGTCCTAGTTGTGAGTCCGCTATCAGAGTGGATGATGTTACCAGTAGGTGCTTGATTGACAGTGGTTCACAAGTAACCATTGTCAGCGAGTCATTTTTTAAGCAGCATCTTTCCCATATTCCCCTGGAGGAATTGGGAAATCAGCTTAAAATTACAGGAGCGGGAGGGCATTCTGTCCCGTATTTAGGGTATATATCTGTTGATATGTCCCTTCCTCTTGATGTTGTCGGTACTGATGATCCGG
Source organism: Stramonita haemastoma (assembly GCA_030674155.1). Lineage (NCBI taxonomy): Eukaryota > Metazoa > Mollusca > Gastropoda > Neogastropoda > Muricidae > Stramonita > Stramonita haemastoma. Next base: position 14,354,815 of record CM060342.1, on the reverse strand, counting down.
TGACAACAATGGCAGTTGTTTGTCCCGATACAGATTTCTCATCCAAAGTACCAATCATTGTTGGCACTAATACGTTCCAACTGCTAGCACAAAAATGTTCGGAGAAGACTGGCAAGTATTTTGCATCTGTACTCCCCATAACGAATGAAGTCTCCTACATTTACAGAGACCTACCCCCTAATCAGAGTGGTAGACTGGGTTCTGTAACCATCTGTGGGAATGTAGTTGTACCTGCTGGGGAAACTATAGATGTCAAGTGTGCTGCTCAAGCAGAGGTTCCCTGTACCAGAGATGCAGTTCTAGTGCAGGAACCTACCATTGATGTATTGCCTGAAGGTCTGAGAGTGGTTAGTTGCAAAGCACCAACTAATTCTCTCCCTACGTTGAATATGTTTGTCTGCAATGATACAAATCATGACATACTGTTGAAGAAGCACCAAGTGGTGGCTGATATTTTCATGTTTTCTTGTGAGTATAATGTTGATGATGTTTTGTCTGCATTATCTCCCAAAAATGATGTTGATGTGTTGCATGTTAGTTCATGTACTGTTGATGCTGGTAAGACCAGTGCAGATGAGGAAGCTATGTCAGGGATCCAGTTTAAGTTCAGTGACAGTGCCCCACCACAGTGGAAGGAAAGGTTTAGCAAAAGGCTAAATGAGTATTCTGATGTGTTCATAACATCAGAATTTGATATCGGTAGGGCTGAGACTGAAAATCCTTTTGACATAGAACTAGAACCTGGTCCAGAGATACGGAGAGAGCTAGACCACTGTCTCCTAAAGATTTTGAAGAGTGTAGGCAGCATATCCAGGGGCTGTTGGATGCAAAGATTATCCGACCTTCAAACTCCCCTTTTGCTAGTCCTATTGTCCTGGTTAGAAAGAAGTCGGGTGCGTTGCGAATGTGCATTGATTACAGGAAAGTAAATGCTCGCACAATTAGGGACAGTTATTCCATCCCTAAGATAGAGGATCTTTTTCTAACTTTGAATGGTGCAAAGTTCTTCACTGTGATGGATCTTTGCAAGGCATACTATCAGGTCCCAATGACAGAAAGGGCAAGAAAGATTTCAGCCTTTATCACTCCTTTTGGTTTGTTTGAGTGGGATAGGTTGAGTCAAGGTTTAGTGAATGCTCCTGCGTGTTTTCAGAGATTGATGGAAACCGTTTTCAGTGACATGAACCTTGTGGAACTGATTGTCTTCTTGGATGATATACTCATTCATGCCAAGACGTTGGAGGAATTAGAAGAGAGAACCATCAGGGTACTAGAGAGGTTGCGCAAGTATAACCTTAAGTTGGATCCAGCAAAGTGCACTTTTGGAGCTACTGAGATCAAGCACTTGGGTTACTTGATTTCTGAAGGCACAATACGTCCTGACCCTGAGAAGATTAGTGCTGTCACCACATGGCCAAAGCCTACGACAGTAAAAGAAATCAAAAGTTTTATTGGTTTTGCAGGTTTCTACCGTAGGTTTATTCCAAACTTTTCTAGCAAGGCAAAACCAATGAATGACCTCACTATTGGGTATGTCCCCAGTAGAGCGAAAACTCAGAAAAACAAGAAAAAGGCATTGCTGACCCTGTCGTCAGACATAACCCACCTGTGGGGAGAGGAACAGGAAAAGTCTTTTGAGACTTTGAAAAAAGCCTTGACAACTTGTCCAGTCTTAGGGATAGCGGATCGTACCAAACCCTTTGTTCTCCACTGTGATGCAAGTGGTACAGGTTTAGGTGCAGTTCTGTATCAGGAATTTGATGGAAAGTTGAAGGTCATTGCTTATGCCAGTCGTGGTTTGAATAAATCAGAGAAGAACTATCCGGCACATAAGCGTGAGTTTTTAGCATTGAAGTGGGCAATGAGCGACAAGTTCAGTGACTATTTGCTGGGAACTCCAGTGACAGTTGTGACTGATAATAACCCATTATGTTACATCCTGAAGAATGCAAAACTGGATGCAACTAGTCACCGCTGGCTGACAGCCCTGTCATTGTTTGATTTTCAGTTGAGGTATAAGAAAGGCTCCTCACACATAGATGCTGATGCTCTGTCTAGAAGAGCACAAGATCCTCCTGATGATGACGAAGAATATTGTCAACAGATGGAGAAGATACAGTTTTTAGTTGAAAAGGCAAGTGCTTTTGACAACTCAAAAGAGGAAGATGTTGTAGTTGTGGGACAGGATTCTGTTAATGCTATTTTTTCTGTCCACAATGTCAAACATGATGTTCATTGTATGCGACATACAGTAACCAAAGATGTTGATGATGATTTTGATGCCATGTTGATTAATAAGGATGATGATGTGATTCCTGGGATAGATCAACTGGTGAAGGATCCGCAAGAAGTTCCAGATGATGTAATGGAACCATGCCATAGCCCACAGATAGAGTCTGTACCTCTATCAGATTGGGAAAAGTTGCAGAGAGCGGATGAGATGATAGCAATTGTCATAGATTGCCTAGAGCAAAAAAAGACTTTGAACCCCAAAGAAAAGCAAAATGCTTCGCATGACCTGAAGGTATATGCGCGCGAACAAAACAAATTAGTTTTGAGAAATGGGGTATTGTACCGAAAGACTACAGGACTCAATGGGGTGGATACATTTCAGTTGGTCATCCCAGAATCACACCGTAAAGAAGCTTTGCGTGGAGTGCATGAGGACCTGTACCATACCAGTTTTGACAATGCCATCAAACAGGCACGTCAAAGGTTTTTCTGGCCATACATGGCACGGGATCTTGAAAAGAAGTTGGAGGGGTGTAGAAGATGTATACATAGGGGAGCTCCATTCCAGAAGGCCCCCATGAATAGTATTATTTCTACATTTCCTCTAGAACTTTTGTCCATTGATTTTTTGACAATTGATGTGAAGGGAAAGAAACAAGATGTTCTTGTGGTGCTTGATCATTTTACCAAGTTTGCAATTGCAGTTTGCACAAAGGATCAAACAGCTAAAACTGTTGCAAAGGCTTTGTGGAACAATGTCTTTATGACATATGGTTTTCCAAAGAGGATTTTGACAGATCAAGGTCGTGACTTCGAGTCAAAATTGATCAAGGAAGTTTGTCAAGTTGCAGGTATTAAGAAGTGTCGTACCACTCCTTACCATCCATCAGGTAATCCTGTTGAAAGGTGGAATCGCACTTTGATAAACATGTTGAGGAGTCTGGAGGATGCGCAAAAGTTGGACTGGAGGAAAAGTCTACCTTCTGTTGTCCATGCGTATAACTGTTGCATTCACCAGAGTACAGGTTTCAGTCCATATTTTTTGTTTTTTGGGCGACACCCTAGGTTACCAATTGATTTAGCCTTTGGTATCGACTTAGAACAAACGGGGAAAGCTTCTCCTAGGGAGTATGTGAAGACTTTGAAGCAGCAGCTTCAGAGGGCCTATGATACTGCAAAGGAAAACACGATCAAGATGGGTCAGAGGAACAAAGTTCGTTATGACTCTACAGCTCATGCAGCAGAGCTGGAGTGTGGGGATCGTGTGTTAGTTCGAAGACTGGGACCATTGACGAAGATCCATTCTAAAGTGACAGACAAGTGGGAGACTGATGTCTATCTGGTTATAGGCAAGGCTGATGACCTGCCTGTGTACACAGTTCAGCGTGAGTCAGGGGAAGGTTCGAGACGAACACTTCATAGGAACTTGCTGTTACCTTTAGGGTCTTTGTGTGTTGAGGTTGCACCAGTGGGAGCAGATAGGCCATCACACATACAGAAAAGGAAAAGGGAACGGTTGAAAACCCCTTTACCAGAGGAAGAAGACGAAGAAGAAGAGTCAGATGTTGTTTATGAAACAACACTGTCTGTGCCCCCTAGCTTGAGAGTAGATGCACCAGAGTTGTTCCTTGATGTTGTTGAAGAAAACGTTCAAGAGGACATTGAAGGCTTGCAAGCTGGTGGCATAGGATTTGATGATTCCAGTCAGGAAGAATCAAGATCACAGCCAGATCAGGTACTAAGGAGGTCAGCTAGACAGAGAAGACCAGTTGAGCGACTTAACTTGACTCACTGGTGTAATATAGTACCTGAGTAGTAGGAAGTACATGAGAAGATACACATCAATTAAAATGAATCATATTCATTTCTAATAATGATGAAAGATCTTGTGGATGATGTTTGATTGTTATGGATAATTCTCCATGTTTGGATTTTTCTTTCTGGTGTGTGAACATATTGTATGGGTTTTGATGTGAATGTTTGGTTTTGTTGCACATTTGTAGGGTGCGATTTTGTGAGCCCTTACATTTTACTTTGGGTTTATGTTTGCTACATTTTTAAGAATGTGAAATGTCTTTGTGTGTTGGGTTTTGTTTGTAGTACCCAAATTAGATTGGGTAGATATGCAGAATCAAAATCAACCAGAGGCTTTAAGAGGTTTTTTACCCTGAGAGGGTAGAGTTTGTGTTTAGTTTGAAATGTTGGCACTTTTTTTGAAAAAAGATAGCAACATTTTCCTGCGAAGGGTGTGTGTAACCCCCTCACAAAAACGTATTTTTGTTTGGTGTATTACTAAGCGTTAAGTTCAGTAACTCCCTTGTAGAGTTGAGTGATCGCCCCTTAAAAAAAGAGTGCCTATCGGGATACTACTGTTTTTTAAATCTCACTTCCTGCCTGGGGCTAGTGAGGGAAAGACGTGTGACAGAGACTCGCTCCCGAGTCTAGATGTTCCCCATTAAGGTTGGTTTTAGCCTATTTTGTTAACTTCGTTTTTGATCAAACTATCTGTTTAAGCCAATTTCAGCTTAATTCAGAATAGTTTTGGAAGGTTCAGGAAATTTATATGTTTGATTTAATTTCACAGGCTTTCAACCTGTGAATTAACAGTGAACGTAACTTCGTATGTACGACGTACGTGATCGCTTCGAACAAAGGAAGCGTGGGTTAAATTTTGGCGCGATCATGGTCTTTGTTGTAACAGTTGAAATATTAGTGGGGGCATTAATTTAAATTGAGAGGCTTTTAGCCTGTGAATTAACAGTGAGACCTATTGGTTGTTTTGAACAAAGCATGTAAATGTTGACACAGTCATGGTTTTTGTTGTATGGTTAATTTGTGGTAGAATATTGTTCAGCTATTATTAAAATGCTGAAAATATTCTAGTGTCGCTTTACATTACAAATATATGGGTGTGAAAGCCTACTTAATTTTCAAAATTGATTTTATTTGTTAAGATTTGTGATTTATTTGTAATAAATCATGTAGCAATTCTAAAACAGGTGGAATGGCATTGGAATGTCATTGTGGACATTTATTTAAAATAAACTAGTCCCTTTTATTAATGTTTGCACAGTTTCATAGGATGGACCATCCTCTGTCCTAAAGTAAATGAGACAAGTTATTAAAATTATGTAGTGATGATTTTATTATTAGAATTGTGATTTATTTGTGATAAATCATTTAGTAATTCTAGAATGGGTGAAATGGCATTGGAATGTCATTGTGGACATTTATTTAAAATAAATTAGTCCTTCTTATTAATTAATGTTTGCACAGTTTCATAGGATAGACCATCATCTGTCCTAAAGTAAATGAAACATGTTGGGATGCTTGCACAGTTTCATCTAGGATGGACCATCATCTGTCCTAAAGTAAATGAAACGTGTGTAATGACTAACTACTAAAATTATGAAATAATTTTAGAGGTTATGTTTGTTTTGAGAATATTTCATTCTCATGAGAATGGTAAATTGGATAGGGTGAAAGTATTTTTGGTAATTGAGCTTAGTGTTGTAAACAAGCTCAGTGATGGATTGTTTAGAGGTGATGTTTTTACATTGTATGTTCTTTTGATTACAGGAACATCGTCATTGTCATCGTCATCATTTCTACCCTTTCACACCTGCTTTGCCCCATCGTTAAATCTCCACCCTTATTGTTGTCTTTGTTAATGGCCCTGATCTGAGATTGATCACTGATTTTGCTCTATTTTTGGTATTTGACTGGACAGAATATATCCTTGGTTTTTTAATTGTACTTGTAGTACAATTAGTCATTGGTGTTTTATGTTGATGTGGTAGTGTTGTAGGTTGTGTTGTGGAATATATGTTGTAAACCCAATTTGCTCGGTCTGGAGTCGCATTGAATGAATGGTGTTATTCGTCACGTTCAGTGTATTTAGTGTGGCTGCTGAGTGAGTTGAGGTTAGTTAATTTCACTTCACCTACTTTCCTACCTCTTCTATATTTCTTTTCCCCTATTTTTCTACTATCCTCTTTTCTATCCCCCCTTTATCACTCCCCGGCCCATAAGTAGCTGAGCCCTACTCTTCTTTAGGGTTACTAAAGGAACCAGGAATTAGTCTAGGACACTAAATTTCCAGTACCGAATTGGGCGGAACGGAATTAGAGTGGCGCCTTAGATAATTCCCGTGTAGGACCCGTTACATACAAGATATATGGCCTTTTGATACTAGCCTCCTGTTGTAAAAAAATAGCACAAAAAAGCCTTCTCCTGTTAGTGTTACCCAGATGACTCCATGTGGAGGTAGGAGTAGGACTTGGAGTCTACAGCACCAAAGCAGCATCTGCCCCCTGTTTACCAGCCCACACAGACAGAGACTGCAAGTGTTGTAAAAGCTCACTGCTGTAAGAAATGTTAATCAACTCACTCCCTGCTGGCCGATTTTTACTATGCGTAGCTCTGTATACTGGCCATTTGTGCACTTTAGTCAAATAAAATTCATGACTAAAAGGATTCTCAACACAAGTTCATGACATTTTCAGGGTTTATTGTTGATATGCAGGTGGAAAGGCAAAGTTGAAAGCCAGGTGCCAGATTTTTGTGGAAAAGTTGGCGTCATTGAACAACAACAAAAAATCGGAAGGTAAAATCCTGCAATCCCAGCGGTTTGTAGGGTGTGAGTTAATGAATAAACCCTGTGACACCTGAACATGTGGTGATGGAGGTGATTACTCCCTGTGCTGTGTGCAGGTGAAGTGGGAGTGGAAAAGCAGCAGCTTTGAACTGAAGTCAGGGGATGAGGACATCCACACAGCCAACGAACGCAGACTGAAGGTTTGTGTGCGTGCGTGCGTGGTGATGGTGTTGTTGTTGCTGTTGCTGTTGCTGCTGCTGTTGTTGTTGTTGTTGTTGTTGTTGTCATGGCAAGAGTATTACATAACCACTGTGTGATATGATCTATATGTAGGGAACACTGAAGAAAAATAATACCTGTGCATACACACACATGCACATAAACACTGGCATTTTTGTATGCATACATGAATAATGATGACGACGATGACTGTGAAAACAACAATAGTAGTAATAAGCTGGCTAGTCAGGTGACAGGAGCTAGCTGGTGGTGCATCAGGTAAATTGCATACAGGTTACATTCATAACAACCAATAATAATTATGATGATGGTAAGAAGAAGGATATAATGATGAAGATAAAGATAACAATGATGATGATGATGGTAAGAAGAATAATTTAAAATGATGATAACGATGATGCCAATGATGATGATGGTAAGAAGAAGAATATAATGATGAAGATAACGATGATGATGATGATGATAACAGCAATGATACTAACAATAACAATAATGAAAAAGTGAATAGATACATTGGAAAAAAAACCCAAAATAATTGTTATAATTTGACAGGAGCTGATTGATATACCTGAAGTCACAGATCAGCAGCACATACTTCCAGGTCATAGTGACCAATAACCATGATGATGATAATAATAACAGCAGTAATGATGTCATGTGATAGGAGCTGATAGGAGGGGCTGCAGGCAAGCTGCACACAGGTCGGAGTCGTAACGACCAATGACGATAGTGATGATAACAACAGTAACAACAATAATGATGTCATGTGACAGGAGCTGATAGATGGTGCTACAGTCATAATGACCAATAATGATGATAATAGATAATGATGATGATAATAACCAACAATGGTAGTGATGATAATAACAGTAATAACAACAGCAATAATAATGATGTCATTGACAGAAGCTGATAGGTGGGGCTGCAGGCAAACTGCACACAGGTCAGAGTCGTAACAAGCAATAACGATAATGATAATAACAGTAACAACAACAACAATAATAATAATAATGATGTCATGTGACAGGAATATATATCATGATGTAGTTATAACAACCAACAATGATGATAATAACAGTAATAACAATATTCATGATGTCATGTGACAGGAGCTGATCGGTGGGGCTGCAATCATAACAACCAATAATGATGATGATGATAACAGTAACGTCAGCAATAACGATGTTATATGATATGATATTCTGTGGCAGGAGCTGATCGGTGGGGCTGCAATCATAACAACCAATAATGATGATGATGATGGTAACAGTAACGTCAGCAATAACGATGTTATATGATATGATATTCTGTGGCAGGAGCTGATAGGGGGGGCTGCGGGCAAGCTGCACACAGGTCGAAGTCGTAACAATCAATAACGGTAATGGTGATAATAATAACAGTAATAACAACAACAACAATAATAATGTCATGTAACAGGAGCTGATAGGGGGGACTGCAGGCAAGCTGCACACAGGTCGAAGTCGTAACAATCAATAACGGTAATGGTGATAATAATAACAGTAATAACAACAACAACAATAATAATGTCGTGTAACAGGAGCTGATAGGGGGGACTGCAGGCAAGCTGCACACAGGTCGAAGTCGTAACAATCAATAACGGTAATGGTGATAATAATAACAGTAATAACAACAACAACAATAATAATGTCATGTAACAGGAGCTGATAGGGGGGACTGCAGGCAAGCTGCACACAGGTCGAAGTCGTAACAATCAATAACGGTAATGGTGATAATAATAACAGTAATAACAACAACAACAATAATAATGTCATGTAACAGGAGCTGAT
>CM060342.1:14325938-14335938 GCA_030674155.1 Stramonita haemastoma | reverse complement strand
TTTTGTTTTTTTTTTTTGATCCAGTCCTATCTAAATCAAGGTTTATTTATTTTTGGGTGGTTTTGTCTTGTATATGCAATCCATTGCTGTATGTTGGTACAATACATCACTGAATAAAGCAAAACACAACCAACCATATCCACTCAGAATAAACCATACCTACCCAACCCAACCCAATCCAACTTGACTTATCCCAGTGCAGTGCAGTACAGTGCAGTATGGCATGGCATGGCATGGCATGGCATAGTGTTATTTATTTATCTATTCTCTTATATCGAGGATAATGGAATAAGCGCTCATGTGCTTTTTTTTACATCCAGTCCCTGCATGTATGCAGTTTTATAAATTTTGTCATCAGTTTCCACAATAGCCTACTCTTTCAGAAAAGCAAAACAGGATTTAACATGTGTGCAAGATGTTCTGCATGCGTTCGCACACGGGGCCTCAGTTTATAGTCTCATCCGAAGGACTTTTGGGGAGAGTGGAGTCAGCGCTGATGTTAACTCCAGGGGGAAAAAGAAAAGGAGAAAAAAAAGAAAAAGAAAGAAAAAAAAGGAAAAAAGAGGAAAAAAGAGGAAAAAACCCAAAAAACAAACTCCAGGGGAAAAATCCTCTCATAGGGGAATCGAACCTGGGTCATCAAATTGCGAGGGCAATGTTCTGACCACTAGGTTATCCTGTGTTGTGTTGTGGTGTGTTGTGCAGATTCACCCAGAAGCCATGCAGAATGCTCTGAGTGCTGACATGCTGGCCACAGATCTGGCTTACTACCTTGTCCGTAAAGGGGTTAGTCTGTCAGAATGTGTTGTGTGTGTGTGTGTGTGTGTGTGTGTGTGTGGTGTGTGTGTGTGTGTGTGTGTTGTGTGTGTTGTGTGTGTGTGTGTGTGTGTGTGTGTGTGTTTGTGTGGTGTGTGTGTGTGTGTGTGTGTGTGTGTGTGTGTGTGTGTGTGTGTGTGTGTGTGTGTTGTGTTGTGTTGTGTGTGTGTTGTTGTGTGTGTGTTGTTTGGTGGGTGTGTGTGTGTGTGTGTGTGTGTTGTGTGGTTGTGTGTGTGTGTGTGTGTGTGTGTGTGTGTGTGTGTGTGTGTGTGTGTGTGTGTGTGTGTTGTGTGTGTGTTGTGTGTTGTTGTGTGTGTGTTGTGTGTGTGTGTGTGTGTGTGTGTGTGTGTGTGTGTGTTGTGTGTGTGTGTGTTGTGTGTGTGTTGTGTTAATGTGTGTGTCTTTATTTATGTGTTGTGTTAATGTGTGTGTCTTTATTTATTTATTCTTTTATAATGAGAATAATGAAATAAGCACTTTTGTACTTTCTTACATCCAGTCCCCATGTGTATGCAGTTTTGTAAATGCTGTTATCTGTTCCCACTGGCACACAATAGCCTACTCTTTCAAAAAATTGAACAGGATTTAAGGTGTGTGCAAGATGTTTTGCATGGGTTCGTACATAGGGCCTCAGGTTATAGTCTCATCAGGACTTTTGGGGAGAGTGGAGTCTGCACTGATTTTAACTTCAGGGGAAAATATCCCCTTGATCTGGATTCAAACCCGGGTCATCAGATTGCAAATGCAATGTTCTAACCACTAGGCTATCCCGTCAGGTAGCATTTTCTGTCATGTAGTGGGGTGGTTTATTTTCTGTTTTTGCTTTTTTTCTGTTCCTTGGTTAGAGTTCCAAGGATACTCAGTGGTGAGATTCTGTGTATATGATGGTTTTTAACCAGCCATTAAGGTAGCTGCATTCTGACTTTGGGGAAGGTGGTGTTCAAATAGGCTGACAGGTGCATATGTTGACTGTGGACAGGTAGCATTCAGATACACTGACAGGTACCTATGTTGATTGGACAGGTAGTGTGTGACAGGTAGATATGTTGATTGGACAGGTAGTGTTGACAGGTAGATATGTTGATTGGACAGGTAGTGTGTGACAGGTAGCTATGTTGATTGGACAGGTAGTGTGTGACAGGTAGCTATGTTGATTGGACAGGTAGTGTGTGACAGGTAGCTATGTTGATTGGACAGGTAGTGTTTGACAGGTAGCTATGTTGATTGGACAGGTTGTGAGGTAGTTGTGATTGGACAGGTAGTGTTTGACAGGTAGCTATGTTGACTGTTGACAGCGTTCAGGGAGGCACATATGTTGACTGTGGACAGGTAGTGTTCAGATACGCAGACAGGTACCTATGTTGATTGGACAGGTAGCGTTTGACAGGTAGCTGTGTTGACTGTGTACAGGTAGCGTTCAGGGAGGCTCACAGCAAGGCAGGGGAGTGTGTGGCCTTAGCAGAGAAGAAAGGATGCAGCCTCAGTGACCTGACTGTCATCGACATGAAGTCTGTCCAGTAAGTGTGCCTCTGTGTGTGTGTGTGTGTGTGTGTGTGTGTTTATTTTTATTTTATTCTTTTATATATCGAGGATAATGGGATAAGCACTCATTTGCTTTTTTTCATCCAGTCCCCGTGTGTATGCAGTTTTGTAAATATTGTCATCTGTTCCCACTGGCACACAATGGCCTACTCTTATGAAAAGCAGAACAGGATTTAATATGTGCGCAAGATGTTCAGTGTGTGTTTGCACACAGGGCTTCGGTTTACAGTCTCATCTGAAAGACTTTGGGGAGAATGGAGTCAGCACTGATGTTAACTCCAGGAGAAAAATCTCGACCGGCATTGCACTCGGGTCGTCAAATTGCCAGCACAATGTTCTGACCACTAGGCTATCTGTTCCCCCCCCCCCCCGTGTGTGTGTATGTAGGAGGAGGGGCAGGGTGTATGTGTGTGATGATTCCATGATTGTGTGTGTATGTGCATTTGTATATACATATATGTGAGCACATGAGTGTGCATAAAATGATCCTCTGTGTGAGTGCATATAACAAAGTATAATCTGTCCTAGTTTTTCATACATCAAAATCAATGGCTCAATCTCCGATCAGGCACACAGAAGGATGAGAGTGGGGATGGGATGATGGTGTGAGGAGAAGGTGACAGAAAAAGCGACGATGTTCCTGTAATCAAAAGAACATACAATGTAAAAAACATCACCACAAAATTATCCATCACTGAGCTAGTTTACAATACTCATGAGAATTAAATATTCTCAAAACAAACTAACATAACCTCTAAAATTATTGCATAATTTTAGTAGTTAGTTTTACACATGTTTCATTTACTTTAGGACAGATGATGGTCCATCCTATGAAACTGTGCAAGCATCCCAACATGTCTCATTTACTTTAGGACAGATGATGGTCCATCCTATGAAACTGTACAAGCATCCCAACATATCTCATTTACTTTAGGACAGATGATGGTCCATCCTATTTCCTATAAAATTATGCCAACATTAATAAGAAGGACTAATTTATTTTAAATAAATGTCCACAATGACATTCCAATACCATTACACCTGTTTTAGAATTACTAAATGATTTATCACAAATAAATCACAATTCTAATAATAAAATCATCACTACATAATTTTAATAACTTGTCTTACAGCATGTCTCATTTACTTTAGGACAGAGGATGGTCCATCCTATGAAACTGTGCAAACATTAATAAAAGGGACTAATTTATTTTAAATAAATGTCCACAATGACATTCCAATGCCATTTCACCTGTTTTAAAATTGCTACGTGATTTATTATAAATAAATCACAAATCTTAACAAATAAAATTCTTTTAAAAATCAAATAGGCTTTCACACCCATATATTTGTAGTGTAAAGCCACACTAGAATATTTCCAGCATTTTAATAATAGCTGAACAATATTCTACCACAAATTAAACATACAACAAAACCATGACTATGTTAACATTTACATGCTTTGTTTAAAACAACCACTAGGTCTCACTGTTAGTTCACAGGCTAAAAGCCTCTCAAATTAAATTAATGCCCCCACTGATATTTCAACTATTTGAATTTTCTAAATGACATATCACAAATACGTCAGAATTCGTAGTGATAAAATCATTACAAAAATTAAGTAGTCCTTCACACCCATACATCTGTAGTGTAAAGTCATACTAGAATATTTCCAGCATTTTAATAGCTGAACAATATCCTACCAAACATTAAACTTGCAACAAAGACCATGATGGCGCCAAAATTCACCCCACGCTTCCTTTGTTCGAAGCGATCACGTACCACGTAGGTACGAAGTTACGTTCACTGTTAATTCACAGGTTGAAAGCCTGTGAAATCAAATCAAACATATAAATTTCATGAACCTTCCAGAACTATTCTGAATTAAGCTAAAATTGGCTTAAACAGATAGTTTGATCAAAAACGAAATTAATAAGATAGTTTAAAACCAACCTTAATGGGGAACATCTAGACTCAGGAGCGAGTCTCTGTCACACGTCTTTCCCTCACTGGCCCCAGGCAGGAAGTGAGGTTTAAAAAACAGAAATATCCCGATAGGCACTCTTTTTTTAAGGGCGATCACTCAACTCTACAAGGGAGTTACTGAACTTAGCGCTTAGTAACACACCCAACAAAAATACGTTTTTGTGAGGGGGGTTACATTGTAATGCAAACAAATCAAAAGCGCTTGCATTCAATCAGCCACACACACACACGCATGATGCAAACCATTCACAGACGAATGAATGAATGAATCAATCAATCAATAAATGAACGTTATTGTGTAGTAACCAGTTTGGAGAGGACGTGTCAGAGGTATGGAACTACCGGCACTCAGTGGACCAGTACACCTCGGCGGGGGGCACCGGTCAGGCCAGCGTCCAGCAGCAGATCACCGCCCTCCAGACCTGGCTGCGGCACCACCACGACCACACCACCGGCGACCTCGTCGCCGTCTAACAGGGTCAAGGTCACAGGGTCAAGGTCATGGGGGAGCTGAGGGTGAAGGTCGTGCATTGCTCCTTTTTTGGGGGGCTGTTTTTTTTGCGGGGTTGTTGTTGTGAAAAACCTTGTGGGTGGTAAGGTGAAGGTTGTCAATGTCAAGGGGAGCAGAAGGTGAAGGTCGCGCGTTGCTCCTTTTTTGGGTTTTTTTTTTTTTTTTGCGGGGTTGTTGTTGTAAAAAACCTTGTGGGTGGTAAGGTGAAGGTTGTACCAAGCTTTGACCTGAGAGTCATAGTTTTTATTTGTTAAAAACACAGTTCCCCAAGATTCCCTAATTAATTAATCACCAGTGCAGTGATGTTGGACTATCCCTTAGTCAACTGGGGGTCTTCAGTTGTCCCTTTATTCCTTACTTTAAACCGCGTTGTGATGGAGGAGACAGCATGACCACACTGATTATTCCCAAGCCAAAAGGTCTTACACCCCCAACCCAGCCCCTTCACATGGTGTCAGTGTCTTCATTTGCCATCAGGCAGAAATCCAGAAAAGGAGCATCACCCCCTCACCCTACACCCCACCCCACCCCACCCCACCCCACCCTGAAAAGAAAAGAAAAAATGAAACTAGTGAACTAAGTGAAGAATCTTTAAAAGAGATTATTTAAGGATTGAAATTATCTTCTGTTAACATATTATTTTTTAGCCCTCTTAGTCCCGGACCCGGGATTTGCCGGGATTAAATAATTCCCTTCCCTGAATCCTGACCCAGGATTTACACACAGTAGTTTTCCATCACGCAATAACCTTCACCAGTCGCTACCACATGCCGAAGCTCTATCAGGCCAGAGGCACAGAGCCTGTGGTGAGAGTCTGGAAGTAATTACAGCTGCTGGTATGTATTTAGAAGGAGGAAAAGGCAAGCGAGCATGTGTGCCTGACCTGATTTCGTGATGGAATGCGAAATCTAGGGCAATTTGTGTTCAGAGAATCCGAATGCAAGAGGGTTAAGAGAAGTTGATAAAATGTAGCCTCTGAGTACTTGCATTTCTTTTTTTCTTGAAAGTCCCTCTTGTTTTTGGTATATTCTTGTAATCATTGAAGTGGACAGCACAGTACACTACATGCTCAAATGATTGTCCCCTTCCCCCCCTTCCCCCCTCCACTATGTCTCAGACTCCAAATTGTATGGCATTTAACCAATCATTCCCAAGCCAGATAACAACCTTCCCTCTCTGCTCCCAGTCTCCCAGACATTGCAATCAATCATATCACATTTTACAGATAGCTCCCATACCAAAGGATCATGTTCCTCCCCCCCCCCTCCCCTCCCCTTCTCACCCTTCCCCAGAGTTTGTTGTAAAGATTGTAATAGCGCTAAATGATTGATATTCCTCCTGTCTCTGATTTTCTTCCTACACCTCGCAATAAAAAAAGTATGTGAAAATGATGATGCCAAATGATTATATTTATGATCCTCCCCACTCCCAGTTTCTCAGATTTTGTAATCAAAGCTGTGAAAAACAATCATGTCAGATAATTTTTTTTTCCTTCCTTTCGCCCTAATTTCCCAGATTTTATAATAAAAAATGTGAAATATGATTATGCCAAATGATTATTTTCTTCCCCTGCCCCTAATTTCCCAGAGTTTATAATCAAAAAAGAGTTATGTCAATGTACAAAATCATTCCCAAGCCAAATTAACCATCTTTTTTTGTTTAAATCAAAAACTTGTAATCATTCCTGTTACACTATTGGTTCAGTTTCAGTGACTGTCATAATCAATAACCTGCGAATCATATCAACAACAAACAGCATGTGATTTCGTTTTCCACAGCTGAAGGCTTGGAAGAACTTGATTCCATAGTACTTACAGACAGCTGCATTCCGTGTGCAGGTACCGGACACACTGTGGAGGTGTGAGGTGTAGGTGTGTGTTGCTAAAGAACCTGACTGTGTTACTGCTCTCTGTTGATCAATCCAGGCTGTGATTTCAAAGGTAGCGGTTTGGTGATTTTTATGGTCGGTTTTGTCTTGTTTTGTTTTGTTTAGCCCAACGGGTATGGTGACATTTGTGATGAAAGGTAAGAGAGAGGAACTGGTAGTTGTGTGTGAATTTTTTGATAGCTGATTTTCAGTATTTTATCTGTTAATGGAATAATGATCTGAGTTTTAACATTACCATCATGTTTTCTTTCACTCTTTTGCCCTGAAGTCGGAGTATGGCTGCCTATAAGGCGAGGTACTTGAAAACAGTCATACACGCAAACTTCTCATTCAGTGTGCGATTTCAATCTCACGGTGATTCTCAGGTGGGATGAGTTTAGACAAAGTGCACATTCTGGGTGACCCCCAGAGTGTTAAGCTGGGGAATGCATAACAACAACTCTTTCTGCCCAATGGGTACTTAAGTCAACTGCGCAGGTCATGTTAAAAAGGACAGTTTTTCCTACAGTAACAAGGTTTTACACCTCAGTTGACTTTCTTGCATGATAGCGGATATATCATCCTTCACCCCTCCACCCAGTTTTGAGTGGGAAAACCAACAGTGTTATTCTGACACAGGCTGAATGTAAAGAAATCAGCAACAGTGCTGAAAAATACTCGGTGCTGAATTTGCAGAGAGTTCTTCTGTCAGAAACTTGGTGGCTAAAGAGTTAATTTAACATTAAAGCTTAAAGCTGAAGAAAGACTTGTCAATAACATTTTTATTCATTTATTTCTTGGTTTATCAGTAACATAACCTGTGAACATTCCAAAAGCTGACAAGGGGAGACAACTCTAGTCACTTCTTCATCATCATCAGAGGAGAAAAGAATGGTGTATGTTAAGGATTTGTCTTGTGGATAGGTTTATACACATAATTAATCATACTGGCTTATGCATATGGACATCTCTCTCTATCTATCTGTCTATGCATATGGACAGATATATGTAAAACCCTCCTGTGTCCTTCATAGTTAGTGGAGCTATGACTAACACAAATTGAAGATGTAGAAAAATGGTTTAGGTCAAACAAAACTGCAAAAGGACTTTGGCAGTTTTTTATAAGCCAACAGCTATTGGCTTACTCAGTTTTTCCATAAAGACTAAAATGCTGTATGTATAAAGAGAATTTAAAGTCGGTACTTAATCTAGTGCTGCAAGACTGCCAAGAAAAAAAAAATTTCATTTGAGATTTTTGCATCATAAATTTTAACCCCCCCCCTTAAATTTATGTGTTGATCTGATTTCATTTGATTTTTGCAATCTGTGATTATTGACATTGTGCAATATGTTGTCACTGCCTTGCGTAGCAGAAGCTGAATTCCAGTACTTCAAATCAAAATGGTTTTAGTCATACTGTCATATCTTGTATTTTTGTTTAACTAGTTGTAGTCATGCTGTTATACTGCGTTCTATCACAGGTTTATATTGATAGATATGCATGTGTACTTACTGAAGGTGATTAATGTTTGAGGGTAGTGTCTATCATCGCACATTTGTCTAAGTTGTGTGTAGGTCACTAGTCATTAATTTTGAACCAACGACAGGTTCTCTTGAGCTTTTAACTCCTGCACACTAATCCATGCAAGCACATATGTACACTTACTGTGCATGGGCATGTACACATGCAGGCGCATTCACATGTGTATGTGTGTGTGCATACATACAGACATAGTCACACAGTTGTTTTACCAGTTCCATTGGAAAATCTCTGTTCACAGATGAATCTGTTTGCATAACACATACATACACACACACACACACACACACACACACACACACACACACACACACACACACACACACACATGTGATCTGACACAAAATACATCACACTACTTCAACTTCAAGTGTCTGAAGCATTATCACGGCAATGACTGAACCATGAAAACTTCATTTGGGAAGGCTACGCTATCATTTGGCAAAGCTAAGCCATGAACATTGTGCATCGACAGCATACCAAGGAAACCCCAAACCACCTTCCCATGCAAACAGCACATCACACCTCTCCCTGACTTTTCAACTGACTTCTTGAGAAGTCATGACACTTCACTGATCTTTGTTTGTGTGTGTGTGTGTCGTGTTAGTCATGTTTAAGCTTGCGCAACCCATTCCAGTACAATTACCATCTCACAAGTGTGTCTAAATATAGCGCATGCTGCTACGTTGCCAACAAAGGGAAGCAACAATGGTCAACTCATCACAAGGGACAATGCAGCCATGTAAAAAAAAACAACAACAAAAACACGGTAGGAGTGTGAGACTCAACCAACACACTGGTCTATGCATTAGTCTGAGCATCTGCCAATTGGTGTGTGTGAATCTTTGCCCTCACCTGTCTTTGTACTGGTTTAACCCTTGGTTTCCCTGGTGTGCGTATGTGATGTAGACACAGCGCACTATGACACAACCTGTATAGAGGACTCTGCCAGCAGTGGCAAACTATTAAAAACGCTCTGCATTCAACCTTGGACAGGCTCACTAAGCTATGTTTAGCTGCACTAGTCATAGTATCATGTGGCCGCTGCGTGAAAAATCTATTAACAACAAATTCGATATAGCGGACGGCCGTCCAAAACCATTGCTTTACACCGATCAGCTATAGTGGACGGCCGTCCTTTGAGAATTAACCTGTGTACTTTGGGGTTCTCTAAGGGGAAAACTATCCCTACTTTTCTGATTCTTTCAGCTAGTTTAGTCTGACAATGGGTCACTTTTCTGATTCTTTCAGCTAGTTTAGTCTGACAACGGGTCACTTTTCTGATTCTTTCAGCTAGTTTAGTCTGACAATGGGTCACTTTTCTGATTCTTTCAGCTAGTTTAGTCTCTCAATGGGTCAATTAAAAAAATCTTTTTGCTAGTTCAGCCTCAGAGTTGGTCAGTTTTCTGATTTTTTTTGCTGTTCAGTCTCACAGTGGGTCAGTATGAATGGAGGTGGAGCCAGCACCTCACAACAGTGGTGGAGGATTGCTGATGACCATGGCAGGAGAGAAATCCCCACCCACTTTTACAGTCTTTCCATGCATGACATTGACTGTGGCATCATCACATAATGGAAATGTACCAGCATACACCTGACTGCTCCCGTTGTGGACACTAGTTAAAAAGTTAAAGCCTGTCCCGAGCCTAAGTCTCATCAGGCCAGTGCTTATCCCGGTTTCTGTGGCGTTAAGCGACTGAGAGTCATAGACTTCCCCCTGGATAGGATGCCAGTCTAT
>CM060342.1:14308438-14320938 GCA_030674155.1 Stramonita haemastoma | reverse complement strand
GAAAAATGAGAGAGAAGTGGATATGTGTGTCAAAAAGAGAGTGGGGGTTATGATAATTTATAACAAAATGACAGAGAGAGAGAGAGAGAGAGAGAGAGAGAGAGAGAGAGAGAGAGAGAGAGATTATGATAATTTATAACAAAATTTTCATGAATATGATAATTTTCAGTAACTATTAATTAGATACTGATGTAACAAAGTGATCTTGTTATGACTTGCAATTCTCAGTCACAATTTCACGGGACAAAAACATATAGCACAATAAGAACTGTGGGCAGTGCAGTGTTAGTTACAAAGTTTTAAAGATATGGTTTGACAACATGTCAGGAGGGAGAGAAACTCACTGGTCACCCACACAAACATGGTCTGACAGAGTACAGAGATATGTCATCCATCCAAAGCCTTTTTATGCCTTCTTGGCATGTAGGGCAGCAACAAAGGTTCTCCACTCCTGCCTGTCTTGGGCCAGTTTCTGAATGGTTCCCCAGGAGTGTTGGAGGGTCTTCAGCTCTGTTTCTATTGTCTGACGCCAGGTGTTCTTGGGTCCAGAGATATGTATTCCAACTTAAAACCTGTAATTATACATGAACAGACAATGCTCACTAGTGCCTGGTCTTCTTTTGTGTTTGTCACTCTGCAGTTACTAAACTTAGTAACATCACATGTGAATGTGTAAACAAGGGGAGGCAATTAGTCCCGTCTCCCTCCTGCATTTAGATGTGTACAAAGAGAGAGAGAGACAGAGAAGAGAGAGAGAGAGAGAGAGAGAGGAGAGGTAAGTCTAAAGGCTTGAAAATAAATGACATTCCGCCAAAGAAACCTCCAAAATCAAACAAAATCAAAACAATTTGCAAACTGAAGCCCAGCCCAAGAGTGTTCATGATTATTTTACATGTTTAAAAAACAAACTGTAAAAAAGTATTTTATATTGCTTGAACTTAAGAAAAAGGTCTTATGAATTTTTGATAATCTGTTTCAATATGAAACGACTTTTACCCAAATAACCCCCACTGTGGGCTGTATGCCTGAAACACAAATAAATGGTATATCCATATCCACAAAATAAAGCCTGGTATACCACCTGTTACGTACCCGTTACATTCAACAAAAATAACATTAGAGAGAAAAAAAAGCTGCAAACCGCTTAACAAGTTGTAGATACACTGTATTAGAAAGGAAAAAATGCAAACAAAAATTGCTCAATAAAATTGTTCTCATCTCCAATCCCATCACTTCCCCCTTTGACTGAATGTTAGTGTACATGATTGAACTAAAAAAGCCAGATAAATCAGGAAAAAATCAAGTCCAAGATATGTACACAGAAATGAAGCAAAATTCATCAGAACACCAGATGTAATGAACTTTTTTTTTCCTCAAATGAAATCAAGATAAGCCCAAATATGAGCAAAGAAATCGACACAATAGCAGGTAAGAAAAAAAATAAAAAAACCACACCACCACCTCCATGTTATCAATATCAAAAAGACGATTCATAAAATAATTAGTAAAGAAGATGGACTTATCAAATAAAAAAGTAAGGATAGAAGACAACCTAAAAACGGTACACAATAGAAATAATGTTGGTGTCTCCCAAAACAAAACTATAGAACATCTTTCACATCTAATAGCCACAGCCTTCCTGTTCAATGGAATTGGTAGCACTTAGTCTTTAGCCAGAAAAATTACAAGATAAAATACTATCAAATAAAAGAAGAAAGTGCTAAACATTATTCTGATGAACAAAGATACACTATCACCAATCCCTCCAGTCCATCTTCCCCTCTTAAAAAGAAAGATTAGCAGGAAAAGCAATTCACATGTAATGATATATATAAAAACACATAATCACACATTACCCAGCAAGTATAACAATGATACAACCCTTGCTCGTGCAGCAATATTATCACACACAAGATATGAGGAAAACAAAAACCAGATTTTCAGTATCTGAGACAATGTCATACCAGAACACATGAAACATGTTTGTTGGTTTGGGCATGATGGTTTTTAAGTCCCAACAGAGCTGTTCAATTTAGGGACCAACCATGAACAGCAAACAAACAAAACAAAAGGGAAAAAAAACACCTCTTGACTTGCATATACAAGAAATATGGATTAGAAATAATCAATACTGAGTGTACATATCTACAACAACCACCACCACCTCCTTCACCAAACAAAGCAGTTTATTTTTCATGGCAAAAAGAAATCCGCAAACTGTTGAGAATAAGAAAAACTAAGTTAAAACGAAAACACTGCCTTCCACAATAAGCAAAAATTGCCACAGTTAAAAAAAAATAGAAAACTGGAAGCCCAAATAGAAGCAATAACATTTTTTTATATAGAGAAAAACAACCAAAAAGAAAAAAAGAAAATTCAAGAATGAAGACTCTGGTTAAGGACTTTAACTCTCCCCCCCCAAAAAAATTTTTAAAAAATTAAATTTAAAAACCCAACCAAAAAAACCCAGAAAGTGGCAAAAGCCATCAGTAAAAACATCTGAACCCAAACAGAGAATTTAGCATTTTTAAATAAAATAAATTACACATTTTTCTTTGTTTAACAGCCTGACTTTGCATAGCACATGCATCAACATAAAAACAACCAAAAACACACACACAGAGAAAAACCAAAAGAATGAATAAAGTCCCCCCCCCCCTCCCCCCAGAAAAAAAAAGACCCCTACCCCACCTTCATTCACAAGTTGTCAGCTTATATCATTAGTAACTAAATATACAGCCAAGCTGATCATTTGGACAAAAAAAATAGGGATAAAAAACCGAAATAATAAACAGAGGTACAACAACTTTACACATAATAAATCATGGATAATATATCTTCTAGGATATGACTCTGGCATGGTGTTACATTATCACATACCATTTTGCTCCCATGATCAACAATAAGATTAAATACAAGCAACTTGATTGATAATACTTAAAGAGATCAATCATACAGCACGCCATACTGTGAGATTACACACACACACACACACACACACACACACACACACACACACACACACACACACACACACTGTTAATCTGCAACACTTTAAACATTTAAAAAAAAAAAAAAAAAGGAAACAAAAAAACATACAATAATTTGATCCAAAAAGATCACTTTTTCAGAAAATAACAGAAAAATAAGACTGAAAACAAGCTGAACAACAATATCAGAAGCAAAACAGCGACAAAACAGAAAAGAAAAAAAATTCCAGGCAAGAATTTTCAGGTGGGAGTAGCATTTACTAATAGCACCCTCAGCATATGCAGGGGAAAGGGGAGATCACTTAGTGATTTTCAGCTAACTACCAACAGCTCATATGTCGTAAGTACATCGGCCAGTAGGCTTTGCTTTTGCATATTAAGTACATATACTGTGAGAGAAATACAACATGAGAAAAAGACCAGCTGAGCTAAAACTGTGGGGACAGTAACAACAAATAACTGTTTTGTTAAAGCTTCATCTCTCTGTCCTTGTTAGTTAATGTTTCAACACAACAATACAAATGAACAAAGTCAGAATGAACAATGCTTCTCATCACAACACACACACAACACAACACACTACACAAATACTCACACACAGATATTGTGCATTATTTTACTAAGTTACTTGTTTTTGTCTTTTATGTTCAGCTTTACTGATAATTAGACCTAAATTAAAAAAAAAAAAAAAAATAATACTATATATATATATTATTATATATTTATCCTCATTACTGTCACACAACACGAATATCCCCCCCCCCCCATTATTTGTCTAAATCCTTTGGATGCGTAAGAAGCCCAACATGCTTTCCCTATATAAGGAAAGCGCAATATACTAGGTACATGCATCAGTGTGGAAAGGACATGCATATTTCCAGACATTGAAGTGTAAGCAACGAAGAAGAAGAAGAAGAAGAATGCATATCCTACATCACCAAAATTCTTCACAGACTTGCTCTACACAAGTGGATATGAACACAAACATTACCCGAGGTTCTGGAATGAAAGAGGTTACCACATTATAGAGTTTGAAGTTTGCAGAGAAAAACTCCTCGACATTGCAAAAGTAGCACACTTTTCAATGACATTTACACAGAATGAAGATAGATCAACTGCTCATGGTCTCTGGCAAAGAATTGCAAACAAGTGGGACAGCAGTTCTTTATTTTAATTTGAAATTTCATTTTCTTCTTTTTTTTTTTTTTTGGGGGGGGGGGGGGGGGGGGGGCAACAGCAGTTCTAATAAGTGCTCCATCTAAGACTTTTAGCAATGGTTGAGGATTTTCAGCAGTATTTCTATATTTCAGAACCCATGAAAACATGGCAGATATATTAATAGAGTGCTTAATGAAGATAACATGGAAGAGATCTACCAGAATAATAATATTCCAGTGGATCGATTTTATACTGACCTTGGAATTTACTAAGCAATTAGCAACTGTACTCTGAGCAGTGGTATCTTATGATCATGGTCGTTGTGGTTAAACAAAGGACAAACACTCTGTTGTGAATTTGCTGTGGTCAGACGGTTTGTTCAGAAGCCATGCCTATTGGTACTCAATTTCATGAAAGACTGTCAGCAAGATTTCAGTATTACCGGGCACCTTTTCATCATTATCAGTTGTATCATTAGCAGTCTGTGGGGCACACTCCTTAGGTACAGCTCTCCTCAAAAGCTTGTGATTCAGGTTAGCAAATAAAAGCTTTTTACAGTCCTCATAATATGATATTCTGCAAATCTGATTTATAGAATGATTTTAGAATAAACCATCATGACATCTTGTCATTTCTTTTTGTTTGTTAATTCTGTATATGATTCGTTGTTATTTCAGTTAGTATATTTGTGTAATTTCTGATATTAGACTTGTTTATTGATTTTGGTATATAGATTTGCTTGTTAATTTCTGTATATTAAATTTGTTTGTTAATTTCGGTATATTAGATTTCCAACAATCTGATTTAGCAGACCTGTATCGCACACATAAGTTTTTATAAGTAAAACAAATTCTATCTAAAAAATACCACACAGAATGTTACACACATTGCTCTTTACACTTAATGAAATAATCAAACAAAATCATCAAAAAAGCCAGGAAAAATAACATTAATGTGACTCAGGATGTACACACATACAAAAAATTACTTTCATGATTTCATCTCACACTTATGCCATAGTTCTGGATTTTTAAAAAAAGAAATAAATACAAAAACAACAACAAAAACACCTACGAAACAGTAAACACTAACAGAAGCCTACTCCAGATGACTAAACAAAAATAAAAAATCAGAAATCATCAATTAGCATCAACAAATCTAAAACCATCAGAAATTCACACTAATCCACCCTGGAAAACCCTGAACCCTCTATCAAGACTTGAACCATTGATTCAGCATACCTAAATAAACACAGTTGAAACTTTCAAATGTCAAACTTGTACCATGTTTTCACAGCAGATTTTTCTTCAACAATGAACAATTTCAGAGTCCTAATAACAATTAGCATATATGGTAAACTGGATTTCAAGCGTATTTCATCCGATGAATAATGATTACAAATTCCATTAGCAGAAACATAATTTCTCTTTCATTCATGCAGCATATGTGAAGGATGGTTTTAGAATGGTGCCTCTGGAACACTGTTGATGTATTTAAACACAATTTTGATCTCTTTTCAACATTAAAACATGTAAAGTTGTTGGGGTAAATATCATCATAAAATTTTAATATCCCCCCCCCAAATCTTCACCCCTTGTCTCTCACACACACATCATGAATGTTTTCGCTAATAAAAAGCTATAAATAAATAAGCAAACAAAAGTTTTGTTTTCAAAGATCAGCAGAAATTTCTGGCTAAATGTTTTTGCATTGGACTTTTCAGCACAGCTGACCAGAAATACTTTATTTTTTTGTAAAACATTAAAAACAAAACAACTCACTCCCCCCCCCCTTCCAAAAAAAAAGGAAACAGACTGATAAACCTCATATGAGATACCATACACATGAGAGGAAAAACACATTTAGCTGAAATAGATATGAGGCGTGACAAGGTTGATAAACGAACGAACATGGGACAAGTGAAGCTTGGAATGAATTCCAGAGTTAAGATACAAACTAAACATCTTTAAAAAAAAAAGTCTTTTATATCGAGGATCATGAACTCATATATGAACTCCCTACGCACTGATCCACAGCTATTATACAAAACATCATCATCAGATAATGCCAGGTGTTTCAAAAATAACTTAACTACAGCTTAAGACAAAACACTAAGCAAGAATAGAAGTTTTGTTCCACCTATACAATTTTTTTTTCTGCTGCTTCTTCTTTGTTGTTCTCATCTGACTCAAGATTTTTGTTCTGACGCTGATTATGAGATGCCAACAATTGCTTACAAGGATCTGATGTCAGTGTCAGGGGAAACAGTCCCTCCAATAGATCGCTAGCGGTGACTCCAGCCCCTTCTCTTCATATCACTCCACATCAGGAGTCTGACTGATGTTCTGACTGCTGTGTTGACCAGCCTAACTAAACCCCTGACTTTATACAAAGAATTAAACCACTGACACTCATTCCTAGCATCTGCATGGTGATTAGAAATGAACGCAAAAGTTACAGCACAATATTACCACAAAAGTGATAAACATGACATGTCTAAAAAGAACAGAATCACGAACAACAGACACTTGGAAAGAAAAAAAACACAACAAAATATCATCAAAAAATAATTAACCAGTTTTCATACAGATATCATTAACAAACAAATTTTTTAAAGGAAAAAAAAACAAACACCCTACACCCCCCCCCCCCCCCCCCCCACCCCCCCCCCCCCCATCCAAAAAAAAACAACCCCAACCAAAAAAACCCCCAAATGACCCAACAAAAAACAAATGGTAATTTGTAAATTTTACAACACTTGTAATATATTCTACTTTTTAAAGGTGGGTTACCATAGTTGATTAACCTTAATTAAACAATATATACAGAGACAAACAACTGCTTTGGAAACCATGTAAACAGTCTAAAATATTAATAAATTTGTTAATAACATTAGCAAAGTTGTGTGTAAAGAAAAATCTTAAAGATCAACATGAGCAATGATTTAACTCATCACAGATAATTTTTGTCACACTGTAATAATGTATCCTTGCTTCATATGCTGTATCCCATAATATACATATGAAACAAGAGCAAAGAAAATCTGCTTTCAAAGAATTGAAGGCAATTTTTCCTTCAATATTTTTATCATCATCAACCCCCCACCCCCAATACACACACACACACACACACACACACACACACACACACTATGCATGCACGTGCACATGCACTAAAATCAGAAACATTCCCTCCCCCACCCTTACCTCAATCATAGGAATGAGTATCCACACTGACCAAAATCCCATTCATGAATGTGTGCTTTTCTCTGGTTATCAACAAACATGCTTGATATCTTTATGGGATAAAAAAAAAGAGTTCGATATTAAGAAATACTATTAAAATGCAGCAGATATACTTAAAAAAAATAATCAGAAAGGCTTCCAAAAAAATAATATTGCAGCAAATTATACATAATAAAAAAAGTGACAATAACATTTTTTAAAGATCTACAACTCCCCCTTTCACCCACCTCACCCCCTTGCAAAAAAAAAAAAAAGAAGAAAAATAAATAATGCAGCAACAATAACCCCACTGACTTTGCATAAAGAAAGATACAAACCAAGATGGAATTGGAGAACACCCGAGTATAATAAGCACAGTGAATAGTACAAGACATCCATTTTTTCTAATTCGAGTAAGGATAATATTCCTTTCCAAAAAAAAGGAATAGTTTTATACAGACATAACTCACAGAACCTAACAGCAAAATCAGAATAACTCGCTGAAAAATCTGATGTCTCTAACCAACCTGGGCTCTAGAGATCAACCCACACAGGGAGAAAAAAGCAATAACAACAAATCCATGTGTTAAATATATCCTCATCAGCGAAGGAATCTTCACTGTCATAGTAATAACAATAAATCCGTGTGATGAATTTATCCTCATCGGCGAATGAATCTTCACTGTCATAGTAATAACAATAAATCCTGTGTGATGAATTTATCCTCATCGCGAATGAATCTTCACTGTCATAGTAATAACAATAAATCCATGTGATGAATTTATCCTCATCAGCGAAGGAATCTTCCTGATACTCCCACATAAGTTAACAACTGTGTATGATAAATAAAAAACAAACAAAACCAAACAAAACCTAAATATAAAAAAGACCCCAACACAACATTTTGTTTCCCAGATACTGGCAAATAAATGCAGTGAATAATATACAAAGTTCTGGAATATTCTCTGATACAGAGTCTGAAAAAAAAAATCCCAATACAGCACCATCACTTCCTGCCACTTATTCTAAACCATTTAGGAACAGTCAGAAGCTGAACACAAACATATGTTCAGCAAACACAAATGGCTCTGAAGACACAAACACACACACGTGTTCAGCAAACACAGCTTTGAGACAAACGTGTTCAGCAAACACAAACAGCTTTGAGACACAACCTGTGTTCAGCAAACAGTTTTGAAAACAACCCCCCCAAAAAGTCATCAGCAAATATAACTGTTTTAACTGTACCCAGTTCAGTGTGTGATCTATTCATCACAGCTGGACTCTTTAGATAAACAACCATTGAAATAATCCTAAAGTCTTTACCTGGATATTCTCAAAACACGAAGTTTAAACTCAAGCAAGTTAACAAGCTAACTGTTCACATATTGAATTGTAACATATTGATATGTCGCTTGTACTGTATGCAACTTTATTTTCCACCGAATTGTTTTGCATTATGTTGCTTCATATAGTGTAATATGTTGTAGTATATTGACTGTTTTTGGCAGAGAACAGTGGTTGTCTGGAATTCAAGCTGCTCCCCCTTAGAACTAACAAACTCCACAGTAAAGCGCCATTTTCTACTGTGCATGAGTGTTCTAAATGTACAGAAATACATGCACGCTTACGTATGTATGTACTAAGTTTTATTCATAAATCAACCTGTGTGCATGGTTTTGAACACAGATGCAAACAGAAACTCCGATTCATACACTTACGTTATTCCCTACGTCAAAATGCGCCTACGCAAGTGGTAGGGGGTAAAACCAGTCGCATATATATATAAAAAAAAAAATCTCTCCATTGGTCAACCTCAAGAGTGGGGATCTAAGTGATTCTGAGTGATCAATAACCAAATAAAAGGGGTGTTCCTATTATTGTCTTCTAAGATACACTTTTCTCGGGTATGTGGAGGAGGTTCAATACTAACTTTCTGTGCAAAGCATTCCCACACACTTATACGTCTATGGAGTTAGACATCAGGAAATACCAATCATGTCTACAACGAGATTTAAAATAGTTATTAATTCTTTTTTTATCTCCAGGTGGATGGCAGTTTTGTTAAAAATTTTGTTTTTTACATCCAATTCCCCTTATGGGGAATGGGATATGCCAATTTTGTCTCATTCCCACCGGGCCATGGCTTATTCTATCGAAAGGACGTTTTGGAGGTGGGCAATGATGTTACTGCATGGGTTTCCTCACGGAGCTTGGTAACAGTCTCATCGAAGGACTTTTGGGGAAGAATCACTTTAGAATCACTGAGAATCACTGTGAGACAGGTAGCAAAGACAGGTAGCAAAAGACACACTGGATAAGAAGTTCCCACAGAGAAACACATGTATACACATGCAGCCCTGAAGTCAGAATGTTACTACCTGCATGGTGGGCAAAAATGGTCGTATACACTAAAATCTCATCATTGGTGAACCTCGGAACACTAGGTCTGGAAAGGGGGGGGGGGGAAGCCCTGTTCCTGTGACAACACACCCTCCCTCCCCAGGGAGAGCAGCCTGAATTTCACCTAGAAAAAAAATCTGCTGTGGCTGAAAGTAGATACAATAAATAGCAATAAAATACAATACATAAGAATAGAATATATGTATTAGTGTGGTAACTTTATCATAATTTGCCATGACAAGCTTGATTCTAGGAGAAAGGGGAACTAGAAAAAATGACGCAGGTTAGGGGTCGTTGCCTCGGTTACACATGAGTACCTCCTCCCATTCCGGTTCATTGAACATGGGCAGGTAGGCACGCCTCTTCTGTAGCACCTCTGTTGGACAAACATGTGCACACAGACATGCATGCCCACTGACACACACACATACACACACATACACACACACCAATTAATCAACTTCTTAAATGCTTGTTTCAAGTGATATAAAATATTATATAACATGGATTTTAGTATGCTACTGGTCATACATGTACAACTGAATATCATAAAGAAACAACAATAAAAAACACAATGGAAAAAGCTAGAGAACTTTGAACAATTTACATCATGTGCCATGCACGCACACACAGAATACACACACCACATCACACACACAGAAATGGAGGGAGGGGGGGAGGGAAAGAACTAGAGAAAAAAAAAAGATGAGCTGTTTTGGGGGGGGGTTAATGAAGATAAGACATGTGAAGCACACACAGGGGGAAAAAAAAAGGTGTTCATGATCTGCATGCAACTGATGGCCATTTAAAAATAACAACAAAACGCATATAAACACACACACACACACACACAACATCCACACACACGCATCGACCCACCCACACCACACACACACACCATTACACACCCATTATCCTTGATATAAAAGAATAAAATAAAATAATTAAAATTGATTAAAAAAAAAAGAAGTAAAGATGTAATAAGAGTATGTAGGTATAATAAGATGTAGAAGTGTATGGCAGTGTATTGTAGTGTGTTATGAAGTAAAGATGTAGAAGTAGTATAAAAAGTAAAGATGTAGAAGTGATATATGAGTGATATATGTATGTTTATTATGAAGTAAAGATGTGAAGTGGTAGGAGAAAAAGATAAAACATAAATTTATATATAATTAATATATAAAGTGATAAAAAAAATATAAAAAAATATAACAAGAAACAAATGAACAAAAACAACACCCCACACACACACACCTATCATCACTCACACACTCTCTCTCTCTCTCTCTCTCTCTTGCTACCTTGAACAGTGACTTTAGGCTGCAGGTCGGTGAAGCGCACCACATCGTCGGGCGATAGCGACATCGGTCCAGTCCCCCCAGCCACCAGATGGTCCACATCATCACACACATCACAACACCAGGCACAGGTATGCCCACTGCGCCTCACGGTTCCTGATATATATAACAACAACACATCAACAACACATCATCACACACATCATCACACACAGCATCACACACATCATCACACACAGCATCACACACATCATCACACACATCATCACACACATCACAATCACACACATCATCCACACATCACATCATCACACACATCAGCAAACACCACACACAGGTACGCCCACTGCGCCTCACAGTTCCTGATACATATACCGTAAAATCCCTAGCATAAGCCCACCATCTAGCAAACGTCCACCCCCACTTTGGGCCAAAAGTTGTTTGTGCACAGGGGTAACTACCTAGCAAACGCCCCACCCTGCTTTTTTCAAAGACACTATGCTCACTTTCACTAGAATTTGTGCAGATTGTTCTAAAAGTCCTTTGACGATGCTTCCTGATGGCCGGAAGTTGGTTCTTGAATCTCTCTGTGCCATTTGTGCAAAATGCCGAGGCAACAGTCTTACACTGTATCTTTCAAATTGGAAGCCCTCCAGTATCTGGATAACGAAGCAGGTGGGAATGTTTCGGAGTGTGCCTGTGAATTTTCTGTGGCTAAGAAGAGGATCAGGGAATGGAGTGAAAACAGAGATAGACTTGAACAGCAGTACAAAAAAGACAAACAAAAACGGAAACTGTCAAAAGGACCAGCAGTTAGATCTGAACATGTCGACCAAGGTGTGCTGCATTATCTGGAAGATGAAAGATTTGAAGGCTGGGTATTGCGAAACAAGGATATACAACGGAAAGCGATGGAACTCGTTGGCCTTCTTTGCCTCAAAGTCCCTTTCTTCTATTTTCCTTCACTTCTACTCACATAACCTAACTCACATGCTTTCGGGGTTTGTATTCACTCAATTACACGGATGAGCACAAAAATTATTTTGTGCAAAGGGGTCTATCCCTAGCAAACGCCCACCCCCCAATTTTGACCTAAATCAGTGCACAGGGGGGGGTGGGCGTATGCTAGGGATTTTACGGTATATATTTTATTTTATTTTTTATTATTTTGGGGCTAAGAGGGTTAATGGTGCAGAAAAAAATTATCCAATAGGCAAACATCTCACCTTCCTGTGGACTTCTGACTCTGAGGATGTGATATGATGAATTAGGGTATGGCTGTGGTGGGGATATTGAAATGAACAGCATGGAAACAACAGGGCAGGAAAGTCACAGATGATGAGGAAGCAAAAAACAAAAAAAATATTTATGAATCTTGCCTTTCATGAACCTCAGAGCCTTAGTCAAAGAAGGGGGGAATAAGACAA
>CM060342.1:14248438-14305938 GCA_030674155.1 Stramonita haemastoma | reverse complement strand
TTGTGGGTTTCTGTATGTCTGGTGCTGTGCTGAGATTGAGTGTCCAGCTCTTTTGTGATCAGGTTTTAAGCTACAAACATTGCAGGACTTGAGGTGTGCTGTTTTGAGCTTCCTGAAATGTTCTCTTTGGACAAACTGTACTGTGCGCTGCCTGTGTCTGTTAAGGGAGCATATCTGGAAAAAGAATTCCTGTCATCACTGATATCAGACCTCTTCGGCTTTGAGTTTGGCAGAAAATTGTACCGAATTCGACAAAAACGAAATTATTTTGTTATCATTGGGGTCTCTGTGTTTCTTATAGGGAAACAGTAGAACTACTCTGCTGTTGGCTTGTCTTAAGCTTGTCATCTGCTGTCATTCTCTGTCTGTTTGTTTGATCTTGGTAAGTGGCCGATACGCTTTCCTTCTGTTGTTCTTTGTGGAGGGAAAAAAAGGGTGGCAGCTGTGAGGACTGAAATGGTTGTCTTTCCTTGTTTTCATCTCTTTGAAGTTGTCTTGATTGCTACCACTGTCCACCTGTTGACAGATATTGTTTATTTTTCAATACATCAGGATTTAGTTTGGGGGTGGTGGAGGGGTTTGTTGGTAGATTTTTTTGTTTGGTGTTGTTGGTTTGGTTTGTTTGTTGTTGTTTTTTGTTGGTTTGTTTGTTGTTTTGTATTGCTGGGTTGTTTTTTGGGGGGTTGGGGTTTTTGTGTTTTTTTTTGGGGGGGGGGGGGGTGTTTAGTGGTGATCTGATTTGACTGAGAATGAAATGAGATCTAAAATGTAATCATACAGTGTGTGTGTGTGTGTGTGTGTGTGTGTGTGTGTGTGTGTGTGTGTGTTAGCCATCCCAAGAGTCATAGTTTTTGATACTGGCAGGTACTTCAGGTTTGCAAAATGTTAACTCATATGTACATACTGTAGACTGTAGCACACACAAACACACACAACACCACACACACACACACACACAACACACACACACACACCACACACACACACAAAAACACATCTAGGGATTAGCCTGGTGGTTAGAGTGATGCACTCATGATCTGCTGATCTGGGTTCAATCTTGTTCAAGTAGGATTTCTCCTCTGAAGTTGACATCAGTACCAACTCCACTGTCTCGGAAAGTCCTTTGGATGAGACTATAAATAATAAAGTGAGCCCCGTGTGCAAAACATCAGAGATTATATTGCGCTTTTCAGAACAGTTGGCCATTTGTGGGCGGTGGAATGGAGGACAAAATTACAAAACTGCAACACACAGGGACTGAATGTAAAAAAGCACATGAATGCTTATTCATTATTTCTGAATAAAAAATAAAAGAAACACACACACCACACACACACTACAACACACACCACACCCCCGTGCGCCATACATTAGTACATACCAGATCGTATGTGTGTGCATGTGTTGTGTGTGGTGTACATGAGACACACTACACAAACACACACACACACACACACACACACACACACACACACACACACACACAACACACTGACACAGGAGGGGGAGGGTAGGCTAAGGGGGTGGATGGAGTAAGTGCTAGTTGAAAAAAAAAAATCAATTGACTTTATAAGCAACATTTTTCTCAAGTTAACACACACTGACACAGTGACACCCATGGGCTGTCCAACTGTGTAGTGTGTAACATGGCCTGTCTTGAGGACAGAAAACAGGAAGAATTCAATACTGTACTGTATTCATAGGTTACAACACACATCAGCTTGTGCGTATCAAGTATCCCAAACGACCGTTTCTGGTTTGAGGCCAAAGTCATGTGTTGTTGTTGTGATCGCAATTTAAGTCCCTGCGGATATCCCCGATATAGGGAATGGCCAAAGTCATCCTATGATTTTAGCTCAGTGACTGACATATTTCACTCTGCCAGCGCGTCCTCATCAACGTAACACAATTAAACCGTGGGCTATTTTCACGTGTGACTAGTTAAATCAATCAAAGTGTTCGAAGTCTTCCACAAGTCCCCCTCCCCCTCCCCCCTCCCCGAGTCTTAGCATACACAAGTGGTAGTAGTCTTTGCTTACATTCCCAAACTGGAGACACATCAGAAAAGCCAGCAGCATTCCGTGTGAGAACGGACACATCCTGAGTCCAGCAGTAGGACTCCGAGATCAACTGTGATCTGAAAGGAATGGTGTTTTCATGGCGAGGTGTGTGGTATTGGTTCGTGCACAATCCACGAAACCATCACACGTTGCCCCGGAAGTTGATAGAACATGTCCTTGACCTACTCTCAACTTTCAGTTTCTCACAGCGCTTGGATGTGTGAAACGACTTTATATCGGCTTCTACTACAACTAAAGGGACGGGATAGCTCAGTGGTCAGTGACTCGCTTTCCCCATGATAAGGTTAATTAAGGCAAGGCAAGGCAAGGCAAATTCTTTTATTCGAGGATAATAGATAAGCACTCATGTGCTTTTTTACATCCAGTCCTCGCCCTTTTCAGGGATAACATCAAGATAAAAAGATACTAAACAATAGAACTATACGCAGTACCAAACAACATACAAGAAATAAGTACACTACATATAATAAGGTAAGAGAAATGCGACAGTACATACATATAATAAGGTAAGAAAAATGCGCTCATTCAGAAGACGAAAATCAGAAGTCACAATAAAATAATTTTGATTATTAAAGAAGAAGAAAAAGAAAGAAAAAAAAAAACTAGAACAAAACAAACAAAACAAAACAACAACACACACACACACACACACACACACACACACACACACACACACACACACACACACACACACACACACACACACACACACACACACACACACACACACACACACACACACAAAACCCGCTAATAGATAAAGAGCAAACAGGAGAACATTACGAATAAACAACTGAAAACATCAATCTACGGCCATAAATTATGTCTAAAGTTATACAAGTCATATAAATCATACATTTGCATAAAAGGGGGAAAAAATAACTGATATCCTTATTTGAAGAGGGCGGGGGAGAAATACTATATCCAAAAAAAATCCCAGATGTTTAAAGAATTAGCAAAACATTTTTATAAATTGGATAACGATTTACACACACTCACATACTCTCACACACAGACACATACACCCACACAGACACACAGAAAAGAATTACCACACACACACACACACACACACACACACACACACACACACACACACACACACACACACACACACACACACACACACACACACACCACACCCATGCACACACACAGTGTTAGAGAGGGGGGGGAGGGATGGGGGGGGAGTGTGGTTTGTTATTTTTAATGCATCAAGTGGTTTAGAAGGTCATTTTTGAAGGTTGTTAATGATTGGTGTTGTTTAATTGAATCAGGAAGAGAGTTCCACAGCGTTAGGGCCCCTGAGTAAAGTAAACTGGATTTGAACCAGTCTACTCTTGGGATTGGGACACTTGGCTTTTCCATACTTCTGGAATGATTTATTGGGAATTTATCTTTTAAGGGTTTGGGGACATTTCCTGTCATTATCTTAAACATCATGATGCCTTTGTTATATTTTAGTCGTTGGTGTAGGGGAAGAATATTCAACTGAGTATAGTCCACTTCTATCAATGTTGTTTTCTTCAAAAGGACCAGTTTAAGACCACGTTTATACAGACTAAGTAACGGTTTCATGGTATTTGCACTGGCAGAATCCCACAGGGTTGCTGCATAGTCTATTGAGGATTGTATATACACTTAAAAGAACAGTTTCCTTGAATGGAAGTCAAGAAAGTGTTTGATTTTTAGTCAACTGGTAGACTTTTTGGGACAAGTATTTGCATAGATGAGATATGTGGTAGAACCAGCTGAGATTTTCATCGATTGTCACTCCTAGAACTTTGTGGTGAGTGGTTTGTTCAATTGCTTCCTTTTTTATGTAAATTTTAAACAGTTTAAGTGATAAATTTTGTCGCTTTTGTCTGGTGGTGATAAGCATGCATTTTGTTTTTTGGGGATGAATAGACATGTGGTTTTGTTCTGTCCATTTGACAAGTTCGTCAGTGCTTTTTTGTAATATGGTTGCAAGATAATCAATGTTGTTATGGCTCGTATGTATGGTTGTGTCATCAGCAAATAGTTCACATTTGGAATTGATATGTAGAGGAAGGTCATTTATGTATAATGAGAAGAGAATTGGTCCCAATATGGATCCCTGTGGTATTCCAGTGTTTAAGCAGCAACGAGCTGGTTAATAAGTGGATGGGTGACCGTTTGTGCGCCTTGGCTTCGGTGCAGCCCCCCAGTTCACCCAGCTGTGAATGGGTACTTTAATCATCCCAGGAAGGGCAATTACAATACTGACACGCATATTGATAGGAATTTATAATTATTTATACCACTTTGTGTCACAGCAGATTTCTATTCATGGGGCTGCCCTCCCCAGGTAGAGTGCGTCACCACAAGTGCAGCGCCACCTTTTCTTTCTTTTTCCTGTCTGCAACTGTATTTGTTTCCCTATCAGAGTGGCTTTTTTCACATAATTTTGCCAGGGACAATCCTCTTGTTGCCGTGGGTTCTTTGACGTGCGCTAAATAATGACGTGTGACACACGGTTTATCGTCTCATCCGAAAGACTAGCGCCCAGACCACCACTCATGGTCTAATGGATGGGGAAAAAGGTTTGGGCCCAAACGGGATTCCAACCACCGCACACTCCGACCTGGACTTTTCGCTCTCTAGGCAGGCGCGTTACCTCTAGACCACCGATCCACCCGATGGCCTGAAGGAGGACGGATAGCCTAGTGGTCAGAACATTGCGCTGGCAATTTGACCACCCGGGTTCGAGTCCGGTCGAGGAAATTTTCTTCCTGGAGTTAACATCAGTGCTGACTCCACTCTCCCCAAAAGTCCTACGGATGAGACTGTACACCGAGGCCCCGTGTGCGAACGCACGCAGAACATTTTGCGCACACGTTAAATCCCGTTCCGCTTTTCGTAAGAGTAGGCCATCGTGTGCCGGTGGGAACAGATGACATTTACAAAACTGCATACACACGGGGATTGGCTGTAAAAAGCACAAGAGTGCTTATTCCATTATCATCGATATAAAAGAATGAAATAAATAAATTTATATTAAAAAATAAATAAATAAGGGCCATAGCCTATCGCCAGACACCACCACTCATGGTCCAATGAAAGGGAGAGAATCTGGCTCCCGACAGGATTCAAACCAACAACCTCTGGCCTTCTGGACATATACATCACCACCACTACAACGATGTTGGCAGAACCAAATGCTTTCAGTGTGTTTGTAGTAACATAACAAGATGTCGGCAGAGACAGCCTCTGATGTCGGTACACAAGATAGGTAAGGTCCATCTTCACCTTCACCTATCCCGTTGTCTTGTAGACTGTTGGGGCACCACTGAAGATTTTGCAACCAGCTTCCTCCACTCCTCCCGGTTTTCAGCTTTTCGTAGCAAGTCGTTCCACTCAAGGCCAGATAGATGAGATACAGACAGATAAAGAAAGACTGGAGACAGTGACAAAATTGATATGCAGATTATTATTATTATTATTATTATTATTATTATTATTATTATTATTATTATTATTATTATTATTATTATTATTATCATTATTATTATTATTATTATTATTATTATTATTGTCTTTGTTTTTTTTATGCATCCCAAAGGAATGTAAAAGACTGATGTGTATTCTCCACTCTTTTTTGTGTGTGTTTTTTTGGTATAGCATACATTATAACACGTGAACATGCAAGTTTACATACAGACCTTGCAGTGAGAGGAGAGAGAGAGAGAGAGAGAGAGAGAGAGAGAGAGAGAGAGAGAGAGAGAGAGAGAGAGAGAGAGAGAGAGAGAGGAGTAATGCATGCTCAATTATTTGGATGAAACTGTAAACCGAGACCCCGTGTGCGAACCTTGCAGAACATCTGGCACACACTTAAAATCCTGTTCCGCTTTTTGTAAGAGTAGGCCATTGTGCACCGGTGGGAACAGAGGACAAGATTTAGAAAACGGCATACACAGGGGGACTTGATGTAAAAAAAAAAAAAAAGGACATGAGCCTTATTCCATCATCCTCGATATAAAAGAATAAATAAAAATATTTAAAAAATGAAAATAATAACACACAACTGATACTATGCAGCTACAGCCAACTAAAAAGTCAATCAAGTGTGAGGAGTTGTTTTTCAAACTCCCTGGCTCCAAGATCATATCTCTGCATGAAATTACAACTGTTCTCCTTGTTTGTGTACATTGTTTTCTGTCAGGCTGGCCTTTTCTCATCAGAATTTTGCCATAACAACTGGTTTGATCTCTTATGGTGTGTTCTGTGTGTGTGTGGTGTGTGTGTGTGTGTGTGTGTGTGTGTGTGTGTGTGTGTGTGTGTGTGTGTGTGTGTGTGTGTGTGTGTGTGTTGTGTGTGTGTGTGTGTGTGTGTGTGTGTGTGTGTGTGTGTGTGTGTGTGTGTGTGTGTGTGTGTGTGTGTGTGTGTGTGTGCCTGTGTGTGTGTTGCTCCCCCCCCCCCCCCCTAACGTGTGTGTACTTTGGTTTAGTACAACAAGAAAAAACAATAAAAAGAAAAGAAAATTTCATATGCATTTTAGATAAGACAAATGTAGCAATTTGTGCAAGGAGAGACAACTTTATGTGGACTGCTTACCAACCTTGAAATGAACTAGCTTTCCCCCAAACATCTCCCCCCCTTCTTTTTGATATAAAATCAATATCGAAAAACAATATCAATTAAGAACATTATTGCAAGTAGTATGCTACAGAGGACTGTGGAAAATATTTTCTTAATGCGTGTTTGATGTAGACGTTTATTTAATAAATATCATTATTTCCTTTCTCCTAACCATTTCCACGGAGAAGAGTGTATGTACCCGTTATATAACACAAGCGGAATAAGATTCTGCCGGAGCATTGTGTCAGTGTGTGACACTTCTGAGGCGGGCTGCAGACCCTCGGGCCAATCCGTCCAGAAGCAAAATGTCTCCACTGAACACAGTTAGATGAACTCCCGCTGTCTGTGGTCGCACGGTCGAGTTCACCCCCCCCCTGCCTGAGGACCTCCTGTAAAGGTTGGTTCAATGATGGCAGTGTAGTTTCTCAATGCTCTAATCGGCACTACACGTGGTAGTCTGCCATTTTTGGCACAGACACGAGTAAAATACTCTGTATATTACCAAGTTCTAACGTTTGCTGTGCTATTCAAACACAAGAAATACTTCAGTCTTTCAGCTTGGCTCAGCTCTAAAGGTTTGTCTATTACCAATGTAAGCTAGGAGCAAAGGCTTTGGAGAGAGAGAGGAGCAAAATATTCTGTCATACTTGCAAGTTGTTGTGCTCTCAAAAGAAAAGATACTTCAGTCTTTCAACTTGGCCCAGCCTTAAAGGTTTGTCTGTTACCAATGTAAGCTAGGAGCCAAGACCTATGTTACAATGTTGTTGTTTAGAATGTCCTGTTCAGTTCTTCATGACAGTGTTGTGGTATTCTTTTTGCATGGTATTGTTGTTGGTTTTTTTGTTGTTGTTTTTTATTGGACTGTATTTTGTGTTGCTGTACACCACTTTCAGTCACACCTACCAGCCTGCAGTCTCTTTGCATAAAAATCAGGGCTACTGGTCCAAAGGACCAGAGAAAACAGCTTGCCACAGTGCTGCTGCTGCCTTGTCCTTGCCAGTCTGTGTGCTTTTTCATATCAAAGTGGCCTTTTTTCGGCCAACTTTTGCCAACCACAACTTGATATCTTGTTTCTGTGGGGTTTTCATTCTTTTTCTATTTTTTTGAACAATGTTTTCAAGCATGTTGAGATTGGGACTTTAGTTTCAACAGTTTTGTTTTTTAAACTATGTTTAGATGCATGTTGAGAGAGGACTTTAGCTTGGACAGTGGTGTGGTAAATAAATAACCATGTTACTGCTGTATATGTCACATCTTTAGAAAGCCACATGAGACAGAGACATGAACAAGCAGTTTGGAAAAAAATGGTGGTGGTGGGAAGCAATGGCCACGTGACTACAGTCCTGTGTGAGGCTGAAGACGGGGGACAAGTTGGCCTAGTGGTCAGAACATTGTGCTGGCAATTTGACACCCTGGTTCCAATGCTGACTCCACTCCCCCGAAAAGTCTTTCGGATGAGATTATAAACCGAGGCCCCGTGTGCGAACGCACGCAGAACATCTTGCGCACATGTTGAATCCTGTTCCGCTTTTCGTAAGAGAAGGCCATTGTGTGCTGGTGGGAACAGATGACAAGATTTACAAACTGCATACACACGGGGACTGGATGTAAAAAGCACATGAGTGCTTATTCCATTATCCTCGATATAAAAGAATCAAATGAAATACAATCTCAAATCAAATCAGCGTGTATGACTGTTTTGAAGTATTGCGACATAATACAGACAATACTACTTCGACTTCAATCCCTAAAGTCGGAATATGGCTACATGTGTGGTTGGCAAAAACACAAAAATCTCACCTTTGTTGAGTCACGTACCTCTATATTAGAAGAACAAAGAAGGTGGGGAGGGGGGGGGAGCTCTCCGATTTCACAGGATTTTTTTTTTTTTTTTTTTTTTTGGGGGGGGGGGGGGTTGTAAAAGAGAGTACAGATTATTATGATAAGAGATTGTCATGGCTGAAGACAATCTCAACACAACACTTTACAGCATAACAACAAGCATTGGCAGCTTTTTTTCAACATTGATATTCTCACCAGGTGTGGACCTTTTACTTTTCTTGCTGAAGGTTCTTTTATTTATTCTTTTTATTTATTTATTTATTTATTTATTTATATTGAGGAAAATGGAATAAGCTTTCATGTGCTTTTTATACATTTAGTCCCCGTGTGTATGCGGTTTTGTTAATTTTGTCATCTGTTCCCACCAGCTCACAATGGCCTGCTCTTTCGAAAAGCGGAACAGGATTTAATGTGTGGGCGAGATGTTCTGATGCGTTGGCACACGGGGCCTCGGTTTATAGTCTCATCGAAGGACTTTCTTGTTTTGTTTTTTTCGTACATGTGCCCAGTGTGTGTGTGGAGTGAGACCTTGCTCTAGAAGCAATATCTGTCAAGCCCAGTCCAGTCAAGTCCAAAACACTTTAATCATCCCATGAAGGGCAATTACAATACTGACATGCACATTGATACAAATTTATTCATACCACTTTGTGTCACAGCAGATTTCTCTGCGTGAAATTCGGGTTGCACACGTCGGGAAGAGCGCGTCGCCGCAAGTGCAGCACCACCTTTTTTTTCTTTTTCCTGTCTTCAACTGTATTTGTTTCCGTAGCAAAGTGACTTTTTTTTAAACAGAATTTTGCCAGGGACAACCCTCTTGTTGCCGTGGGTTCTTTTACGTGCGCTAAATAATGACGTGTGACACACGGGACCTCGGTTTATCGTCTCATCCGAAAGACTAGCACCCAGATCACCACTCATGGTCTAAAGGATGGGGGAAAAGTTTTGGGTCCAAACGGGATTCGAACCACCACACACTCCAACCCGGACTTTTCGCTTTCTAGGCAGGCGCGTTACCTCTAGACCACCGATCCACCCGATGGCCTGAAGGGCTATAGCCTATTATCACCTGACACCACCACTCTTGGTCCAATCTTTTGGATGAGACCATAAACCCAGGTCCCGTTTGTTACACATCATTTTTTAGCGCACGTAAAAGAACCTACGGCAACAAGGGGGTTGTCCCTGGCAAAAGTCTGTAGAAAAAAAGCCACTCTGATAGAGAAACATAGACAGTTGCAGACACAAAAAAGAAAAGAAAAAAATGGGTAGGCGCTGCACTTGTGGCGACGCGCTCTCCCGGGTAGAGCAGCCCGAAATTTCACGCAGAGGAATCTGCTGTGACATAAAGCCGTATATTAAAAAAAAAATGAAAGGGAGAGAATGTGGCTCCTGACAGGATTCAAACCAACAACCTCTGGCCTTCTGGACATATACATCACCACCACTACACAATGGATCACAGAACCAAAGGCTCTCAGTGTGTTCCTAGTAACAAGGTGTAAGTAGACAAGATAGGTAAGGTCCATCTTCACCTTCACCTATCCCGTTGTCTTGTAGACTGTTGGGGCACCACTGAAGATTTTGCAACCAGCTTCCTCCACTCCTCGCTGTTTTCACCTTTCCGTAACAAGTCGTTCCACTCAAGGCCAGATAGATAAGATACAGACAGAGAAAGAAAGACTGGAGACAGTGACAAATATGCAGATGATGATGATGATAATGATGATTGTTGTTGTTATTATTATTGTTATTATTATTATTTTTATTATTATTATTATTATTATTATTATTATCATCATCATCATCATCATCATCATCATCATCATCATCATCATCATCATCATCATCATCATCATCAATATTATTATCAGTAGTAGTAGTAGTAGTAGTAGTAGTAGTAGTAGTTAGTAGTAGTAGTAGTAGTATTGGCTTTGTTGTTGTTTTAACATCAAAAAGGAATGTGAAAGACTGATGGATATTTTCTCTATTTTTTCGTATGACATAAATTATAACAAGACATTAACATACAAGTTTACATACAGACCTGGCAGTTAGAGTGCAGCACTCGCGATGTGATGGTCCCTGTCTGAACAACTACCGAGACGCCCGTTCAAAGGATTTTTTCCTTGGGTTTAACATCACAACTGACTTGACCCCACTCCCCAGAAAGTACTTCTGATGAGACTATAAACCTGGATCCCGTATGTGAACACACGCAGAACATCTTGCGCACACGTTAAACCCGTTTTGCCTTTCAGAAGAGTAGGTTATTCATGCTGGTAAGAACGAATGACAAAATCTAAAGGACCCCCCCCCCCCCCCCCCACACCCCCCAGATAAACGCATGCAGCACTGGTATCATGTCTAGACACCCACAAAGTCAGAACGTAGCTACCTTGATGGTGGGCAAAAACGGTCGCATACGCAAGAATTTTACCAGAAGTAAACCTCTTAGGTCAAGCTGAGGAACAACAACAACAACAACAACATAAAGCCACACAAAAACCGCTTACTAGATTGTCATCTAAACGACAAAGATACAAGAGGGTTCATGCACTGGCGGCCCTGAAGACCAGCACACCATCTACCTACAGGCTTACAGCAAATGAGGGACAGAGGGCGATGAAGGGGGAATACGAAGGAACCAATATCAACAACAAGATGCAGGAAGAGGGGAACAGCAAGGAATAGACTTAAAACAAGGAGAGAGATTTGATTTGATTTGATTTGATTTATTCTTTTATATCGAGGATAGTGGAATAAGCACTCTTGTGCTTTTTTTTTCATCCAGTCCCCGTGTGTATGCAGTTT
Organism: Stramonita haemastoma; assembly: GCA_030674155.1. NCBI lineage: Eukaryota > Metazoa > Mollusca > Gastropoda > Neogastropoda > Muricidae > Stramonita > Stramonita haemastoma. The sequence continues at coordinate 14,294,602 of CM060342.1, read as the reverse complement.
TGTTTAATGTCATCTGTTCCCACCGGTACACGATGGCCTACTCTTACGAAAAGCGGAACAGGATTTAACGTGTGCGCAAGATGTTTTGCGTGCGTTCGCACACGGGGCCTCGGTTTAAAGTCTCATCCAAAGGACTTTTTGGGGAGATTGGAGTCCACACTGATGTTAACTCCAGGAGAAAAATCTCCTCGACTGGACTCGAACCCGAGTCTTCAAATTGCCAGCGCAATGTTCTGACCACCAGGCTATCCGTCACCCAGAGAGAGAGAGAGAGAGAGAGAGAGAGAGAGAGAGAGAGAGAGAGAGAGAGAGAGAGAGAGAGAGAGAGAGAGAGAGAGAGAGAGAGAGAGAGAGAAGGCAAGACAAGGCAAATTCATTTATTTCGAGGATAATGAATAAGCACTCGTGTGTTTTTTTACGTCCAGTCCACGCCCTTATCAGGGATAAGATCAAGAGAGAGAGAGAGAGAGAGAGAGAGAGAGAGAGAGAGAGAGAGAGAGAGAGAGAGTAATGCATGCTCAACTCAGGTCCATCGATAAATAGCAATAGAAAAGTAAAGATTCCCACTTCGGTACTCCTTGGCCTACGGTTGTGATTTTATCACAATGGAAAAACTGAAAATCTTATCTTTAAAAAAAAGATGATCATATAAACCTTTAGACGAAGTTGAAATCCATATGCAGCAACCTTCAAAAAGAGACTGTACCATTTCCTTTGTCTACCCTGACCAATATAACTATGTGTCCATTGCCCTCTTGGTAGGGAAATCACAGCATTTCATTTGTCCCTGATTAACCTGCTGCACACAGCACTGAAAAAAACACATCACTAGTGTGTGTGTGTGTGTGTGTGTGTGTGTGTGTGTGTGTGTGTGTGTGTGTGTGTGTGTGTGTGTGTGTGTGTGTGTGTGCAAAAACAACAACAACAACAACAACAACAACAACAACACACACACACACACACACACACACACACACACACACACACACACACACACCTCGTGGGGACGGTATAGCCTAGTGGTCAGAACATTGAGCCTGCAGTTTGACGACCTGGGTTCGATTCCCCTTCGAGGGATTTTCCCCTGGAGTTAACATCAGTGCATACTTCACTCTCCCCAAAGGTCCTCGGATAAGACTATAAACCAAGGCCCCGTGTGCGAAGGTATGCAGAACCTCTTGCGCGTTAAAATCCTGTTCCGCTTTTCGTAAGAGTAGGCCATTGTGTGCCGGTGGGAACAGATGACAAGATACAAACAGGGACTGGATGTAAAAAAAAAAAGGACAAGAGTGCTTATTTCAGTATCCTTGATATAAAAGAAAGAATGAAAACACACACACACACAACTGATACTATGCAGCTACAGCCAACTAAAAAGTAACTCAACTGTGAGGAGTTGTTTTTCAAACTCCCTGACTCCAAGACCATATCTGTGCATGATATTGCAACGGCTCTTCTCGTCTGTGTCCATTGTTTTTTGTAAGGCTGGCCTTTTTTCTACAGAATTTTGCCAGAACTGGCTTGATCTCATATGGTGTGGGCTCTCTCTGTGTGTGTGTGTGTGTGTGTGTGTGTGTGTGTGTGTGTGTGTGTGTGTGTGTGTGTGTGTGTGTGTGTGTGTGTGTGTGTTTTACTCCCCCCCCCCCCCAACATGTGTGTTGAAAAAGGGTCTTTGGTATAATACAACAAGAAAAAAACAAGAAAAAGAAAAGAAAATTTCATATGCGTTTTAGATAAGACAAATGTAGAAGTTTGTACAAGGAGAGACAACTTTATGTGGACTGCTTACCAACCTTGAAATGAACTAGTTTTCCTCCAAAACATCTCCCCCTTCTTTTTGACATGAAATCAATATCGAAAAACAATATCAATTAAGAACATTATTGCAAGTAGTTCGCTACAGAGGACTGTTGACAATATTATCTTAACGCCTGTTTGATGTCACTGTTTATTTCAATAATATCATTATTTCATTTTTCCTTACCACTTCCAAGGAGAAGAGTGTATGCAACGGTTATATAACACGAGCGAAATAAAATTTTGCCGGAGCATTGTGTCAGTGTGTGACACTTCTGAGGCGGGCTGCAGACCCTCGGGCCAATCCGTCCAGAAGCAAAATGTCTCCACTGAACACAGTTAGATGAACTCCCGCTGTCTGTGGTCGCACGGTCGAGTTCAAACCCCCCCTGCCTGAGGACCTCCTGTAAAGGTTGGTTCAATGATGGCAGTGTACTTCTCAATGCTCTAATCGGCACTACACGTGGTAGTCTGCCATTCTTTTGCAAAGACAGGAGGAAAATACTGTGTATATTAGCAAGTTCTAACGTTTGCTGTGCTATTCAAACACAAGAAATACTTCAGTCTTTCAGCTTGGCTCAGCTCTAAAGGTTTGTTTATTACCAATGTAAGCTAGGAGCTAAGGCTTTGGAGAGAGAGAGAGAGAGAGAGAGAGAGGAGCAAAATATTCCGTTATACTTGCAAGTTTTAATCTTAGCTGTGCTTGATCAAGAACAAGAAATACTTCTATTTCAGCTTGGCCTAGGTTTGTCTATTACCAATGTAAGCTAGGAGCCAAGGCCTATGTTACTATGTTGTGGTTTAGAATGTCCTGTTGACTTCTTCCATGACTGAGTTCTGGTATTCTTTTTGCATGGTATTGATTTTTTTTTTATTGGACTGTGTTGTATGTTGCTGTACACTACTTTCAGTTACACCTACCAGCCTGCAGTCTCTTTGCATAAAAATCAGGGCTACTGTCCCAAAGGACCAGAGAAAACAGGTTGCCCCAAGTGGGCTGCTGCCTTTCCTTTGCCCGTCTGTGCACTTTGTTTTTTTCATATGAAAGTGGCTTCTTCCTGCAAAAGTTTGCCAGGAACAACTTGTCATCTTGTTTCTGTGGGTTTTTCATGCTTTTCTTTCTTTTCCTTAATGTTTTGAAGCATGTTAAAATTGGGACTTTGGTTTCGAGAGTGGGTTTTTTGTTGTTGTTGTTTTTAAAACGATGTTTACATGCATGTTGAAAGAGGACTTTGGCTTCAACAGCCGTGGGGTAAATGACTATGTTACTGCTGTAAATGTCAGATCTTTGGTAAGCTACAAGTGACACAGAGACATGAACAAGCAGTTTGGAAAAATGGTGGTGGTGGGAAGCAATGGCCAGGGGACCACAGTCCTGTGTGGGCTAATGATGGGGACGGGATAGCCTAGTGGTCAGAACATTGCGCTCGTAATTTTGACAACCCTGGTTCGATTCCCGTTGGAGGGGATTTTTCCCCTGGAATTAACATTAGTGCTGACTCCACTCTCCCTCAAAAGTGTTCCGGATGAGGCTATAAATCGAGGCCCCGTGTGCGAACGCACGCAGAACATCTTGTGCACACGTTAAATCCTGTTCGGCTTTTGGTAAGAGTAGGCTATTGTGTGCCGGTGGGAACAGATGACAAAATTGACAAACGTGCACACGCACGGGGACTGGATATAAAAAAGCACATGAGTGCTTATTCCATTATCCTCGATATGAAAAGAATGCATAAATAAATAAGTAAATAAATAAATAAATGCCAATGTGTTCGAATGGGAATGTGCAGCAGCCTCAACAGAGAAAAAAGCAAAGGACTGCGTGTGCCGATTTATAAAACCAGGAATAGAAACACGCAGCAAGCAAACTGGGCACACTACACAAAGGCGGAAGGACAGTGTAGAGCAAACACACAGAAGAAGCCTACATGCACGTGTTTTTAGGGACAATGGCCGTTCTGCGTGGCCTCCTTTGTTTCTGTGTGGGGTGACCCCACATTGGCTTCAACAACAATCCTTGAGTGTACCCCAGCCCCCTTCACCCCCTCCCCCCCATCACACACACACTTAAAAAACAAAACAAAACAAAAAAACCCACGGCTGTAGCTTCTGTGTCGGACTTTTCTTCGTGGCAGGTTCATTTTGTTTTCGTTTTCTTATCAAGCTGTCGCAATTTAATGTACATTGCTCTCTCTCTCTCTCTCTCTCTCTCTCTCTCTCTCTCTCTCTCTCTCTCTCTCTCTCTCTCTCTGCCTTGCCTTGCCTTCCTTCTCTCTCTCTCTCTCTCTCTCTCTCTCTCTCTCTCTCTCTCTCTCTCTCTCTCTCTCTCTCTCTCTCTCTCTCTCTCCTTAAATTAACTACTTAATGAAGTTAATTATTTTACTTTCCCCCCCTTTGTTTCCTAAATGTAGGTTAATAACAACCACTAGACCTGTACAGCTTGCGTGTTGGTAATTGCCTATGTACAAGCTTTATCACCCGTACCCAGTTGTTTTAGAGTTTAAAAAAACCAACTAGTTTTGGGGGACCGTTTTCCGAAAGGTAGAACAGTTTTAACATGTAGGCTAGCAAACTGTTCCGTGTGCTTTCACACACAGGACCTCGGTTAATAGTCTCAATCGAAGGACTTGCGGCGGAGTGGAGTCAGGACTGATGTTAACTCCGGGGGGAAATTTTCCTTGAACAGACGTCGTTTCGGTGGTGGCTGGAACCTGCGCTCAAACCAGACCCTCGAGCCTACAGCAATGCTCTGACCACGAGGCCATCCCGTCCCTGTCATCTCGCCCCCACAAGAGCAGTGTCACCTTTCTCCCTGTCTGCATGTGTATAATTTCGTGATAATTATCTGAGACTGGCTTTTTCCATCGGAACTTCTACCAGGGACAACTCTATCATTATTGTGGGTTCTTTAATGCGCCCTAGTTTGACGAAAAAATCGAACTGAATGTCAAAGTCATTCGGATGAGACTATAAACCGAGGTCCCGTGTGCGAACGCACGCAGAACATCTTGCGCACACGTTAAAATCCCGTTCCGCCTTTCATAAGAGCAGGCCATGGTGTGCCGGTAGGAGCGGATGACAAAATCATATAAAAAAGAGACCAGCATGCACACAGGTGTCGTGTTTAGACACCATCCCTGAGGGGAAAAAAAATAATGGGTAGGCGCTGCACTTGTGGCGACGCACTCTCCCCGGGGAGAGCAGCCCGAATTTCACGCAGAGAAATCAGCTGTGACATAAAGTGGTATAAAATAAAATAAAAAATAAAAAAAATATCCCGTCCCCGTCACCTCGCCACAAGAGCAGTGTCACCTTTCTCCCTGTCTGCATGTGTTTAATTTCGTGATAATTATCCGAGACTGGCTTTTTCCATCGGAACTTCTGCCAGGGACAACTCTATCATTATTGTGGGTTCTTTAATGCGCTCTGATTGCATGTTACTCACGGAGCCTGAGTTTAGTTTTTTTTCATCTCAAAAACTAGCACCCAGACCACCACTCATAGACTTGTGGACGGAAGAAAAGGCGGGTTTAGATGAGGATTAAACCCTCAACTTCTTGCTCCCCCAGACGAATGCAATACCTCTTGACCAACGATATGCTGTATTCAAATAAAGGGGATTTCCCCCCAACCTTTCACATGTTTACATAATTGTGTGTGTGTGTGTGTGTGTGTGTGTGTGTGTGTGTGTGTGTGTGTGTGTGTGTGTGTGTGTGTGTGTTTGAAATCTGTTAATCTCATTTGTGAACAGCCGCATGTGTGTGAATAATCTGACTGCAAGCAATTTGATTTGCTTGCTTTACAGGAGTCAGCGCTATAAAAATTCCCTATAGAAATTATCATCATCATCATCATTACTATTACTATCATTATCATATTTACATATATGCGTAGCCTACATACGTAGTTTTTTTTATTAATTTTTATCTTATTTTATAAAAGATATTGTCTCTGTCTCTCTCTCTGTCTCTCTCTCTCTCTGTGAAAGAATTTGATTTGATTTGATTCTATCTCTCTGTCTCTGTCTGTCTGTCTGTCTGTCTGTGAATTTTATATGTGTGCAGGAATGCGCTGTGTATCAAGTGCATGGATAAAACCATTTATGGCCATATTGGGTGCGATATGTAGTGCCTGGTCTTCTCCTCTACTTATTTATTTATAACTCTGCTGGAAGTCTGCCTGCTGGCATCTGCCGACACGTTCCGATATCCGAGCAGCTCATTAAAAGTTTCACTAAAAAAAAAGACACGATTGAATTGAAGAAAAAAGGCGGGGGAATGAGCTGAGTAGGCAGAAGATAGGGAAGAGAGAGAGAGAGAGAGAGAGAGAGAGAGAGAGAGAGAGAGAGAGAGAGAGAGAGAGAGAGAGAGAGAGAGACAGAGACAGACAGAGAGAGAGAGAGAGAGAGAGAGAGAGAGAGAGAGAGAGAGAGAGAGAGAGAGAGAGAGAGAGAACTTTGAAAACTTTCTTTATTCAAAGAGGGTAATAGAATAAGCAAAAATTGCTTTTTTACATCCAGCCCTCGGAAAAGACCCCCCCCCCCCCCCCCCCCCCCCAACACACCCAAAACAAAAGACAAACAAGAGAGAGAGAGAGAGGAGAGAGAGAGAGAGAGAGAGAGAGAGAGAGAGAGAGAGAGAGAGAGAGAGAGAGAGAAGAGAGAGGTAAGGGAAAAAGAATAAACAAAGGGAGTGATAGGAAAGGGGAATTTTCTTGCACATAATTTCTAGAAAGTGGGGATGCTATTTATACAGAAAGAGCCACCAGTATTCCACGGGAATATTAGGCCTATGCCTTTCTTCTTCTTCTTTTAAAAATAACAACAAAATGCTCTAGACTCTTCAGCGTTTTGTCGAATTATTTTGTTTTTGGGGGTGGTCATTCTTATCCTGTATTGCTTTTACATTTTGCTAAATGACGCGCCTGTATGCATTTAGATCCAGACACGTCGGAGTCTCATGATCATGTGTAGCAGGCCTATTTGCATTTATAGGTAAAGGATGTAGGCCTAACTGATCGTTGTTAATATTAAGTAGGTCAGCGTCGAGTGTGGTTACGGAGTGGATGGGTGACCGTTTGCGCGCCTTGGCTACTATACAGTACAGTTCCCCCAGTTGTAAATGGGTACCTGCCCTCTTTAGGGTCAGGGAAGGTAAAGCAGCGAGGGAGAGGAGATGGGCGCCGCCCTTAACATGCTGGCCCCTAGAGAAGCTGAGGTCTCTGACGCCTCGCTCCCCTACGACCACACAGGTTATGGGACATCTTTACCTTACCTGTTTTGGGTCAGAAAAAGCTATTCGGAAAATAACAAAGTTTTCGAATACTTTATAGTCCTTTTGTTTCTTGGCTAGTAAATTGGTTCACACACACACACACCCACACACAGAGAGAGAGAGAAGAGAGAGAGAGAGAGAGAGAGAGAGAGAGAGAGAGAGAGAGAGAGAGAGAGAGAGAGAGAGGAGAGAGAGAGATTTGATTTATTCTTTTATATCGAGGATAATGGGATAAGCACTCTTGTGCTTTTTTTCATCCAGTCCCCGTGTGAATGCAGTTTTGTAAATGTCATCTGTTCCCACCGGCACACGATGGCCTACTCTTTCGAAAAGCGGAACAGGATTTAACGTGTGCGCAAGTTGTTCTGCGTGCGTTCGCACTTGGAGCCTCGGTTTAAAGTCTCATCGGAAGGACTTTTGGGGAGACAGGAGTCTGCACTGATGTTGACTCCAGGAGAAAAATCTCCTCGATGGGACTCGAACCCAGGTTGTCAAATTGCCAGCGCAATGTTATGACCAAGAGATTGATTGATTGATTGATTTATTCTTTTATATCGAGGACAATGGAATAAGCACTCTTGTGCTTTTTTTACATCCAGTCCCCGTGTGTATGCAGTTTTGTAAATGTCATCTGTTCCCACCGGCACACGATGGCCTACTCTTACGAAAAGCGGAACAGGATTTAACGTGCGCGCAAGATGTTCTGCGTGCGTTCGCACACGGAGCCTCGGTTTAAAGTCTCATCGGAAGGACTTTTGGGGAGAGAGAGAGAGAGAGAGAGAGAGAGAGCAATGCTTTACACACACACACACACATGACGTTTGTCTAGGCTAGGCTGGGCTAGGTTAGCCCAGTTTAGGCTAGGCCTAGGCTAGGCCTACCGCACGTCACACACACTCAAAATGAGACAGGCACACTCACACATGGGCTTAGGCCCTAGATCTAGGCCTAGGGCCTAGTAGCCTACATACACAATGGCACAAACACTGGGTTAGGGTAGCCTAAGGTAGCCTAGGCCTACAGTAGCCTATGCATCTCAGGTGTTCGTTGTTCAAAGTCGATAAAATTTGGTTGAGAAAAAATCAAATTCCACTGACAAAAAAATCATTATTTAAAATTTGTTGTATTTATATATCAACGCTTGCAGAAATGTCCTATTGGCATACCAGAAAGTGCATAATTTAACCGAAAATTTGATATTTCTTCCACTTTTTCTCCGTTGAGTTATTTTAAACAGCTCTTACGGGAGACCACTCTTATCATTGTTTATAATCTGGGCATGCGAAAAAGCACTGTAAGTTTTCTCTTCTTTTTTTGACATTGTGACAGTCTGCAGCTTATTTTCATATTTATATTTGGAATTTTCTTGTTACCAAACATTTCATGAGTGTTTTAGGTATATAAGTTATCCGTTTTGAATAGAAATTCGGTAAATTCTTTGCCGTCTCCCTTAAATAGTAAGATCGCGGTCGTGTCGATATTTCTGGAAAATGAAAGCCAGCTTAGTGTGTTACACACAGTTAGCTTGCTGGTTATGATAACGGTAGTTGCTTGATACAGTCCAAAAATCGATTAATTCTGCTGAGATACTGATGTAATACCAAACAAAGCTGGTCACGCTTGTGTCAATCCACACGTATCACTACGTAGTCAGAGCGCTGAGTCACATGTGCCTGGCCTGTGACCAGCGGTCATCTCACCTTCAACATGACGTGATCGACACGTTCCTGCAGAGATTTGAAATTCTTAATCGAAAGGTGGATAGGTTTTTGAACATACGCACTTCTGGCTTAGCCTCTGTCTCTCAAGAAGTTTGTAAGCTTTCAGATTTTTTTTTTCACTAATTAAAACTTATACTGTAATAGTAATACTAATACTAGTAATACTGTAATACTACTAATACTGTAATAGGCAACATTATCATTAAGAAATAGTATTGGCAGTGTCATTAAACTCATTATTTTATGGTTATATTTGCTTATAGCCATTTATTTCATGTCATCTAATGATATAATCACTTTTTATATGATATAAATTTTTATTTCATTATATATTTAACTGAATGATTTTATTCTCATTTTAAAATCTTTTTCAAGTCTTCTTTTTGTAATATTTTATCTATAGATAGTTGGAGGATATTGGTTTTGCACACAAAAAAAGTTTTTTTGACCATCCATCTATCTATCTATCTATCTATCTATCTATCTATCTATCTATCTATCTATCTATCTATCTAGTATCTATCCCTTATTCTGGCGACCATGGGGGCATTCATGAAGACTTGACAACCAGTTCCCTCCATTCCTCTCTGTTCTGCCTTTCTCAGGGTTTTGTTGAGTTTTAGGCCTGTCCATTCACTGATGTTGTCCTCTCATCTCTTCTTTGGTTTGCCTCTTTTTCTTCCTCCTTGGATAATGCTTTGCAGTATTGTTTTTGTAAGTCCTTTTTATCTTGTGACATGCTTGTACCATTTAAGTTTATGCTTTTTTACAATTGATAGAAGATTTTCGTAGGGACCAATGATTTGCTGGATTCAGTTATGCATGTCTTCGTTGCTTATGTGGTCTCCATAGGAGATGCCAAGGAGTCTCCGGAAGCATCTCATCTTAACTGCCTGTGCTCTTCTCTCCAAATCTGCAGTCAGGGTCCATGATTCACAGGCATACAGGAATGTGTATATGACAAGGGAGCACATTAGTCTGATTTTGGAGTTGAGTGAGATATTTTTATCTTTCCAGGTGGTGTTCAGTTTTGACAGTGCTGTTATTGTCTGTGCAATCCTGCATACTACCTCTGGCTTGGACCCCTTGTTTGATACGACAGCCCCCAAGTGCTTGAAGCTTTGAACTGTTTTCAGCTTCTGGTCATTAACCCTGATATCTGTGCTGATGCCCTTGGTGTTACTGGTCATCAGTTTGGTCTTCTCTGTGCACACTGATTTCCATGCTGTATGTTTTAGAGGCCTTGTTCAGGTGTTCTGTTGAGCTGGCAAGCTCCTGATCCTGCTAGTCCGTCAATGTTACCTGCGAAGTGGAGGTTTGAACTACACATTTGTATTAAAAATTTGAGGAATGTGTTTCTTGCACTTAAAAGTTTATTTTAGCAGTTTTGTTAACTTCTTGTCATTGCAGTAGAGCGAGGAGTAGGGTGAGAGGTCTGTTTTGACAGACTGCTGAGAGGAGAGAAGAAAAAAAACAACAACCCCACAATGAATTGATTTACCAAAACAAACTCCAAAAATTCTAGTAATACTCTGTCTTTCAAAAAAACCAAACAACCCACTAACACTAAGAGTACAATATCTCAAAAAGAAACTTTTTTTGATGTTGTAATTCATGTGTATACAGCACGAAAAGTGCTGAATCTGCTGACCTGGTTTCAGATTATGGTGAAGTGAGCGTTCCCTCTCCCAGCCCTGAGATGTTCAACAACAACAACTACCTTCCAGACCTCAACCACTTCCCCCCCACGGGACAGTTACGCGCCGAATCTCCCGCACCCCCACCTCCCCAAAACATGGAGACCCCCGTCCCCCCAATGCCCCCTGTGGGTGGGTCCAGCCATGTCGGGCACTTCAGGTTCCTCTCCCCGACTCAGGGCACCGCAGTGCCCACGTGGATGCCGGCAGCCAGTTATATGGGCGCCGTGTCTGCCCCGGGCACGGGCACCAACTGGCAGCATTCCGTGCCCCTCACCATGCCCTGGACCAATCAGGTGGTGCCACACTTCACCGCACAGAACACGCTGGCTCACTCGTTGCCGGTCTACACCACAGCAACGTGAGTGCCTGGGAACTTGTGCCAGGGCTGGGTTTGTTTCAGGTTGTGCTGATCATATGAATACTTGAGTGGGGGGCAGGATAGCCTAGTGTACAGCTGTTAGTTTCCCTCACTTTCAGCTCCTCTCAGCTGCTAATTAATCCATCCCATCCCAGTCCAGTTGGGGCTAGCTGGTGCTAATTATAGCAGGAACTGACCACACTTGGACTAGGTAAAAGGAAAAGGCGTGCTAAATATATATCACTCTGGACTGAGTGATGTTGGATTTGTGTGCTGTGAGTGGTTAGAGCATTGAACTTGTGGTTTGATGGCTTAGGTTCAAACCCCACCACTGAGATGGCTGTTCAAAGGGATTTTCCCCCTAATATCAGTACAAACTCCACTCTCACAATAGTCCTCTGGATGAGATTATAAACTGAGGTCATATCTAGTGCATGCATTAAAAGCCCACTTCAGCTTTTTGAAAATTACTTAGGCCATTGTGAGCTTGTAGAAACTGGTGACACATTCAGAAAAAAAAAACACATGCGCTTTGGTGTCATGATAATACATCTGCCCTGAAGTTGAAACGCAGCTGCTTTAATAGCGAGTACATGATCACATACTGAAAATCTCACTATTGTCATGTATCGGTGAACCTCAAGCTTGCTGAGGAATGAAGAAAGCTCAACAAAATAAGTACAGTTTTTAGATTGTATTATATCATCATATCATGTGATTTGGTTTTTATAATTATTTTTTGTTCCTCGGCTAGAGCTCTGAGGTTTTTCAATGGTGAAATTTTTGTGTATGTGACCATTCTCCCCCCCCTCCCCCCCCCTCCCCCCCCCTTCACCATTTAGGTAGCCACATTCTGACTTTGGGGGTGTCTGTGATCTATGATCATGATCTAGAGGTGGAGTCAGTCAAGCATAGCCTGCTTGCTGTTTATAAAAGTGAATGACCGGTCTCAGATTCAGTGGCCCATGTTGCACTCGTGGCCTCACTTTTGATAGAGACCTTTGTGGACATCCATACCTGTGGTGACTTTGTGTCAAAGCTTTAGAAGTCTTGCATGTAGTATATATTCATTCATGCCTGAACTCTGTTGGAAGTATATAACATTGTGAGAGTCTTGCTTCACAGACATATTTTGTATTTAAGCTAATATTGTCGTCAGGAGGGGGCATAAAAGAAGGTGTCCTGCGTATGTGAGGTCAAACAAAAAATATAATAATAATAATAATAATAATAATAATGATAATAATAATAATACATGGAATTTATATAGCGCTGTGTCTTGTAAAAACAAATCAAAGCACTTGCATTAGACCTACACAACACACAATCCATCAATAATCATTTATAGCTTTAGCAAATTCGAATGTGCACACACACGCACACGCACAAATATGAAACTAAACACCATTAAAAAGTGACCCAGCAGCATTGCAGCAGGGCATCTTGTGGTTGGTGGCCTCGCAAGGCTTCCTTTCTTCATATTGATCATTGCTTACAGTGAACTTCTGACCCTGAGGCTTTTAAAAATTTATTTATTTTATTTATTTATTTATTTGTTTATTTATTTATCTATTTATTTATTTATTCTTTTATATCAAGGATAATGGAATAAGCACTCATGTGCTTTTTTACATCCAGTCCCTGTGTGTTTGCAGTTTTGTCAATCTTGCCATCTCTTCCCACTGGCTCACAATGGCCTACTCTTCCCAAAAGCGGCACAGGGTTTGATGTGTGTGCAAGATGTTCTGCGTGTGTTCGCACATGGGGCTTTGGTTTATAGTGTCATCTACAGGACTTGCTTTAGCAGAGTGAGCTTGGGAAAGTGATAACAGTATTAAGATTAAAATGGGCAGTAGGGGAGACTGATGCACTGTATTGCAAAGATGAAACAGCAAAAAAAGAAAGAAAGATCCAGATGAAGAGAAAAGATGAAAAAAATTATAGGTAAATGTTTTGAAGAGCACTTTCTTTTAGCAGGCTGTCCAGCAGGCTTTTTTGTATAATTTTGATATGAGAAGAAATTCATAATCATGCGGTATTCTGTGTACGCATATCGACGTGTTTGTGCTCAGGTATGATAATGATTTCATGCATATAATATACTAGAGAACATTTATGATTTGCCTCTGAGAGAGACAGAGAGACAGAGAGAGAGAGAGAGAGAGAGAGAGAGTGTGTGAGTGTGTGTGTGTGTGTGTGTGTGTGTGTGTGTGTGTGTGTGTAGCTTACTCGCATGCGCATGATCACACGCATATGTGCGCATATTATCCAAACAAAGGTTCAGCGGGCATTGCATGTAAATAAATGATAAGTGTTTTAATTTTGCAAATAAACTAAATTACACATACATTTCTTTGATTCTGAAGCATATACTGTGTGAATTAAATAATAGATGATGAATTTGACTGAACACTGTATGATAAACTGATGAGGAAAGATAGTATTTTTAGATAGTCTAAGATGTTTTCAATCTCTTTGCAGGGGCGTTTTGCCACAAACGACAACAGTCCAAGTGGGACCCAAACCCTCCATTCGCCATGTACGTCTGAAGCGACGCTACCGACCCAGCTGTATGGAAGATTCAGAGTAAGATACAAGCACGCTTTATATACACACATTTTTTAAAACTGTTATTTAAAAAGTATTTTTTGAATATATGTATTAAAAAAAAAAAAATTATATCGAGGACAATGGAGTAAGCACTTGTGTGGTTTTTTACATCCAGTCCCTGTGTCAGTGTGTGTATGCAGTAAAAAAAACAACAACACACATGGCGGGCATTAAGGAATTGGCAGGTCTGCATTTCAAGTTGACCTGGGAGGTGGTAAAAATCCACACCGTTAATTCATCAGATGCTTGCTGCTGAGATTTGAACCCAGAATTTCATAGACCCACAGGGTTGTAACCAAATGGTCTTAATCAACCCTCTTGGCCACAGCTTGTGTGTGTGTTGTTTTTTTGTTTGTTTTTTATTTCTTAATTTTTTTAGCCTGTGTTATTGATTGATTGGTTGATTGATTTATTCTTTTTTATTGAGGATAATGGAATAAGCACTCATGTGCTTTTTTACATCCAGTCCCAGTGTGTATGCAGTTTTGCAAATCTTGTCATCTGTTCCCACCGGCACACGATGGCCTACTCTTACGAAAAACAGAACAGGATGTAACGTGTGCGCAAGATGTTCTGTATGCGTTCGCACACAGGGCCTCAGTTTATAGTCTCATCCGAAGAACTATTTGGGGAGTGGAGTCAGCACTGATGTTAACTCCAGAGGAAAAATCTCTTCAAACGGGAATCAAACTCGGTTTGTCAAATTGCAAGCGCAATGTTCTGACCACTAGGCTATCCTATCCCCTGTGTGGAGTTTATTTTATTTCATTTTTTATTTTTAAAAATTTTATACCACTTTATGTCACAGCAGATTTCTCTGCATGAAATTCGGGCTGCTCTCCCCAGGGAGAGCGTGTGACCACAAGTGCAGCACCTACCCATTATTTTTTTTTTTCCCCCTCAGGGATGGTGTCTAAACACAACACCTGTGTGCATGCTGTTTTTTTAAAAATAATTTTTTAATATTTTTATAATTTTGTCAACCGCTCCTACCGGCACACGATGGCCTGCTCTTCCGAAAGGCGGAACGGGGTTTTAACGTGCGCGCAAGATCTTATGAGTTATGTTGTGATAGAAACGAAAAACCCATGTCCGTTTCAGTGGGCCGTGCTCCAAGCGGTTCCTGAGTGAGAAAATGGCCAGCTGGTTCCGAGGCCTGCAGATCACCCCCACCTCAGCACAGAGCCAACACAGCGCCCATACCACCGGCCATCAGGGGGGCGCTGCCTTCTCCTCCTTCGACAATGGCTGGCAACGTTTCCATGAAGTGGAGAAACGGTAAGGGAGGAAGGGAGGGAGGGGGAGAAGAGGGAGGGAGGGAGGGAGGAGAGAGCCCCCATACCACCAGCCATCAGGGGGGCGCTTTCTCCTATTTTGACAACAGCTGGCAATGCTTTCATGAAGTGGAGAAAACGGTAAGGGAGGGAGGGAGAGGGAGGGAGGGGGAGGAGAGAGAGAAAGAGGGAGAGAGAGAGGGGGGGAGAGGGAGGTAGAGGGAGGGAAGGAGAGAGAGCCCCCATACCACCGGCCTTTAGGGGGGTGCTGCCTTCTCCTCCTTCGACAACGGCTGGCAACGCTTCCATGAAGTGGAAAAATGGTAAGGGAAGGAGGGAGAGGAGAGAGAGGGAGGGGGGGAGAGAGGGAGGGGGGGATGGAGAGAGAAGGGGAAGGAGGGAAGAGGAGAGAAGAGAGAGAGAGAGAGAGAGAGAGAGAGAGAGAGAGAGAGAGAGAGAGAAGGAAAAGAGAGGGAGAGGGAGGGAGAAAAGAGAGGGGAGGGGGAGAGAGAGAGGGAGGGGGAGAGAGAGGGAGGGGGAGAGAGAGAGAGGAGGGAGGGAGGAGAGAGAGCCCCCATACCACCGGCCATCAGGGGGGCGCTTTCTTCTCCTTTGATAACGGCTGGCAGCGTTTTCATGAAGTGGAGAAACGGTAAGGGAGGGAAGGAGGGAGGGAAAGAGGGAGGAGGGAGAGGGAGGGAAGGAGGAAAAGAGGGAGAGAGAGAGGGAGAGAGAGCCCCCATACCACTGGCCATCAGGGGGGCTTTCTCCTCCTTTGACAATGGCTGGCAACGCTTCCATGAAGTGGAGAAACGGTAAGGGAGGGTGGGAGAGGGATGGAGGGAGGGTGGGGAAAGAGGGAGAGAGGGAGGGAGAGAGAGCCCCCATACCACCGGCCATCAGGGGGGCGCTTTCTTCTCCTTTGACAATGGCTGGCAGCGCTTCCATGAAGTGGAGAAACGGTAAGGGAGGGAGGGGAGGGAGGAGGGGGGAGAGAGGAGGGAGAGGGGAGGGGAGAGGGGGGGGAGGGAGAGGGGGGGGAGGGGGGAGAGAGAGAGCCCCCATACCACCGGCCATCAGGGGGGCACTTTCTCCTCCTTTGACAACTGCTGGCAACACTTCCATAAAATGGAGAAACGGTAAGGAGGGAGGGAGAGAGAGGGAGGGAGGGAGGGAGGGAGGAGAATTTTGAGTATGTGCGCTTTTGTGTGGTATGGGTTGTGTATGTATTTATTATTCTTTTTTTTTTTTTTTTTTTTATATCGAGGATGATGGAATAAGCACTCCCTGAGAAGTACAGACACCTGCAGTGTTGGTCAGGTAATGTGAGCAACACTCTCAAACTTGCATCTGTAAAATGGATGAAGTTCAACTGTGTGGTCCCAGTCTTCCCAATGAGTCCACAGCACACTCACTCTGGGTAGGAGCCGGCCAGAGTCAGACAAAAAGATTATGACCCTTATGAGATTCAAACCTGGAACTTTCCAGCAGGTAACCCAACACGCTAACCCCCGCGGCATGGTAGCTGGTCCAGACTTTTTTAAAAATAATCTTTTAAAAAAAATTATATAAATTTGTTTTGTTTTTAATTAAAGAAATTTTTTTGAAATGATTTTTTTGGTTGTTTTTTTTTAGCTGGTCGGAACTGATGGTTGTGTCCCTCTCTTTCTTTCTGGCAGCCTGGGCAAAGACCTGGAGGACAGAGACCTTTTTTTTAAATAATATTTTTTTAAATATTAAAATTAAATGTTTTAAATTTTTTATTTTGTTAAAAATTTTTTGTTTTACTTTTTATTATTTATTTTTTTGAGCCGGTTCAAACTGATGGTTGTGTCCCTCTCTCTCTCTCTGGCAGCCTGGGCAAAGACCTCCGCAGCATGGCAGCTGGTCCAAACTTCATAAAAAATTTTTTTTTTAATAATCTTTAAAAACAAAAATTGGAAAAATATTTTTCTTTTTTGTTTTGTTTTTTAAAAATCCTTTAAAAAAATCTTTTTTTTTTTTTGGAGCCGGTCCAAACTGATGGTTGTGTCCCCCTCTCTCTCTCTCTGGCAGCCTGGGCAAGGACCTCCTTGGCATGGCAGCTGGTCCAAACTTAAAAAAAAAAGAAATTTTGTTTGAATAATCTTAAAAAGAATGTGTTTGAAAAATATTTTAAATTTTTTTTTTTTTTTTTATTAAAATTTTATTATTATTTTATTTATTTTATTTTTTTTAGCTGGTCCAAACTGATGGTTGTGTCCCTCTCTCTCAGCCAGCCTTGGCAAGGACCTCCTTGGCATGGCAGCTGGTCCAAACTAAAAGAAAAAAAATTGATACTCTTAAAAAAAATTTTTTTTGAAAAATATTAAAAAAACCTTTTGGGGGGATTTTAAAATTCAATTTTTTAAAAATCATCATTATCATATTTTTTTGCAGCTGGTCCAAACTGACCATTGTGTGTGTCTCTCTCTCCCTCTCTCTCTCTTCTCTCCCTCTCTCCCTCTCTCCCTCTCTCTCTCTCTCTCTCTCTCTCTCTCTCTCTCTCTCTCTCTCTCTCTCTCTCTCTCTCTCTCTCTGTGTCTCTCTCTGTCTCACAGGCTGGGCAAAGATCTGGATGACAGAGACCTGGAGATGGGGGTGGAGAAAAGCGTCAGCAACGGCGGAGGCACCGGTAGCGGCGTCAGTGTCAGTGTCAGTGTCAGTGACCCCAAGAGACGACCCTGGGAGACCCAGAGGGTGGTGGAGAATGGGGCGGTGCTGAAGATCCCGGAGGAAGTGAAGAAGGAAGTGCAGAGTCTGGAGCCTCTGTTGCCCGCCCAGATCATGAAAACCATGTGAGAAAGGGATGGAGTCTTTGATTGTTGTTTTTTTGTGTCTTGTTTTTGTTGTTGTTTTGTTGTTATTAAGTGTGACTTTGGTTTTTTGTGTGTTTTGGGGGGTTTAGTGAGAGAGAGAGGGGGGGGGGAGTGAGAGAGGGGGGGGGAGAGAGGGGGGGGAGAGAGAGAGGGGGGGAGTAGGAGAGAGAGAGAGGGGGGGGGAGTGAGAGGAGAGGGAGGAGGAGAGGAGAGAGAGAGGAGAGAGAGAGAGGAGACAGGAGAGGAGAGAGACGAGAGAGAGAGGAGATGAGACAGAGAGAGAGATAGAGACAGAGAGAGAGAGAGAAGAAGAGAGAGAGAGAGAGAGACGAGACAGAGAGAGAGAGAGAGAGAATAAATGAATAATCTTTTGAATGAATAATCTTTATTTTTCAAGGTTACAGAGTAAGTATATTGCACACTTTTGCTATGCTGACTTTTGGTTGCTTTTTTTGTGTCTGTTTTGTCTTGTTGTAATAGCGTGACTTTGGGTTGCTTTTTTTTTGGGGGGGGGGTTAGTGACAGAGAAGGTGAGGAGGAGAGAGAGAGGAGAGAGAGAGGGAGAGGAGAGAGGAGAGAGAGGAGGAAGAGAGGGAGGAGGGGGAGAGAGAGAAAGGGGAGAGAGAGAGGAGAGAGGAGAGAGAGAGAGAGGAGAGAGAGAGAGAGGATGAGGAGGAGAGAGAGAGAGGAGAGGAGCGAATGGTGGAGGGAGGTTTTTTTTTTGGGGGTGGGGGGGGGGGGAGCGGGGCAAGGGAGATAACAGAGCTCAGGTAGAAAAGGGATGGGACATTTTGAAGCATAGGAAAGGCTACCATTTATCTTTTGTAAATTGTGTTCAGTATTTTAATGATATAGTATTAATTTCATTGACATTTTTTTTTTTTTATTTAGTCATACATGTTATAACAGTGGTTTATGTCATAAGAATGTGTGTGCATGTTGTCTAGTTTAGGCTGTGTTCAATATCTTAATGGATTTGATTTATTTGATATTTTTCTTATCATTACAATTTGGTTTATATCATAAAAATGTGTGCATGTATTTTCAGGAAATTGTATACTAGAAGTTTCCTCTTTTTTTTTGTTAGTCTTTTAATTTCTATTTCTTGGTTGGTTGTTTTTTTTACCTGTTTGTTTCGTTTCGTCCTCTCTGCCTGTTACCTTTTTCTTTCTGATTTATTTTTTTGGGGTGGTTTGTTTTATCAGTCTGACATAGTTGTTTTTTCCTATCAAGCAAGTCGTAACACATTTTTGTTTTGTTTTCACAGAATCACCAGCATAGGAAAACTCGACATCTCATCCACTGATGCTGGTTCTTCAGATGAGACTATAAACCAATGTCCTGAGGACGAAGACTCGCAGGAGGTTTTGCCATTATATGAAACCTGTTCTTCCTTTTGGAAGAGTAGGCTATTGTGGGCCAGTGGGAATTGATGACAGAGAGTTCAGAACTGCATGCATTCAGAAACTGAATGTAAAAGAAAAAAGTACATGAGTACTTATTCATCATCCCTGGAAGAAAAGAACTTACATTTAGATGTTTGGTGTCTGCGTGTAGGAAAGAGAGATTGCTTTTAGTTGATATAAATCCATTGATTATCTCTTAAAGGAGTATAACACTTATTAGGAAAAATGTAGGTTTAGTAGCTGTTGTTGTTGTGGGTTCCCCAGCTTAATACTGTAGGGGTCACTCGGCATATACCAGGGTTCGCGATAACCGGTAATTGTCGGTATTTTACCTATTGTAAACAGGGAATACCGAAAATTTTCGAAGCAGCCGGTACCGCGCTACCGATTCTGTTTGCCTGTGACCAATTAGATTTCCGTCAAAAAAAAAAAGTCTGAAGTGACATTTTCTGACAGTCTATCATGCGCCTGTACTGTGCTTACGCACCTACTCCTTCCCACCCCTTCTGACGAACATCTTTGGCGCCAGCCACATTAGCCTAGCACGCAGAACAGCAAGCTTTACTGTGAAAAAATAGAGCTTCGCGCTCTTCTCGGCTTTGCATGACAGTGACTTCCATTCACAATGAGTAAATGGGGCCTAGATTGATTTATTCTTTATTCTTTTAATCTTTTATATCGAGGATAATAGAATAAGCACTCCTGTGCTTTTTTACATCCAGTCCCCGTTGTGTATTGCCAGTTTAGTAATTTGTAATGTCATCTGTTCCCACCGGCACACGATGGCCTGCTCTTATGAAAAGCGGGGGTCTATGACTTGAATTTGCGCGTTGCATTGAGAGAGAAGAGTCGAAAACTAAATCTGAATTGAACGAAAGATCTAGATGAGTGCTTAGCATAGAAACAAAAAGAAGAATATAAGTCACACGAATGATGTCATGCAAAACAACAGACTGACACAGACAGTGACACAGGCGCTAAAAAAAAATTCCTATTTCCTGCGTGGCTTCGTGCCCAAGAAGCGAGTGGCAGCAGCACGGCAGTCAAAGTCTCTGAGAAATTTGCGTTCAATTCAGATGTAGTTTTGCTGCCGAACAATCCCCCCTCCCCCACCCCCTCACTGAATAGTTTAGTTTTGTTCACAGTACGTACCGGATTTTATTTTTGGGGGACCGATTTTGGGGGAGTTGGTCATAGATATCTCTGAAATGGCAACTCGCAGTACCGGTTTTAAAAAACCCTAGCGCAAACCCTGATATACACTCTGACTCACTCATCCCACCTGGAAAATCAATGTGAGATTGAAATCGCACACTGAATGAGAAGTTTGCGTGTAAGACTGTTTTCAAGTACCTCGCCATATAGGCAGCCATACTCCGACTTCAGAGGAGATGTAGTAGTCATCCTGGTCCACTGAGATCTTCACACAGTTTGATGTGTCCACCCATTAACCCTCCTGACGTTGAAGTCTACAGAGCTAAACTGCCTGGAGATTTTGAATTCTCTGAAGGTTTTCTACCCCAGCTGACTGAGTTTATTCCTGAGACAACTGTCTGTGTGCATGACAAGCTATCAGGCTGAAATCTTGTCACAAGTTAGATAATATCTTCGTACTTGCATCGCAAGTTTACAAGCCTGGTTTCGAGATGTCTTGTCACTGTCACCCTATTCATCACCAGTCACAGGTAAAAGTATAGTGTATGTGATATAGCAATAATTCATGCATGTCAGTGTCGAAAAAGGAACACATGCGTAGCTGACATGTTTTTCAGTGGTTATGTGCAATGGTACTTCAAGGATGTGTCATGCAATGTCCCCATAACACCTGTTGTTTTATTTTTTATTATTTTTTTACCTGTTGTTTTATGACATGTCTTGAAGAGACAGAAGTTTTGTTTAATGCCTTTTCTTTTGAAAACAAGTCATATTCAACCAATAGCTGACCTTTATCCTGCAGTTCATATCTGTATGTGTTACCACATGTTTGTTAAGTGCACAGAAGTGTATTAAGTGTCACATTGTCACCAGTGTCACCACACAGGTGTGACAAGTACGAAACAACACAGAATTTCTGTAATCCTACAAAATGTTAATATTCGTAGTCTCTAAAGTAGTCATAGTGACGGCATAGGGACACATCACATCACAGAAAGCACAAATTGCGGATGTGTTGGGGGTGTACCCATTGCTGTCACCTGTCGATCCTTGGCAGATTGGAGACCTTCTTTCTTTCTTTTCCTTCTTGTTACATTCATTATCGTCATATCTGTTCATTTCTGCCATTGTAGTTTTAAAGGAAAAGTGTGGTAATTGTTAGAAAATAGTCAAAAGGGGTCACATTTTCAGGTGTCTATGCCACGGACCTGCTGGGAGGTTAAATTTCTCCACAGTCAGTTTGTGTAGCACAGGTCACCATGCTTGCAGGAATGTGTCAAGTAGTGCATTATTTTCTGGGTCACTTTTCTCCCTAACTGCAATATTTCCTTCCTCCTCTTTTCCACTTTTGATATTTGACTCACTTAACAGTTATCATTCAAATTTTTCTACTTCCAATACAAGAGCATAGGATTCATCATCTAGGTAACCAGATGAATCGTCTGCTACCAAAGAGGACGCCATTTTTTTGCCATGCTGCTGGGAGTGAAAGCCGTTTCTGTCGCTGGCTATGCTTTCTTCCTTCTCTAACTACTATGCGCATGTTAGTGGTCTAATTTATCAGTGGCACCTTGTGAAACACTCCCTGCTTTGCTCCACAAAGTTTCAGAGACATTGTGTGAAAAGCAGGAGATATGTGTGTGATGGGAAAGTACTGCCCACAAGGTCAGGACCAGCTGCCGGCTGTGTCTGTATCAAAATTTAGCAGCGGCTGCCGTTACTGTCTGCTGCTGTCATACTGGGCTAAGAAGGTTAACCTCTTTACTGCGCTGTTGAGGAACAGCGTTCATCATAGAAACCGTCGCCAGCAGTGCTCAGTTGACGATCGCTGTTATCAGATTCAACGCTCTCTCTGTTTCATCCAGCTTGTGCCTGAGCAAAATTTGATAGCAGCGAAAGGGTTAAAGAGAGAGGGAGGGGTTGTGTCAAGTGGTGTGGTTCTGGGTGGGGGAGGGAGGGGTGGAGCCTAGAATCTGAAACTGAGTGACCGACTTGGTGGGAGTTTAATACAAGCATCACACATGCACGCATGCATGCACGCATGCACACATGCTTGCACGCACGCACGCATGCATGCACGCACGCATGCATGCACACACGCACACACACACACACACTCCAAACACACACTCTCTCTATATCTCTCTCTCTCTCTCTCTCTCTCTCTTCCCTCTCTCTCTCTCCCTCTCTCCCCTCTCTCCATCACTCCCTCCCTCCCTCCTGCCCCCCCCCTTCTTTCTCTCTCTCTGTGTATCACTCACTCCCACACACGCTCAACAAAGACACTGAACTTTCGCTACTTGCAGAACCAACCCCTGTATGGACCTGGTGTTGTGGAAACCTCCAGAAGCAATCATCTCCTCCTGCCTCCCCTCTCCCCCCACTGCAGCAGCCTCTGCAGCAACGGCTCCAGTCACAGCAGCAGCAACGGCAGCAGCAGCAGCAGTATGCAGTCAGCCGGTAACAGGAGTTGCAGCGCTGTGCAATCGTCGCCAGGATCCTTGAGTTCTTCTCTAAGGCCTGGTGGATTTGCCAGCTCAGGGACAATGCAGTGAGTGGGGTTTGTTATGTTTTGGTGTTGGTGGTGTTGTTTTGGTGGTGGGGGGGGAGGGGGGGGTGTGTGTGTAGAGTGTGAAGTTGGGGGTGGTGTGTGTGTGTGTGTGTGTGTGTGTGTGTGTGTGTGTGTGTGTGTGTGTGTATGTATTTTATGTATGTATGTGTGCGCTGTAGCCTTGATAGTCATGGCAAGTTTCTGTGCATGAAATATGAATTGCTTCCAAGGATCACGTTGTCCTGAAATGCCATCATTTCTTTTTTTTAAGAATTATTTTCCTCCCAGTCTAGACGTAATTCATCTGTTTGCCTTTCAGAGTGAGCTTAGCTACAGACTTATGTCAGAGGTAACTGGTCACTCAAGGTTCTGTTACGTGTGCTGAATGCATAGTTCACTCAGGAGCTTTGTTTGTCATTGCATGAACCCTCTTAGTCCCGAATCGGGATTTGCCAGGATTGAATAATTGCCACCCCCCCCCCCCCCCCCCTGCCTTCTGAATCCTGAACCAGGATTTACACACAGTAGATTTCCATCATGCTGTGACCATCACTAAGTGCTACCACATATCAAAGCTCTATCAGGCCAGAGGTACAAAGTTTGCTGAGAGTCTGGAAGTAATTATAGCTGCTGGAAAAGGCAAGCGAGCATGTGTGCCTGACCTGATCTCGTGATAGAATGCGAAATCTAGGGGCAATTTCTGTTCAGAGAATCCGAATGCAAGAGGGTGAATCTGTTTGCCTTTCAGTGTGAGCTTAGCTACAGACTTTTGTCAGAAGTAACTGTCTAGTCACTTAAGGTTCTGTTACGTGTGCTGAACGCATATTTTCACTCAGGAGCTTCGTTTGTCGTTGCATTCAAAAGCACCACCAGCACTTATGGTTCAGTGGATTAGGAAGATGATGGAGGCAAGAATTTAGTGGACAGTAATAATGACGCTTGCTTTAGAGAGATATGAGATGTTTGAATTAGTATTTTTGTGCTAACATGGTGGAGAATTTAAGCTACACAGCCCTGGTGGTTGGTTTGACTCTGAGTGCTCAGTAAACGCTAACTGGCAGTTTGTGAGTTTGTCTGATGGGGTGCCTGTCTTTTCCAGGTCGAACGGGAACAGTGCAGACATGGATTCCATGGATTTTTACGACAGTGTGGAGGACGATATGGATCTTTGATAACAGCTGACATTCGTTCAAACACAGGCCTGTAGTGAAAAAAACACAAACACCAAAAAACAACAGAGGGTTGTGACACTTCACACATCATGTTCGGCACCGCGACACACTTACCCCCCCCCATCCCCCTCCCCCCCAAAAAACAGCAAAATTGATGGTGCTTCCAACAGTTGTGTCCAGTTTTTTTGTTTTCTGCCGTCAAATTTTGTGTGCGCGCGCATGCCGAGGACATCTGTAGTGGTGGTTGTGTGGTGTGGTGCGGCGTTGGAAAAGACGGATGATATTTCTGACGCGGCTTTATTGTGTTCAAGTTTTGAGGGTAGTGTCTCTGTGTCTGTCGCGGGGCTGCCTGAATGAAGAGGTGGGGATCAGCTGAAGTCTTTGTGTGTTGAGCTCAGTCTGTCTCTTCTTGTGAAACATTCAGGCGATCCAGGCCATTAGAACTTAACGTGTATTGTTGTATGGCTGGGTTTGAAGATAATCAGTTTTGAAATCAGTGTACTGTAGCAGCTGAGTAAGCGTGCAGTCTTTGAACTGTGTAGAGCTGTACAGCGACTTTCAGAGTGGGTGAGAATTTAAGTTTTCAGAGTGGAATGTCTGACCTGTTAATAGACTTTTCTTGTTTTTTTGGTGTGCGTATTTTAACTTGCTATTTCTGTCTTTTTTTCTTCTTTTTTTTGGAGGGGGGGGGGGGGGTTATTTATTACTAACGTGTAGATTTAAATGAAAACTTTTCTGTGGCAGAAAAAAGGAAAACTTTGCTTATGTGTAAATTTTGCTTTTGCTGTATACCGGAAAGGTTTTTTTTTAATAGCCAAAGTGGATCTTGTGTAATAGTCTGCCAAGAGCAAAACAGATCTGTCACTTTACTTTCAGTGTCCCCACAAACCTGTTCTCTCTCTCCCTCTCTCTGTCTCTCTCTGTGTCTGCTCTCTGTCTGTCCTCTGTCTCTGTCTCTCTTTCTCTCTCTCTCTCTCTATCTCTGTCTCTCTCTGTGTCTGTCTCTGAATCTCAATCTCTCTCTCTCTCTCTCTCTCTCTCTCTCTCTCTCTCTC
The DNA here is from genome assembly GCA_030674155.1 of Stramonita haemastoma. Lineage (NCBI taxonomy): Eukaryota > Metazoa > Mollusca > Gastropoda > Neogastropoda > Muricidae > Stramonita > Stramonita haemastoma. The sequence goes on along the minus strand of CM060342.1, from coordinate 14,269,693 downwards.
TCTCTCTCTCTCTCTCTCTCTCTCTCTCTCCTCCTCCCTCTCTCTCTCTCATTCCTCAGCTTCAGCACTCTAAAGATGGGCAAAAACGGTCGTATACGCAAACTCTCCCATAGGTAAACCACGGAGCTCTAGCCGAGGAAGCACAATCAAACAAAGAAAATCATCAGCTAGAACTCAAGGTTCACCACGGTGAGATTTTTGTGTCCCATGTGACTGTTTTTTTCCATCACTAAGTTCACCTCATTTTGCCTTCAGGGATGGTGTCTAAACAGGACACAGTGTTTAGGTGTTGAATCAGTTTTTATCATCTATTTCATATGACTTGTGATGGCTTATGAATTCTTCTTCTAAAGCTAGTTAAAGTTCTAGTCTGTCCCGAGCCTAAGGCTCATCAGGCTGGTGCTTATCCCGGTTTCTGTGGCGTTAAGCGACTGAGAGTCATAGACTCCCCCCTGGATAGGACGCCAGTCTATCACAGGGTTAACCCCCAACAGAAGGTTGGTACCCCTTTTACACCTGGGTGGGGTGAGAAAATAGCCGTAAAGGGCCTTTTCCAAGGGCACAATGTCATAGCCAAAAGGTGGGATCGAACCGCAACCTTTAGGTTACGAGTCCAACGGCCTAACCACTAGACTGCAGCGACTTCAGCTAGAGTGGGACTTAAAAACCTTTTAGTTCTGATCCAGGATTAAATAATTGCCCTCCCTGAATCCTGACCTGGGATTTGCTGGGATTTACACACAGTAGTTTTCCATCATGCAGTGACTTTCACCGATCACTACCACATGCCGAAGCTCTTATCAGACCAGAGGCACAGAGCCTGTGGTGAGAGTCTGGAAGTAATTATAGCTGCTGGTATGTACTTGGAAGGAGGAGAAGGCAAGCGAGCATGTGTGCTTGACCTGATTTCATGATGGAATGCGAAATCTAGGGGCAATTTGTGTTCAGAGAATCCAAATGCAAGAGGGTTAAGGACAAGAAAGGTTTTATAATCAGATGTTCATGCTCAGGACCACACAATATCAGAAGGATGGAATGGAAATTGGAGTCTGCACCAGTATTCGCTCTGTAGAAAGTCTTTTCTGAACCTGGTAGACCCAAGTGAGAATCAAACCCAGGACTCCTGAATTGAGAATCAAAGGTTCTACCCATTATGCCAAATACCCTGGTCACAACCTTCAGGGAAGCTGAACACCTTTTATGGATTAAATGACTTCTCTGTCTAATGCTCTATCCCTGGCTCCCCCCCCCCCCCCACCCCCCTTACATGTTTTCTGAGACTTAACAGAAGGGGTGTAGCACATATGTGACACTCGACCACGAAATGAGTCGCTTAGCACATTACCTAATTTTGCACTAGGAGCCATTAAAGGCAGGTAGGGGTCAAGTTGTCAATTTTGAGATTTTGATGGATAATTAAACTATATCCGTTATTCTACCTTGTAGTGAAATATCAAGGCATACTTTTTATTCCTTTTGCTTCTAATTGTGTTTTGAAAATACCAAAGCCTTCATTCTGACAACCTGTTTCAAAAATAAACTCGCCCGTTTCTCATTTTGTTACATCCTGCAGTATATCATTTCAATTTGTAATAACTTTGCACACAATTGTCCGATTTTCAATCTGTTTTTTGTATTGGATAGCCTTTTTATTGCAGATTAATAACTTGTCAATAACTAAAAATTGACCTCTGGTGCAATGTGACTCCTTATGTGGTGGAGCGTCTCATATGTGCATTACCTCAACTGTGACACCTCCAGAAGACTGAAAGGTGAAAGGATGTGCAGTAAAAAAAAAAAAAAATACACCCCCCCCCCTATATCATAGGAGTCATAAGGATCTTTTTTACTCTGGCCAGATCTTGCCCAGAGGCAGAGTGAGTTAGTTCTGGGCTCATTGGGAAAACTGGAACAACACAGTGGAGCTTCATCCATCTCACTTTGGTGTGCTCTGTGTGGACTTCTGACCCTGAGGATGCTACATTAATGAATCTGGGCATGGCTGGGGCAGAGAGAGGAAATGAGTGGCATGAGAACAGCAGGACAGGAATGTCACAGAAGATGAAGCAGCTCCAAAACAAAAAATAGTGTTAAATCAGATCCACCCAGATCTTTTCTGAAATCATGGATACTCACTTTTTTGCTAATCATGGATAATCACTTTTGCTATTTTGTGTGTGAAGTATTTCTTACCTTTTTTTTTTTTCCGACTGTCAGGACATTTGCTTTGTACTAAAAACGAGCAAGTTTTGTGTATATAATGACTGGCTCACTGAGGAATAGGTGTTGGTGTGCATATTATATGAATGGCAGCTGTGTATGTATCGGTGTTTGTGTGTGGTTTTCTTCTTCGGTCAGATTTGATGTACATATCAGTGTGAATTTCTTCTTGTCTCGTTGTGCTGTTTTGTGTGTTGTGTGTTTGTTAGTTTGTAAGCAGCGGCATGGGACAGTAGTGTCCTAATTTAAGGATAAATGTAGACATTATCTGAAGGAATGAAGATCTTGACATTTGAAAGGTAAAAATGTGTGTAACTACAATCAATTCTTGTTTACTACAGAGGCCATATTGAGGTGATAATAATAATAATGTATGGAATATTTTATAGTGCTGAATCTTGTAAAGCAAACAAATCAAAGTGCTTGCATTCAAAACATTGGCATGCATGTAACCCTTCACTCACACACACACACATACTCAGAACAGGCACCACTGAACACCGACTGAAGTGACCCAATAAAGTTCTGGGCCCCTAGGCTGATGACCCACAAGCAGTGAGACATTGATAGGCTTCCAGTGGACTTCTTTTTTAATTTTAATTTAATTAATTTTTAATTCTTTTATATCAAGGATAATGGGATAAGCACTCATGTGCTTTTTTTCATCCAGTCCCCATGTGTATGCAGTTTTGTAAATATTGTCATCTGTTCCCACCGGCACACAATGGCCTACTCTTACAAAAAGCAGAACAGGATTTAACACAGGGCCTCGGTTTACAGTCTCATCCGAAAGACTTTTGGGGAGAGTAGAGTCAGCACTGATGTTAACTCCAGGGGAAAAATCCCCTCCAACGGGAATCGAACCCGGGTCATCAAATTGCGAGCGCAATGTTCTGACCACTAGGCTATCCGTCCCCCCTTTTCATTCAGTGTGTACTTTAAATCTCACAGCAATTGCCGGGTAGGATGAGAGAGACAAAGCGCATATATATTGTGGGTGACCCCTGGGGATGTTAAGTGTCATGAACCACTCGAAAGTGCAGTATCATCATGCCATACTTTTTAAGATGAGTATTGCTTAAGGAAACCTTTTCTCTCTGCCCATGCACACTAGACACCTTAGGAGAATGTTTGTGTTTTAGTATTGCAGTGTTTTCATTTAGAAATATATGGAAACACCACTTACACAATTGTGTTAAATTATGTTGTTTACTAGAGACTACATAATAATTGCGGACAAAACAAGCAAACAACTTTTGACACATGATACATACACGTAAGGAAAATAATGCAACATATGTAACAATCATTTGCCAACACTATTCTCAAATTTCCTGCAGTTCTGTTTTATAGTATGGGAGATATTACATTTTAAACATACCCACCCATTTCAGCTCATTTTGGCCAAATCCTTCCATGAACAGGAAGTTGATAGTGTCAGTTCACTATATGAGACTTAGAGTTGATTAACTATTAAACCGAGGAACATGCAACACAACAAAAATATTACTCAAATATACCTCTGATGCTGAAAAATAAAAAGTGAGGTTACCATACATTTTAAAAAAAAAGCAAAAAGGATGAGGTGGGAAAATAATTTTTTAAAAAACATGACTAAACATCCGCCCTTGTACTAGATAAAATGTAAATGAACTTTAACTAGAGACACTCCTGTGGTAAAGAATTCCAAACGTCTGGTTCAGTAACACTAGAAAAGCAATCCTCAAAACTTTCCAGCTTGAGGTTCAAGATTGTTTTGTCTGTTTTGTCAGCATAACACATTCTTTTTTAACAAACTCTCAGAAAGCAACTCTTGTTGTTTTTCATATGATGGAAAATGTGTTCGCTGGTGTTGAACATGTGACATGTCAGGCCCAGCACATTTAACTTTGGCATGGGTGAGAATTGTTATCGTTTAAGTTTTTCTGGAAACAAAGGCAGAAGAATGGACTAAGAAGGCAGAAAACAGACAAAGATGAGGTGACAGGAAGAGAAGGAACATGGCTAAGAGTGATAGAAAAGAGATAATTCTTAGCACAGAATTTCCAGAAGGTGGGGAATCTATTTGTACTGACAGGCCCCAGGCCTCCTCATAGGGCAGAACATGACATATGAGATTCAGAGAGCTGATACGGGTAGAGCACTTCACTTACAGGCTAATAGCTTGTAGAGGACAGTTAAGTGTAAAATACATGTGTCAATTTTTTTTTTTTTACAAAATATTGCTACACAACACACACCAACACACGCGTGGCGCGCAGAGAGTATTACACGTGTCTATGGTTTATTTTGAAAATTTAACACCTATGCCAAAAATTGAATGTTGTATCATATTATTGTGCAACATTGTGTCGTGCTTATATGTGTTGTGATTGCTTTTCGGCTGCCTCCTGCTTTGCAGTTAATGACTGACTATAAAATAATGACAGTTGTGCATATTATTATCATTGTGTGAAAGTTTTCTTGTGCTTTTATCTCAAATACATGAGGAATTTCACCAAAGTTTGCATGGACAAAGTCTGAATAGGGGTGGGGTTTGGGGAGAGGGAGGGGGGGGGGGGGGGGGGGTAGATCAAGAGCACTGTATGATTTGTAATTATGTCCTAAATCATCTTGTAGCCAAGGCCCTTCTGCTGAGACAGATATTTAAAGAAAAAAACAACAAAACATGTACAGTTCAGCTGCTGAACATGGTCTAACTAAAGGCAGCTTACTTCGCAGATCTATTCAATTTGAAGGTGGGAGTCGTCTCTTTATGGCCTTCATGGCGTATGCTAATTGTGAGTGGTTCTGTCAAATTTTAGTTTGTGGCGTGTAGTTCAGAGACGTGATGAGTATTTTGAACATAGAATTTTATCATGAAAAGTTCGTTTTTTTGCTCTGTGTGTGTGTGTGTGACTGTGTGATGTGTGTGATTGTTGTGTGTGTGTGTGTGTGTGTGTGTAGGCGGCTGTTTTGCTATTTAAATTAATAGACTTGCGTGCATTTTTTCAGTTACTTTTTATGAAGGAAAAGAAGCGTAATCATGAATGAAATGGAGTAAATAATGTAGACTTTCAGTCAGAGTGTAGTCTTATGTCTTGATTCATCATTCTCATGAAATCATTATTCGGAGTATTCGCTGACATTCTTTGACCATGATTGTGTTTTTGTATATAGGGAGTGGATGTTACTGAGTAAGTGTGGGGTTTTTCTTTCTTTGTTTTTGTTTTTATGATTGCATTACAAAAAAAATCAATTTTTTCTTCTTTTATTTAGGATATATATTATTCTTTTCAGAAATTAAGAAACTTTTTTTTTGTTTTTTTTTGATTTTTTAAAAAAGTTCATGAACAAAATTTTCTTTTTTAGTTGATAATATCTTTTTAAAACATTTAAAAAAAATCCATTCTTTGTTTATTTATGATTTTTTTTTTAAGAGTCATTGTGACATTTCTTTCCTTTGATTTCTTTCTTTTTTTTTTTTTTTTTTAACTTCTTTATTTGAGTGGTAAAAATGGTTTAAGCTTTTCTGAATTTGGTGTTGGTAGATAATCAAAAAGATTTGAATGATGGCAAGTAGAAGTAGAGTGTCCAAAGTTTTCAATGTTTGTCATTTTTTATTATCTTATTTTTTGAAAAAAAAAATCAATTGTTATTGACTGCGTGTGTGTTGTATAGGTCGAAGGCAAGCGCTTTGATTTGTTATTGCAAGATATAGTGCTATATAAATTCAATGAATTATTATTATCATTATTATTATTATATTATTATTATTATTTGTTTTTCACAGTGTTTTTGCTTTGCTTGCTTGTTTGTTTATGCTGAAGACATGCCAGTGTGAGTAAAAAAAAAAAAAAAATTCAAGCGAAAAGGATTTATTAGGATTTAATAATGCATGTTTGACAAGTCCGTCTGTCCAAAGAAAGAAGAAAAAAAAAAAGAGAAAAAAGAATACAGGTGTACTAGTGTGGACAATAAAGAATTTAATCTTTAATGTGATTTTTTGTTGATTTTACTTCTAGTTTTTGTTTGTTTGTCCTATTTTGTGTGTCAATCTGTGTTTATCTGTATCATTGTTTAATAAAGTGGTTGTGATCATTTTTTGTATTAGCATACATAGGCCTATGCATAAACACATGCCAACATGCACAGGCAAATGGGTGCACACATGACGATGTATGAATACACATATCAGCAGGCATAATAATAAGTTTGAGCGAAGAATTGGAATCTCTCTCTCTCCTCTCTTTTCTCTCTCTCTCTCTCTCTCTCTCTCTCTCTCTCTCTCTCCACCACACACACACACACACACACACACACACACGTGGATAAAAAGGAAAATAAGATATGTCATAATGAATCTGACACTAAAAAATCATATATATATTCACAGGTATTTTATTTCAATCACATGTATAAAATGGAATAACAATGGCAATTCAAAAACATGTCAAAAGATAAGAAAAAAAGAAAAAAAGAGCAACAACAAAGTTTGAAAGAAAAAAAAATTGAACAAAAACCGGTCATGAGGTTCATATGCAAAGTTGAATCTGTCATTCTGACATATTTGCATAGCATTAATGTTTATATAATTCTCTCTCATAATCACACACTCATACTTGGCAGCAGACATGTGCTCACATGCACACATGTGCGCCACACACACACAACACACACACACACACACACACACACACACACACACAACACACACACACACACACACAGGGAGTTCATTTACAAGATGACACATAAAAGACGACTGATCTACCGCGAGATCATAGTGTAAGCTAGAAGGGGATAACAATCATTGGCTTGTAGTTTGAAAGACAAAGGTTACTTCCCTGTATACAAAAAAATATATCGTTATCTCCACAAAACACTAATAGTACATATCCTGTAATGCAAACACAGGAGCTCTTGCACATGCATGCATGCACGTACATGTCTATGTTCAGTGTCATATCAAGTCTCTCTTTGACAGTAAAAAAGTACACCGATTTTGATTGTAAAATTCACACACACACACACACACACACACACACACACACACACACTCACACACACACGTGAAACATTTATTGGCACCAGTTTACATTCAAATTCAACAACTTTTTCCAAACAACAATAACAAAATCCACCCCCCCCCCCAAAAAAAAAAGAAAAGAAAAAATACAACAAACTCTTAGGTTACATCTTGTTTTCAAGGAATTCATTCAATCACAGATCTGTCTATATACATGCATCTATAAAACTCACTCCCTCACCCAACCCTCACCTTACACTGAACACTAAGGTTACTCACTCTCTAGCCTACTTGGGACAATTCCAGTCTGTGCTCCTTCCAAAGATCTGCAGGAGGTAGTTGTTCATGAACATGTCGCAAGGGTCCACGCGGGCCTTTGTGCGCATGTCGGTGAACTCGGTCAGAAGGGGGCCGTAGGTGTCGTGGATGATGTCAATGATGCCGGGAATGTTGTCGTGGCGTTTTCCCCAGTGAGGACGAACCTTCTGGTTCTTGAAATGCTCCACGAACTGAAACGGACAAAGCCACACAGCGTTGAAGATGGTGGTGGTGTGGTGACTCTTTTTTTGCGGATTTTTCGAGGCTGACTAAAAACCCCGTGTGAAGGATGTGTGTGTGTGTGTGTGTGTGTGTGTGTGTGTGTGTGTGTGTGTGTGTGTGTGTGTCTTCAATTTTACGTCTGTTCACATAACAGTGATATTAGGCGCTGTGTGCGAGTGTATGTGTTTGAGATTTGTTTTAAAGTGTGTGTGTGTGTGTGTGTGTGTGTGTGTGAAATTTGTTTTAAAGAGAGAGAGAGGAGAGAGAGAGAGAGAGAGAGAGAGAGTGTGTGTTTTGTGTGTGTGTGTGTGAAATTTGTTTTAAATGTGTGTGTTGTGTGTGTGTGTGTGTGTGTGTGCTCGCGCGTGCGTGCGTGCGTGCGCACGCTCGCGTGTGAGGATCGACGAAAGAGATTTAATTTTGTTGTAATCCATATAAAGAAGCACAGTTTTAATCTTAAATCTAAACTGCCTGACAGCCTTATGGTCGGTGGGGCAAAAACAGGAAGACTGCACTGGGTTGGGCTGGCATGCGCACGTGCACGTGTGTTGCACGCACATTCCAGAGCTAGCTCTTTTACAGCTAAAAAAAAAAAAAAAAGGGGGCGGGGGGGAAGAGAAGCACTCTTTGTGCGTGAAGGCCAGCAGTCAACAGGCTAGTTAGTGTATCTGTATGTGTCCTCGGAGGCCAGTGCTGCATGTACACCAGTCAAAGCTCAGGCACACTTCAGTTATAATGACGACAGCTGAATCACACCAAGTAGGCTACACAGCCAGAGACTTGACAAAAATTCTATGCGTTTTTTGGATGCTCTCAATCAAGTCTTCAAGTTAACCTGTTACAAAAACTACGAATTTTTACGACCGGCGAAAGACAGAACAGCTCGTGGCCTGCAGTGCTTTGTGATTTGAATTTTAAAAAAGTGTTGGGACCGCTTGTAGGAAATACAACATAGGCCCAACGAAAAGATTGCTTGAACGGAGATGATGATCATGGCTACAGACGTGCATGTCTCAGCAAAATAATTTTTTAAAATGCGGAAAGTGAGGCCTAAGAGTTCAGGAATACGAAACGGATTGCGACTCTCCATGAATGTGTGGCAATACTCGAAGATGACCCGGTGAGTTTTTGAATGAATTTTGATCGGAGCGCATTAAAAGAAAAATCACTGACCCGAATAAGTGTGGTTGCTGCGCTGTTTTAAAATTTCTCACCATGGGAAATGACGTACAGCTAATTAACACTGATTTGTAGGATAGTTCAATGTAGATCTAGACGCGATAGAGTCGAGTCGGATGTGTCCTAACCAGATTTTGGAGAGATCGTTGAAAAAATATGATGGTCGGTCCCCAGGAGCATATATTCGAGACTGAAAACAATGGGGTACAATGATTTTCACAGGCAAATGTTCATGTTTTTAACGGTATTTTCCCCATTTATTGAACATGTCATAGCTAAGAGGCGGTTGTAGTTATTTCCCTTGTACATGAGAACGCTGACCTATTGACCTGACACTTTTTTTTTTTTTTTTAAAGTAGCGCAGCCGATTACGGATTAGTGGTGACCCAGTTAAAAAGCTGTGACATCCTTTTTTCAGTGATTAGCTTTCAGTGAGTACATGTTCGGTGGTGTTTTGATCCCGGTTTGTTAGTGAACATGACATATTAGCCGGTTTTGAGAATACGCTAGAGTGGCCATAGTATAAGTTGTTTGCCCAAAGTGAACGATCGAAAGCAGACGACCAGTTTGATCATACTCTTTTCCCCGTGTCAGGTATTTTGTTTTGTTTAGTAAATAATATCAGTGTTTAGGATGTAGAGACAATAATTTTTTTCCGGAAAAAGTTTCTAATTAATCTAGATATCTTGCTTGTTTTGCCTGGTACACTCAAAACTCGTTTTGATTGAACAAGATTGCCCAGATTTTGCATTATTACTATTGGGAGCGACATAGGTGCTGAACAATGTGTCAAATGTGTGACAGAAAGACACGTAAGTTTGGAAGAGATTGTGTATTTGAGGGATCAGATTTTTCACAATAGAACTTGGAATCTAAATTCTTTCAGTTTTGTTTTTGCTTTGATAGTTCCTGAATGGTAAAGTGATGAAGAAATGTTTTGTTTTAATCGCGACTTTGGTCTGACGTAGAAAACATTGGATTATAAATGAACAAACACACACACACACACAACACACACACACACACACACACACACACACACACACAACACACACACCTCTCTCTCTCTCTCTCTCTCTCTCTCTCTCTCTCTCTCTCTCTCTCTCTCTCTCTCTCTCTCTCCGTCTAATATCACTATGAGTGAAGAGACATCAAATTGAAGAAAGCACACACACACACACACACACACACACACACACACACACACACACACACACACACACACACACACACACACTCTCTCTCTCTCTCTCTCTCTCTCTCTCTCTCTCTCTCTCTCTCTCTCTCTCTCTCTCTCGTCTAATATCACTGAGTGGAGAGACGTCAAATTGAAGAAAGCACACACACACACACACACACACACACACACACACACACAACACACACACACACACACACACACACACACACTAGCAGTAACACACACACACACATACACACACACACACACACACACATACACTCACACACACTCACACCAACACGACCCCCCCCCCCCCACACACACACACGCCCCTCCCAACACGACCCACCCTCACTCACCTCACGAGCAGCAGGGTAGAAGCCGTACTGGGTGGGAGGCGCGAGGAAGTCGATGACGAGGGTGCGGTTAGCGTCGTTGGGCATGGTGATGCCCGTGTTGCCGGGGCACAGGCAGCAGTCGTCGTTGTGGAAGAAGCGGGGCAGCAGGGCATTGAGGGGCGTGGAGCCGTTAGCTTTGATCTGGCGCTCTGCCCTCTCCACCATGAACTGCAGGAAGGAAGAAAATAGTGTATAAATAGTTCGCAGAAAAAGCAACCACCGAAAAAAATGATCTGCGGGAAGAAAGAGAGAGAGAGAGAGAGAGAGAGAGAGAGAGAGAGAGAGAGAGAGAGAGAGAGAGAGAGAGAGAGAGAGAGATTTATTTATTTTATTTATTTATTTATTCTTTTATATCGAGGATAACAGAATAAGCAATCATGTGCTTTTTTTCATCCGGTCCCCGTGTGTATGCAGTTTTGTAAATATTGTCATCTGTTCCCACCGGCACACGATGGCCTACTCTTACGAAAAGCGGAACAGGATTTAACGTGTGCGCAAGATGTTCTGCGTGCGTACGCAGAGAGAGAGAGAGAGAGAGAGAGAGAGAGAGAGAGAGAGAGAGAGAGAGAGAGAGAGAGAGAGAGAGAGAGAGAGAAGTGTTATTTAGAGATCGCAGAAAAAGAAAAAAGTATTTTGTTGTGGTGGTGCGGTGGTGGTGGTGGTGTTTTTTTTGCTAACTGAGGAAAAGAGGAGGATGGAGAGATTTTTGAAAGGGGTGGGGGTGAGGGGTTGTGAGGAGGGCAGGGTGTATGGGGTGTGTGTCGATAAGTGTAACAGGCACGCACGCACGCACACATACGCACGCACGCACACACACAGAGAATTTTTTTTTTAATGGCTAGATGGGTAGCTTGATGAAAAAAAGCTATTGTGCACTGCTTATTCAATGTACAACCTGATGATGAAAGTTTCACTTTGACAACACACACCACACACACACACACACACACACACACACACACACACACACACATCACACACACTCACACACACACACACAACACACACACACACACACACAAACACCACACACACACACCCTCCCTCCCTCCCTCCCTCCCCCACACGCGAACTACCCTCCCTAACCCCCACCCACATATTTTTATTCTGCTTTTTCTGTGACAGACATGGGGCAGAGCATACAGAAAATTCCACAGGCACTGAAGCATCCTGAACACCCCGAGATGGAGACTGACCTGCAGAGCCTCAGCAGGCCTGACGAAGTCGTTGTCGATGTTCACCATGAAGGCGGCGGAAGTCTCTGTGCCCCATCTTGGCGGGAGGATGACGGGAAAAGCGTTCACCAGGTAATGGTAGGACACTTGGGGCAGCTTGCGAGCCACGTCCAGTGCTCCCTGTAGAGATGAACAAGAAGAAGAATTAGTACATGATTGGATTTAGTGCTAAAAATCGCATCATTGTTTCACTTAATTCCTGCATGTTGATAGCAAAGGATCTCATTGACTGCACAATAGAAGGTCACAGTTAGTAAGTGATTAGGCACAGTCAAGAGAATGTTTTCATAAATTATCATGCTTTCAAGCAGGCATATAAGAAAAAAAAGTTGTTTGTATTGCAATACTGAAAAAGCTGTACTGTGACAAAAGATATGAATATATACAGATTTCACATAATAAAACAAAGGTGGGGGGGGGGGGGGGAAGGCTCTGATGAGAATGCTCACAACTTGATTGAAAAATTGTAAAAAATTTTTTAGAGGTGAATGAAGTACTGGCACAGAACGTTCTGCTCAGTTACACTTAGCTGGCTTCAGTTTGTTGTCTGCTTTTTACTTTTGAGATCAGAAGTCTCGAATAGTTTATCTGGAAGTCATGTTTCGCCACCATCTGTACATGCTGGTGTACCGTGTACTTCATGACTTTATTTTGGAAATGTTCTCTGGTATCAGTGATTCTGAGTCTAAATGCAATATCTGCTAGTTTTAACTCTGTAATTTTCAGTGAGTCCAGAAACAGGATTTTTTTTCAAGTTCCTCGGCTTTGGCTCCGAGGCTAAATTAATGGTGGGCAAAAACTCGCATTTGCAAGATCTCACCTTTCAGAGAAACTGGAGAAAAAATAGAATAAAGATACCCAGCAGCCAGAGGCACATAACTGACACAATTTAAGTTTCATGGGTTGTCTCCCATACCCACCTTTCCTCTGAGGAGACCCTGGATAGTGCCCCCTGACAGAGAGCCGTTGGTGGGCATGTAGCCGGGCGGGGCCATTTCGATTCCTCTCGTCTCCTCCTCTGTGGCTGGGTTGATGTGTCTGCACACACAGCGCACACCTCGTGAGAGAGGCACATAAAGACATCTATGGGATCAGGGGGGCGGGATAGATGACATCTACAAAAACTGCATACATACGGGGACTGGATGAAAAAAAGCACATGAGTGCTTATTCCGTTATCCTCGATATAAAAGAATAAAGTATAAAAGAATAAAATAAAAAAAATAAAAAAACACCATCAACAACACAACGACAACACGAACACCATCAACAACAGCAACACAATGACAGCATCAACAACACAACGACAACACCAACAGCATCAGCAACACAATAACACCAACACCACCAATAACAGCAGCAACACACGACAGCACCACCACCACCACAACACCATCAACACCACCAAACCAACACCACCAACAACAACCACCACCACCACCACAAACACCACCATCAACACAACCACCACAACACCAACAACCAAACCAAACCCAAGCAAAACGCACCGCACCTGAGCCAGAGGTAGTCTCTCTTGACGTTCCAGGCGGCGGGGATGGTGCCGTCCCTGTCGTAGGCAGCCGCCTCCTCATCCGTGACGGAGTTGAAGGGGAACCAGGAGACCTCGGTGAGGAAGTTGGAGGTGACGGTGTCCCTCAGCAGGGTGGTGTTGTAGATCAGCCCCATCGGCACGAAGAAGTTGGTCACCTTGGCTTTGAAGGTGGGGTACACCTGGAGGATGGAACACAGGGGAGGAGGTATGTGAGTATGAGGATGTTAGGTATTTTACTGATTTTCTATGTTGGCTTTGAAGGTCAGGTACACCTAGCGAATGGAACCAAGGGTAATTGTGTATGACTATGAGGATATTAGGCAGGTACTAATTTACATTATCAATTTTATTCTCTCTTCTAAGTTGGTCACCTTGGCTTTGAAGGTGGGGTACACCTGGGAATGGAACACAGGGGGGGGGGGGGGGGGTATGTGAGTATGAGGATGTTAGGCATTTACTTATTTACTGTTTTAATTTTATTCTCTCTTCTGTTACGCATTTACTAATCTACTCTATCAAATTTATTCTCTCTTCTTTTAGGCATTTACTGATTTACTATATCAGTTTTATTCTCTCTCTTGTATGAGGCATTTACTAATTTACTCTATAAATTTTATTCTCTCTTTTGAAGTATTTTTATATACAGAAGTTGACGAAACCTCGGCACGAAGAAGTTGGTCATCCTGGCTTTGAAGGTGGGGTACACCTACAGAATGGAACCAGGGGGGTATGTGAGTGTGACTATGAGGATATTAGGCATTTACTATATCAATTTTATACTCTCTTCTGAAGTATTTTTTATATACAGATCATTATCCTGGAAATAAAAGAATTTGACTTGACTTGACTCTTGTCACTGTACTCACCCTGATGGTGATGTCTCATAATCCATGCATTGCCTGATACATGCCTCTAGGTTTGCTCTTGGCGGCCTTGATGATGTTGGTGTCCTTCTCTCTTGGTGAAGCGGCGCAGGGCGTCTGCCGAGTCCATTCTCTCTCCACCACGTACCGCTGTAGGTGGGTGTGACCATGTGACCCCTGGATGTGACAACGCATTGTTTGGTTAGTTGTTGTTGTTGGGTAGTGTTTGTTGTGTGGGGTCTTTTTTGTTTTGTTCGGGTAAAAAAAATTATCATTTTATTATTTAATTGTTTAGAAGTTATTTTTGTAGTGTGTTGTTGTTGTCATTTTTGTTGCTTGTTCGACCTTTAAAAAATTTAATAAATTTTTTTTTTTATTGGTTATTGTTGTTCTTTTTTTTTTTTACTATTTAATACTTATTTTGTAGTTGTTGTCTTTTTTGTTCTCTTGTTCGGTTTTGTTGCTGTTGGTTTTCTTTTTTTTTCATTCTCTGCTAGAGCTCTGAGGTTCAGATATGGTGAGATTTTTACGTATGCGACCGTTTTTACCCACCATAAGGAATTCCGTTCCCACTGACACTCAATGGTCTACTCTTCCAAAAAGCAGAACAGGTTTTAACGTGTGCGCATGATGTTCTGCGCACGTAGCATATGGGCTTCGGTCTATAGTCTCATCCAAAGGAATAGAGGTGTGTGTGTGTGTGTGTGTGTGGTGTGTGTGTGTGTGTGTGTGTGTGTGTGTGTGTGTGTGCGCGCGCGCGCGCGGGATGAGTTTTAACATGTCGCAAGATGTGTGTACGTTCGCGCGCGCGCGTCCGTGCGTGCGTGCGTGTGTGTGTATTTTTTGTGGTCAGCCCCAAATCGGAGTAAGGGCCGGATTAGCAACAACAACAAAAAAGTAAGTAATGCTTATCTATAACCCTTAAAAATTCAAGACCGTTCGTTCGTTCTTCGTTCGTTCGTTCGTTCTTCCTTCCTTCTTCCTTCCTCCTTCCTTCCTTCCTTCCTTCCTCCTCCTTCCTTCCTTCCTTCCTTCCTTTATCCGTCCATCCATCCATCCCATCCATCCCATCCATTCAATCATCCATCTACCATCCAATCATCCATCCATCCCATCCCATCCCTCCATCCCTCCTTCCCTCCACCCACCCACCCACCCATTCATTCATCCACCCACCCCACCCCATCCCATCCCATCCCATCCCACCCCACCCAACCACCCACCCACTCATCCACTCATCCATTCCTTCTCTATACTGTGCAGACTCACGTGGGTAGCAGCGGCCACCATCCCGCCGAAGGACTCGACGTCATTGAGGGGCTGGGAGAGCATGGTGACGCCCTTCTCCGTCATGAAGCTGTTGAGGTCACGCTCGATCACGCCCGTCATGGCCGTCAGCGTCGGGAAGTTTCGCATAGCGTTCTGCCGTAAGAGAAAGAGAAAAGGAAAAAAAATATTAGGGATGTTTTCGATGTTGTTTTAACTGAGGGAGAGAAATGGTGAAGAATTTTTGGGAATGTGTGTGTTTGTGAATGTGAAGGAATTGGTTTGGAAATATGTTCTAAATTTCATTTTATTGACACACACATATACATGCATACAGACGAGCGCACGCACGCACGCAACGCACGTCACTAAACACACACTTTTGTGTTTGTTGGCTTTCTTGTATCTAATATCACTTGATATAGATAATCATCAGATTGAGAAGAAGAACACACACACACACACACACACACACACACACACACACACACACACACACACACACACACACACCCCTACTATCCTACCCCCTCCCTCCAACATACGCACGCACGCGACTCACACACGCCGCGCGCGCCACCACACACACACACACACACAACACACACACACACACACACACACACACACCACACACACACACTACACCATACACACACCGTTAAAATCTGTACATGATAAAACTTACAGGCTCGTGCAGCTCGATCCTGGGGCCGTCGTGTCTCTCCAGCTGCCTGACGTCCATCAGAATGTTGCCTTCGTCCACGTACAGCGGGAGCGGGCGTGACCCACCCCAGTGGCCCTCACCCTCATCCCCAGGTGAGCCGCCGCCTTGATGATCCGCCTCACCTGACAGAGAGGCGCAAGGTGAGACATTTTTGTTGTGTGGTGGTGTTGATTTTGGTGGTGTGGTGGATTGTTTTGCTTTGGTCTTTTAAAAATTGCAGACTCCCTGAAGATCCTCTTTCGGGGATGTTCCACCGGACACCATTTTTAACTTCATGTGAGAATCGGGCTTTTCCCGTCTGATATGAGTGAAAGTGGTATAAGTTGGTCAGTAAGGACAGGGTAGTTTTAAGGAATCTGGTTTTGGTTTTATCTCGTTTTATGTGTGATCGATGTGGGTTTTCCTACAACGCAGTGGCCGTCCTGGGCTGACCCTTATGGTTGACCAGGGCGTCGATACAAGCAAGGACAGTCGAGTTGGTTTTATACCCCGTTTTAAACCGTACATAGTAGCACAGTTTTAATACGTGTTTTAAAATATATGACGAGGTGACAGCCCGGATATGCCCTGTGCGGTCGCGGGCGGGGCTCTAAGCAACATCATTGGATTGGATTGGTTTTAAAAATCGTAGTTTTTGTTTTGCGTTGTCGTCGAAATCGTTATTTTGATGGTATATCAGATTATCTTAAGAAAAAAAAGTCCGGTCTAGGTGCTCTTGCTTTGTCCTAAGGCATCCTCTGTGTGTGTGTGTGTGTGTGTGTGTGTGTGTGTGTGTGTGTGTGTGTGTGTGTGTGTGTTGTGCATGTGTGCGTGCGTACGTGCGTACGTGTGTGTTTCTACCTGGTAGGAATACACTTAAGAGGTTATCATAGTTGCATTCTCCAGCATGATTTTGCCAGGAGCAACTTTCTCGCTGTTGTAACTTTAACCCTACTCGTACATCAACTTGAACGTGTATTTCACACAGGACATGGGTGTAGCCTTTATGGATTGTTTCTTACTCTTGAATACCTTTGTGATTTAAAACACGCACGCACCACGCACGCACGCACAGCAAGCACACACACACACACACACACACACACACACACACACACACACACACACACACACACACACACACACCACAACAACCACACGCACACACACACACACACACACACACACACACACACACACACACACACACACACACACACACACACACACACAACACACACACACACAACCCCCGCACCCCCACAACCCCGCACACCCACAACCCCCCCCTCCACCTCCCCCCCACCCCCATCCACCCCCCCCCCCCCCCCAAACACACACATCAGAAAAAGTCTCAGAAAGAGAGAAAGCTCTCTCTCTGTGTTACCTACCTGGTAGATGGTGGTGGGCACGGTATAGAAGAGCTGGTCGATCTCGATGGTCTTGTCCCAGTTGATGAACTGCACGATCTCCACGTGCGGGTCTCGGCCCAGCATCATGTGTAGCTGGGCCAGCAATTGCCGCATGCGTTTGTACACCTCTGTCACGGCACAGAGAGAGAGGGAGATAGAGACGTGATGATGATGATAATGATGAGGATGATGAGGAGGAGGAAGAAGAAGAAGAGGGGGGAGAGGAAAGTGTGTTAGTGCAGAGAGATGAGGGAGAGGGAGAGAGAAAGAGAGGGAAGGGGAGAGAGAGAGGGGGGGGAGGAGGGAGAGAGAGGGGGGAGAGGAGGAGGAGGGAGAGAGAGAGAGAGAGAGAGAGAGAGAGAGAGAGAGAGAGAGAGAGAGAGAGAGAGAGAGAGAAGAATGAATGAATGAATGAATAATCTTTATTTTTCAAGGGTTACATAGTAAGCATTACATACTTTTTTTTCATCCGGCCCTTGCCCTGATCAGGGAATAAAGCTAAGAAACCCCCTCCCTACCCCAACATACCAGTATTACCAACAGAGAGAGACAGAAGGAGAGAGACGTGATGAGGAGGAGGAGGAGGAGGATGGGGGGGGGAGAGAAAGTGTGTCAGTGTAGAGAGGTGAGGGAGAGGGAGGGAGGGAGAAGGGGGGGAAGGGTTGGGGGAGGAGGGAGGAGAGAGAGAGAGAGAGAGAGAGAGAGAGAGAGAGAAGAGAGCGCCCACTGTACATGTGTACATGCTATGTACACATGAAGTGCTTAATAAAGCCTTTGCGTGTATGTATGAAATGTGGTGTGTGAGTATGCGCGCACGCGTGCGTGCGTGCATGTGGCGCGTGCGTGCGTGCGCGCGCGCGTGTGTGTGGTTATACAGGTTTATAATTATTATGTATACACATATGCGTACGCGAGTGTGTAGAGTATATACATTTCCACCTCACCTTCACTCCGCCTGTGTTCCGGTACTGCTCTGGTGTTGCGAGACAGGGGACCTCGGATTTCGGCCAGCGCTGAAGCCACTCGCCTCACTCTGTTCACAGCTGCACACACACACACACACACGTTAAAGAACCTTCGTCAAAGACGTGTTGTTGTAAACCAACACCTTATTAGTCAGCGACATGTAGGGAGAAATCAGTGTAGAGATTTTATGTTAACAAATTTCGAGTACACATCTGTTCAAAACTGTAAATCAAGATCTGGCGTGCATAGGGGGTTTTTGTGGGGTTTTTTTTGGTGTGTTTTTTGTTTTTTTTTTGTTTTGTTCTTTGGCTAGAGCTCCTAGGTTGATCAGTGGTGGGATTTTTGCGTGTAGGACCGTTTTTGCCCACCACTAAGGTAGCCGCATTACGAATTCGGATAGTGCACACGTTAAAAAAAAGCTTAGCATATTTTGTAGTACTGGCTGGTTGTATAATTGATATGAATAATACCTAGCATGCAATCCGTGACATGACTGAGAGAGATGGGTTCCGCTAGGTCCAACTGGCCCCAAGACAGTCTACTTGAAAAAAATCCAGTGCAGTTCCCCAGTTACTCTGCTAGTCTTCTATGTTTATCAAATTTGTAGGCGAGACAAGTAGAGGTCGATCGTCATGAAGAGAAGGAGGAAGAGAGAGAGAGGAGAGAGAGAGAGAGAGAAGAGAGAGAGAGAGAGAGAGAGAGAGAGAGAGAGAGAGAGAGAAACTTTGGAAAAAAAAAAGACAGCTAGCTCATTGCTGGCAATAAATGTGTGTGTGTGTGTGTGTGTGTGTGTGTGTGTGTGTGTGTGTGTGTGGCGCGTGCGTGCGTATGTGTGTGTGTGTGTGTGTGTGTGTGTGTGTGTGTGTGTGTGTGTGTGTGTGTGTGTATGTGCATTGAGAATAACATAATTTCAAGTATTCAATGATCACAATTGAATACTTACGCGTAGCAGGCTCATCTCCAAGAGGCACGACCGTATCTTCCAAACCTGTAACAGGAAACAATGCATATTATTTTTGTTACCAACGCACACACCACGCACGCACGCACGCACGCACGCACGCACTCACTCACTCACTCACTCACTCACTCACTCACTCACTCACTCACTCACTCACTCACCCACTCACTCTCACACACACACACACACACACACACACACACACACACACACACACACACACACACACACACACACACCACACACACACAAACACACACACACACACGATTGCACACGCAAGCACGCACTCTTTTTCTCTTTGTCTGTCTGTCTCTGTCTCTGTCTGTCTGTCTGTCTCTGTCTGTCTGTCTGTCTGTCTGTCTGTCTGTCTGTCTGTCTGTCTCTCTCTCTCTCTCTCTCTCTCTCTCTCTCTCTCTCTCTCTCTCTCTCTCTCTCTCTCTCTCTCTCTCTCTCTCTCTCTCTCCTCTTTCCTCTTCATTCCCTCCCTCTTCCCCCTATCTCCCTCCCCCCTCTCTCTGTGTGTCTTTTCCTCCCCCCCCTCTCTCTGTCTGTCTGTCTCTGTCTCTCTGTCTCTGTCTGTCTGTCTGTTTGTCTCTTTCTCTCTTACTCCCCCCCTCCCCCCTCTCTCTCTCTTCCCCCCCCTCTCTCTCTCTCTCTCTTCCTCCCCCCCCCTCTCTCTCTCTCTTCCTCCTCCCCCCCTCTCTCTCTCTCTGTAAGTAAAGCCTTTACCTTCCAGGTCACTAGCAGCACTGCTGACTGCTCTCCCCTGCACGGAGGGGAGGTAGGTCACGAAACCCAGAAAGCAAACCAGCACAGCCAGAATGGCACCGCGTGTGTGCACCGCCATCGTCTGTAGTACCTGTGGTCCCAAATCGAAGATTAATAACTGACGGTTACTGCTGTATTTGGATGGTTTAGTCATGGAATGTGTGTGTGTGTGTGTGTGTGTGTGTGTGTGTGTGTGTGTGTGTGGGTGGGTGGGTGGGGGGGGGGGGGTGCGTGCGTGGTGTGTGTGCGTGTGTGTGTGTGTGTGTGTGTGTGTGTGTGTGTGTGTGTGTGTGTGTGTGTGCGTGCGCGCGCGCGCAGGGTAAAAAAATAGTTGAGTTCGCTGGGAGTTTTAGCTGAGAGTCTTGACATGGCAACTACAACAATGGTGAATTGTTGATTAGTATGTATAGGTTGTTTTTTTTTTTTAGTCCATATTAAACTTCACAGTAGTGGTGTGTGTGTGTGTGTGTGTGTGTGTGTGTGTGTGTGTGTGTGTGTGTGTGTGTGTGTAGCAAAAGCAGCAGCAGCAGCAGCATCAACAGCAATATAGCAATAATAAATGTAGTTGTCATTATCAATAAGAACTGTGCTAAAGTATAAAATAGAAATTACAATAGCACTACTGGGAGAGGGGGAACCCAAAACGGAACATTCTTCTTACCGCCCCTCCTCCATCACCCCCCAGCCCCCCCCCCCCCCCCCCCCCCCCCGCCCCCGACGAAAAAAAAAATCAAGGTCTTCATCTGGCATGTCTGTACCAGACATATCAGTCAAGATTAGAATATATCACTTAATCTCAATGTCCACAAACTCTACGTACGCGAAACAAAGGGGAAAATGTGAAAAAAAAAAATCTTCGCTGGGTTTTTTAGTTTATAGGTTTATGGGAGAAGGGGTTAGCTATGCTTGTTCAGGCTTCTATTGTTTATTGGATTTTTTTCTCTCCTAAACTGGTGCAATATTTCCCGACTTTTCCTTGTTAGTTTGCAAAATGT
>CM060342.1:14230938-14235938 GCA_030674155.1 Stramonita haemastoma | reverse complement strand
GGTGAACATTGGAACTCTTACCCAGGAACCAAATAAAAAAGGTATTCCTGAAAAATACAGATCTATTTTGAACAGTCAACACGATATCAATTGCAGGACGCAGAAAGCCGATCTTGTACATTACCAAGTAAGGCAGCATTTGTCACACTACCGGTACTAAGTCACATTTCCGATACAGTCTCATTAAATTGTGGGTGTTCCGTATAGTCATAATTACTTTCAACACATTGTCGTTTTCTCAGAACAGGTATTAGTAACTGCTCGACAATACTTTGTCACAGAAGGACTTCAGTGTTAATCTAAATACAAACTTGCATTTGCCTAAATCTGCATGCACTGACTGAAATAATTATTAAAAAATAGCTTTTTAAAAAATGACAAAAAAAAATCAACCCCACCCCCTCCTAATTAGTTTTTTTTTTTAAAGTAATGTTTACATTCTGTTTGCAGTAAGGTTCAGATGTTGTTTTCAATAACGGTAAATGTTTTCTCTTGGATTAAAGTTAAGGTGACTCTAGAGAAAAACAAGTATTGTTAGTGATCTTAAGCAGGAGTTAAAGTTCAAGTCTGTCCCGAGCCTAAGGCTCATCAGGCCGGTGCTTATCCCGGTTTCTGTGGCGTTAAGCGACTGAGAGTCATAGACTCCTCCCTGGATAGGACGCCCTTTTACAACCAGGGTGGGGGGTGAGAAAATAGCCGTAAAGTGCCTTTTCCAAGGGCACAACGCCATAGCCGAAAGCTGGTATCGAACCCGCAACCTTTAGATTACGAGTCCAACGCCCTAACCACTAGGCTACAGCGGCGGCGATCTTATGCACGAGAGTTGAGTCAAATGATAGCAACCTCAAGACTTTCCACACATAACAAACAAAAAACAAACACCCTTCCCACCCAAAACCCAAGTCAAACAAGCAAATAGTTTCTTTTTTTTATAGAAAAAAAAACCCAAAAGAAAGAAAAGGAAAGAAAACAACATGGCAACCCCCCCCTCTCCCCCCCCCCCCAACCCCCCACCCCACCCCAACAAACAAACAAGAAAAAAGGAAACGACTATAGCAGACTACAAATAACGGGCACTCTTAAATAAAAGCTCAAGAAAGTAGTAATAAAACAACAACATAAAAAAAATGCAAAACAAAAAAAAAACCAAACAAAAATCTGTAGAAAATAACAAGTAAAGAAACTAGCAAACAGATAAACGATGATAACAACAAGCGACTTGATGATACATAAGCAGTCACGACAGTTGGAACACCTTATGAAAACAAAAACAAAGAAAAGAAAAAGACGGCTGAGAGATATTTGAGGAAATATTTCAAGGACACACATCCTTATATAAATAATCATAATCCTCTCCGACCTACTTCCTGCAGTCGTTTTTAAACACTGACCAATGCAAAGTCCGGTTGGCTTGGAGTGATTTATGTCCCGAAAACAGAGCAGAGGAAACGGTGGTTCACACAGTACACACACATTTACACACACACACACACACACACACACACACACACACACACACACACACACACACACACACACACACACACACACACACACTCACACACGTACACACACGTTCACACACACACACACACCTACACACACCTAACACACACACACACACAACACACACACACACACACACACACACACACACACACACACACACACACACGTTCACACACACACAACTTTCACACACACGTTCACACACACACACACACTCACACACACACACACGCTAACACACACACACGCAACCACGCACGCACGCACGCACGCACGCACACACACACCACCACACACACACACACACGCACACACACACACACTCACCACACACACACACACACAACACACACACACACACACACACAAAACACACACACACACACACACACACACACACACACACACACACACACACACACACACACACACACACACACACACACACACACACACACGTACACACACACACACACACACACACACACAGTACACACACATCACACACACACACACACACACACACACACACACACACACACACACACACACACACACACAACGTTCACAATATCCTCTTCCTCATTCCATGTGGATGATGAATTCAGTTACCGTATTATTTTGTGGTGTGGAAGAAGTAACGAACAAGGAATTATTAAGCTTGCATGTATGATTTGTTGATAGCGTTTTCGCTTTTTTTTTCCTTCAAGATTTGCTTCTCAAAACAGTTAAATATATGTGTGTGTACGCAGATATATATATGCACACGCGTGCACACACGTGCACGCGTGTATAACGCCACACATTCTCTCTCTCACTCTCTCTCTCTCATACAAGCACACGCAGCAAGCATAATTCTTGCACTGATAAATGTATCTGAACACACATGTGGGTATGTGCACTTGCATGTGTGCATACACGTGGGCAAAAAGTGATAGGATGTTCAACTCCCCCCTACCACCACAACGCCCCCCACCCACACCCACACACCACTCACCGCACACACACACACACACACACACACACACACACACACACACACACACACACACACACACACAGCACACACACACACACACACACAGGCACACACACACACACAGGCACACACACACACACACAATAGGCACACACACACACATACACACACACACACCGTGCGCCGCGCGCGCGCACCCCCCCCCCCCCCCCCCCCAATCTATCAAACCTCCTTTTCAAGGGCCGTCTGGTATCTCTTAAAATGTAAAGATCTTACAATTGAAGATTATACACTAACATGTGGCAGGAACCCGCGGGATGACCAGCGCACCGGTTTTGTGCCTCGGCCTCACTGCAGCCTGTGAAAGTAATGAACGCCTCATATTCTGTGTTTATAGTTTTCTCTAACAGTATCTGAAACACACACAAAAAAAACATGTCTGTTGTTTCGCTTCCGCGTCTACATCCTAGCCTGACATTCAGTCATCTCTCTTTCCACGTCCTGTTTCATTCTATTTTTCTTTCTGTTGAGGAGGAAGATCAGAGGAAAGTTGCTTGTGTGAACGCACGCAGAACACCGTGCGCACACGTTAAATCCTGTTCCGCTTTTCGTAAGAGTAGGCCATCGTGTGCCGTGGGAACAGATGACAATTACAAAAATGCACACACACGGGGACTGGATGAAAAAAACACAATGTGCTTATTCCATTATCCTCGATATAAAAAATAAAAAATTTAAAAAAATCTCGAGACGATTGTTGTCATTGCCGCAGTCTGTAGTATCCCCGCCCTTGTGGAGCATGACGAATTCTTGTTGCTTCAACTCACTGAGCTAGTGGCAGGACTCCCAGATTCTTTGGCATAGATGATGTAAAGCTGTAAAACTGGAACTCTCTCTTTTTTCATTCATTCTCTCTCTCTCTCTCTCTCTCTCTCCTCTCATCTCTCTCTCTCTCCTCTCTCTCTCTCTCTCCTCTCTCTCTCTCTCTCTCTCTCTCTCTCTCTCTCTCTCTCTCTCTCCTCTATTGATAGTAATAATCAACAATTTCAAAGCCCACCAAAATGAATATAAAAGAAAACGAAAACTGGAACTCTCGTGATATCAGAGCAAATGAACAAGCAGGCACACTACTAAATAATGGCAAAGCATACAGATCAAAACGGTTTATTTATTATTATAATTTTTTTGTAAAGATCATTAATCCAGACAAAGCAGCCAGTTTGAAATAAGAGAATGCAGTTTATCATAACATTTTTGTGAGTTAGTTTCAGATAATTGTGATGTAAAGCCAGTGACAGATTTGAGCGAGAACCAGGGTAGGAATAGTTGAGTTGCGTTGTTCACTGTGAGATAATAAAAACAGTTCTTGACCTTGCAGTACAGGCGACGAAACTGCGCTATTTTTTTTTTTTAACCTGGAGGGGAGGAAGTTGAGGGGGGGGGGGGGGGGGGGGGGGTCTCTTATATTGTCCATAATTATCAGCTGGATTTGTGTTATGTATTGCACTGTATTGCATTGCATTGTATGTATTTTATTCGTTGTATTGTATTGTATTATATTGATGTGTACCACATTCAGTCCTGGAAGATTGTTGTGGAATTCTGGATGCTCTCTCTGGGAGAGCGCGTCGCCACAAGAGCAGCGCCACCCGTCTGTTAAAGTTTATTTTCCTGCCTGCACACGTGTATTTTGTTTCCCTATGAGAAAGGCTTTTTCCCTTCATAATCTTGTCAGGACAGTTCTCTTGTTTCTGTGAACTCTCTTACATGGGCTGACTGCGAGATGCACACGGGACAAGCATTTTATCGCCTCATCCGAAAGACGATCACCCAGACCATCACCCAAGGGATAGGGAAAAGTTGTGGCTCAAAACGAGACATCGAACCCACACATGTCGCTTTCTAGGCGGGTAGGTTACCGCTTAATCACGGATTTCTTTATTTTATTTCTTTTATTCTTTTATATCGAGGATAATGGAATAAGCACTCGTGTGCTTTTTTACATCCAGTCCCTGTGTAATGCACTTTTGTAAATCGTGTCATCTGTTCCCACCGGCACACGATGGCCTACTCGTACGAAAAGCGGAACAGGATTTAACTGTGCGCAAGATGATTCTGCGTGCGTTCGCACACGGGGCCTCGGTTTATAGCCTCATCCGAAGGACTTTTGGGAGGGTGGAGTCAGCACTAATTCTAACCCCAGGTAAAAATCCCCTCGACCGGGAATCGAACCCGGGTCGTCAAATTGCGAGCGCAATATCCTGACCACTAGGCTATCTATCCCGTCCCCTACGGATCCACAGCTCAGTGAGATCAGTCCTAGCCATTGACTTGTTGTTCAACATCTGTAGTCCTTATCTTCAGAGGGATGGGCCCCGCCAGGTGCAAAATACACACAACACACTATCTGAAAAAAAAAGAAGAGCGTAGTGGCCCTACAAGTAACTACTCCGAGAGTTAAGGGATGAAGTGAAGTGTAACCGAGAAGCCAGGGAGGCTGTGGGGCCCACTG
>CM060342.1:14218438-14225938 GCA_030674155.1 Stramonita haemastoma | reverse complement strand
CTTCCAGCGCAGCGTCAGTGGCAGGCACGTCAACTAGGTCGATTCCGCTCTGCCCATCAGCCGCTTTCGTCACAGAGAGAGAGAGAAGAGAGAGAGAGAGAGAGAGAGAGAGAGAGAGAGAGAGAGAGAGAGAGAGAGAGGAGTTTAAAAAAAAATCTACATCAAGGGCCTATGAATTGTAAGACAAGCACACAGGCCCGACATTTGCAAATAAGGAACCCTCAAGTTGCAACCGTTAGGCTAGGCCTATAGCCTAGTACATAGGATGTAGACCTATGCTTGTACCTGATATCCTGGACGCAGCCTATAGACTAGTAAGCGGATAGCGGAGCCGACTCTTCACGGATATTGCCGACTCTTCACGGATATTGCCGACCGAACCCGGACGTTCCAAAGCATTGAGGTTACCGCCCTTGCACGCGTTTCAGCGAACTTGGGGCTTGTCCAAAACTTACGGGTAATCCCTGTTTCTCTGCAAGGAAGATAATAATATTATAAGATATGACGTTGTATGGTAATGCAACCGTGTTCAGAGCCATAGATATATACTTGAGTGAAAACCGATATAAGTGACAGTGAGGCTTGTTTTATGGTAGTAAGGGGGTACGGGATAGCCTTGTGGTCAGAACATTGCGCTCGCAATTTGACGACGCAGGTTCGATTCCCGATCGAAAAATTTTTTCTCCTGGAGTTAACGTTAGTGCTGACTCCACTCTCCCCAAAAGTACTTCGGATGAGACTATAGGCCTAAACCGAGGCCCCGTGTGCGAACGTACGCAGAACATCTTGCGCGCACGTTAAATCCTGGTCCGCTTTTCGTAAGTGTAGGCCATTGTGTGCCGGGGGGAACAGATGACATTTACAAAACTGCATACACGCGGGGACTGGGTGTAAAAAACCCCACATGAGTGCTTATTGTCCATTATCCTCTATATAAAAGAATAAACATAAAAGAATAAACATAACGTAGTCCAGCTCTGTCTAAAGCAGTAGTTTGAAAGAAAAGGAAAGCTAGCTTTCAGTTGTGCATGGTTTTTGTTCACATTGAAAATTACAATTTATGTATGATTTTTTTTTCGCATTGAATGAGGGGGGCGAGGGGTTGGGGGTGGGAGTAGGGGAAAGAGAAATAAAAGAGAGAGAGAGAGAGAGAGAGAGAGAGAGAGAGAGAGAGAGAGAGAGAGAGAGAGAGAGATTTTATTTATTTATTTATTCTTTTATATCGAGGATAACAGAATAAGCAATCATATGCTTTTTTTCATCCGGTCC
This sequence comes from Stramonita haemastoma, assembly GCA_030674155.1. Taxonomy (NCBI): domain Eukaryota; kingdom Metazoa; phylum Mollusca; class Gastropoda; order Neogastropoda; family Muricidae; genus Stramonita; species Stramonita haemastoma. The sequence continues at coordinate 14,224,669 of CM060342.1, read as the reverse complement.
CCGTGTGTATGCAGTTTTGTAAATATTGTCATCTGTTCCCACCGGCACACGATGGCCTACTCTTACGAAAAGCGGAACAGGATTTAACGTGTGCGCAAGATGTTCTGCGTGGGTTCGCACACGGGGCCTCGGTTTAAAGTCTCATCCGAAGGACTTTTGGGGAGAGTGGAGTCAGCACTGATGTTAACTCCAGGAAGAAAATTTCCTCGACCGGACTCGAACCTGGGTCCTCAAATTGCCAGCGCAATGTTCTGACCACTAGGCTATCCGAGAGAGACAGAGAGAGACAGAGACAGAGACAGAGAGAGAGAGATGGTAACATGGAACGAAGGGGGCATGTTTCTGACTCTTTCTTTCTTTTTGTTGTTGTTGTTGTTGTTTTTGCTGTTGTTGTTTTCGTTGAAGGTGAAGATATTTTTTTACACTCAAAAACGACTTTGGCACGATTATAAAGGAGCAGGTAAACAGCCGTTCTCTGACGCATTATCTATACTCTAGCCTTTGGGGGTTTTTTGGTTTCTTTTTAATGGTTTTTTTCTTCTTCTCTTTCCTCGGCTACAGTGGAGGTGTGTACATTTGTCTGTTTACTTTCCGTGTCTGCCTGTCTGTCTGTCTGTCTCTTGAGTGTGCGTCTCTTCTCTCTCTCTCTCTCTCTCTCTCTCTCTCTCTCTCTCTCTCTCTCTTCTCTCTCTCTCTCTCCTCTCTCTCTCTCTCTCTCTCTCTCTCTCCCCCTCCCTCCCTCCCTCTCTCCCTCCCTCCCTACCTCCCTCCCTCTCCCCCCCTCTCTCTCTCCCTCCCTCTCCCCCTCTGTCTGTCTGTCTGTCTGTCTGTCTGTCTGTCTGTCTGTCTGTCTGTCTGTCTGTCTGTCTGTCTGTCTGTCTGTCTCTCTCTCTCTCTCTCTCTCTCTCTCTCTCTCTCTCTCTCTCTCTCTCTCTCTCTCTTCTTCCAATCTCCCAGTGTTATCATAGTTGTTCTCTTATCATGTCGGTCGTTTGAGGTGTGTGTGCGTGGGTGTGCGTGTGTGTGTGTGCGTGTGTGCGTGCGCGTGTGTGTGCGCGCGCGCGCGCGCGTGTGTGTGTGCGTGTATGCGTGCGTGTGTGCATGTGTGTGTGTGTGTGCGTGCGCGTGCGTGCGTGTGTATGTGCGTGCTTGCATTTGTGTGTGGTGTGCAAGTGTGTGTGGGTGCGAGTGTGTGTGTGTGTGTGTGTGTGTGTGTGTGTGTGTGTGTGTGTTGTGTGTGTGTGTGTGTGTGGGAGACAACAGATAAACAGCTTTGAGTGATGAAGGTTAGCTGTCAAAGGGGGAAAGAATATGAAGCTAAGTGACTGTCTTTCTCTCTCCCTCCCTCCCGCCCCCCTCCCTCCTTGTGTCCACCCCCACCCCCCCTGGTGGTGGTGGTGGTGATGGTTTGTTGTTGTTGCTGTCTTGTCTGTCTGTCTGTCTGTCTGTCTGTCTGTCTGTCTGTCTGTCTGTCTGTCTGTCTGTCTGTCTGTCTGTCTCTCTCTCTCTCTCTCTCTCTCTCTCTCTGTCTCTGTCTCTCTGTCTCTCCCCTCCCCGCCCCCCCTCTCTCTCTCCTTCCTATCTCCCAGTGTTATCATAGTTGTTCTCTTATTGTTGTTGATGTTGTTGTTGTTCTTCTTCTTCTTGTTCTTCTTCTTGTTCTTCTTCTTGTTCTTCGTCGTCGTCGTCGTCGTCGTCGTCGTCGTCGTCATCATCACCATCACCATCATCATCATCATCATCATCATCATCAACATCAACATCAACATCATCATCATCATCATCAACATCATCATCATCATCAACATCATCGTCATCGTCATCGTCATCGTCTTCTTCTTCTTCTTCTTCTTCATCTTCTTCTTCTTCTTCTTCTTCTTCTTCTTCTTCAAATGTACTTTTGCGTTCCTCAGCAAATGTTCACTTTGTGGCTCACCGTCAGTGAGCGAGAGTTCTGCGTTTGCAACCATGAAGGTCGCTACATTCCGACTTCGGGGATGAATTCTGAAAGACAAGACCAGTGTGCTTGCGTTCATCATTTTTGCATCCATTCCCACTGTCGAGCAGTAGTCTGATCTTCATCGGGCGGATGGGAGGAGGAGGGGGGGGGGAGACGGAGATAATACGTGCATGCAGGATTGTGTTTGGGTATGCACGGGGCTTTGGTTTCAGGGCTGGAGGAGGACTGGAACTGACAGGGATGTTATTGGCCCTCGAAGATGACCTCTTTTAACGTGGTCTGTGATGATGATACTCGAACCCGTGACTCTCTCTCTCTCCCCGTGACTCTCTCTCTCTCCCCGTGATCTCTCTCTCTCCCCGTGACTCTCTCTCTCTCTCCCCGTGACTTTCTCTCTCTCTCCCCGTGACTCTCTCTCTCTCCCCATGACTTTCTCTCTCTCTCCCCGTGACTCTCTCTCTCTCTCCCCGTGACTCTCTCTCTCTCTCCCCGTGACTCTCTCTCTCTCTCCCCGTGACTCTCTCTCTCTCTCCCCGTGACTCTCTCTCTCTCTCCCCGTGACTCTCTCTGTCTCCCCGTGACTCTCTCTCTCTCCCCGTGACTCTCTCTCTCTCCCCGTGACTCTCTCTCTCTCTCTCCCCATGACTCTCTCTCTCTCCCCATGACTCTCTCTCTCTCTCTCTCCCCGTGACTCTCTCTCTCTCCCCGTGACTCTCTCTCTCTCTCCCCGTGACTCTCTCTCTCTCTCCCCGTGACTCTCTCTCTCTCCCCATGACTCTCTCTCTCTCTCCCCGTGACTCTCTCTCTCTCTCCCCGTGACTCTCTCTCTCTCTCCCCGTGACTCTCTCTCTCTCTCCCCGTGACTCTCTCTCTCTCTCCCCATGACTCTCTCTCTCTCCCCGTGACTCTCTCTCTCTCCCCATGACTCTCTCTCTCTCCCCCCGTGACTCTCTCTCTCTCCCCGTGACTCTCTCTCTCTCCCCGTGACTCTCTCTCTCTCCCCGTGATCTCTCTCTCTCTCCCCGTGACTCTCTCTCTCTCTCCCCGTGACTCTCTCCTCTCCCCGTGACTCTCTCTCTCTCTCCCCGTGACTCTCTCTCTCTCTCCCCGTGACTCTCTCCCCCCCTCCCTCCCCCCGGGAGACCGGAGGCTCTTTCAGATTAATAGCACCCCCACTTTCTGGAATTTTTATGCTTGAAATTATCCCTTTTTTATGACTAGTCTCTGTTTCTATCATCTCTCTTGGTTGTTGTTGTTTTTTTTTTGTTTAAATCTCCCCAGTCCATTCTCCTGCTTTTTTTCGGAAGACATGTAACATTTTGCCTGAATTCTATTCGGGCGACCATGTAGCGATATTGTTAATACGGTGAAGAGTACAGGGTATGTACTCTTCAGTGTCATTTTCCTAAAAAATCGCCCAGTCCTTCTCCTCCAGCCCTGAAACCAAAGCCACGTGCATACGCAAACACAATCCCTGCATGCACGTATAATCTCCGTCTCTCCCCCCCCCCCCCCTCCCGGTCATCGCGCGGTGAGCCCATGTTTTGGGGAATTCGCGCTATATAAGCCTCCATTTATTATTATTATTATTATTATTATTGTTATTATTGTTGTTATTGTTATTATTATTATTATTATTATTATTATTATTATTATTATTATCATAATTATTATTATTTTTATTATTAATATTAAAGGCATTCTTTATCATATTTTGCACGGCATTCTTCATCATCATATTTTTGTAGGTGGAAGCGTTTGTGATCTGGTTTTACGCTTCTGCGTTTTTATTTTTTTATTTATTCTTTTATATCGAGGATAACAGAATAAGCAATCATGTGCTTTTTTTCATCCGGTCCCCGTGTGTATGCAGTTTTGTAAATATTGTCATCTGTTCCCACCGGCACACGATGGCCTACTCTTACGAAAAGCGGAACAGGATTTAACGTAAGTTAAAGTAAGTTAGCGTAAGCTAGGGAGGCTAATTAACTAAGCGGAACAGAATGGCAGACGCCCTATTCGTGTTAATGAAGCCACTGATTAATCATGGAGACAGCCCAGATATGGCTTTTGTGGTCGGTAGGGCTATAAATAACCTGGAATGGAAAAAAAAATAACCTACCATTCGTTTTGACGTTAGCCAGTTCTGCCGTCGCTAATAGGTACACGGCCTTTAAAAGCTCAAATCCACCCTTCTCCCCCCCCCCCCCCCCAAAAAAAAAAAAAAAAGACCAGGAATGGACTAGAAACTGCTCAGCACATTGATAATATATTGTAACAGATGCCCCAAGATTGTATAAAACGAGAATGAATAGATCTAGAAATGAATCGTAGGACAACTGGCTCGACGCAGCGAAGGTGAAATGATGACTACTCGTGTGTTGTGTCCTAAAGAGGTTGTTGTCCGAAAGTGGACAAGCTCGGTGGAGATGCAAACTCTTCCCTGGGTCTGGAAACTTCCTGTAAAAACTTTCTGTGGGGAAAAAAAAATAATGGGTAGGCGCTGCACTTGTGGCGACGCGCTCTCCCCAGGGAGAGCAGCCCGAATTTCACGCAGAGAAATCTGCTGTATCATAACGTGGTATAAAATAAAATGAAATAAATAACTTATCTTATCCTCTCCTTTACCAGATGGGTGCCAATGCACAGACTGCAAATTGCAAGACAAATCTGACAATTTCAGTTGTCTCTGAAAGTGCAATTCTGGTAAAGCAACCTGGGAAAGATAGGGAACATTTGCTTTACTTTTGCGATTTCGACTGAATTTTTTATTCATGTAATAGTTTTTAATTGCCGTTTTTTGGTGTAATGTTTTCATGTGTCGGTAAAAAAAATGATGAGTTCAGCAGTTAAAACATTAGAGCAGTGGCCTAGAAAGCAAAAAGTCCGGGTCGGAGTGGGCGGTGGTTCGAATCCTGTTTGGACCTAAAGCACTTGAGTGGAGGTCTTGGTGCTAATCTTTCGGATGAGACGATAAACCAAGGTCCCGTGTGTCACACATTATTATTTAACGCACGTAAAAGAACCCATGGCAACAAGGGGGTTGTCCCTGGCAAAATTCTGAAGAAAAAAAGCCACTGTGATAGGGAAACAAATACAGTTGCAGATAGAAAAAAAAAAGGGTAGGCGCTGCACTTGTGGCGACGCACTCTCCCCAGGGAGAGCAGCCCGAATTTCACGCAGAGAAATCTGCTGTGACATAGTGGTATAAATAAATAAATAAATAAATGAATGAATAAATAATTACCAGTTCCGTTTGGATAAGCTTTGCCCAGTAAGGGCGGTTAGCGACCACAAAATAAATCATTTAACGACACTACACTCCGGATTTCAGTTCAGATATACAGGGTTGGGTTGAGGGAAGGGGGGGGGGGTGGGGGGGGGGTGATGGTCAGTTGAGTTTGACGAGTCACGGGCTACGTGGCCTCACTGTGGAATGTGGTGGGAATAATTATTAGGGTGGGGGTAGCATTACCCGGTACAGTATGTGTTTCAAGTAACGGATGTAGACTTAGCAGGGATGAGGGTATGAGTAGCAATAAGTTCCATTAACATAGGTTGAGCTTTGACGCTTGCATCCATGTACGCCCGCAGTACATTATCTGTGTGTGTGTGTGTGTGTGTGTGTGTGTGTGTGTGTGTGTGTGTGTGTGTGTGTGTGTGTGTGTGTGTGTGTGTGTGCGTGCGTGCGTGCGTGCGTTTGTGTGTGTGTGTGTGTGTGCCTGCCTGCCTGCTTGCTTGCCTCCCTGTCTGTCTGTGTTTCTGTCTGTCTGCCTGCCTGCCTCTCTCTTCTCTCTCTTTTTACCCCCCCCCCCCCTTCCGTCTACTTATGTCTTTGTGTCTCTCGTTTTTGAAAGCTGGATGAAAAAAGTGGCCTTTGGAATTAAAATCTCTCTCTCTCTCTCTCTCCTCTCTCTCTCTCTCTCCTCTCTCTCTCTCTCTCTCTCTCTCTCTCTCTCTCTCTCTCTCTCTCTCTCTCTCTGTCTGTCTGTCTGTCTGTCTGTCTGTCTGTCTGTCTCTGTCTCCCTCCCTCTCCCTACCTCCCTCCCTTCCTCCATGTCTCCCTGCCTCCCTCCTTCTCCCTCCCTCCCTCTCTTGTCTCCCTCCCTCTCCCTCCCCTTCTCCCTCACTCTCCTCCCTCCTCTCTGTCTGTCTCTGTCTGCCTCCCTCCCTCTAGTCTCCCTCCCTCCCTACCTCACTCTCTCTCTGTGTCTGTCTCCCTACCTCCCTCCCGCTCCCTCCCTCCCTCTCTGTCTCCCTCCCCTTCTCCC
>CM060342.1:14204294-14218338 GCA_030674155.1 Stramonita haemastoma | reverse complement strand
TTTCGTCGTCGTCGTTTTCGTCATCGTTGTCGATGTCGAACACTCAGACAGCAACTATTATCTGTCATATGAGCGAAAATGCGTTGCGCTGCTGTTTGGCGCCTGACAAGTCAAGCCCAGCGCATCCGACTTCGGCATAGGAGAGAAAATCTTTTTCAGTCTTTCTGGAAAAAAAAGGCAGACGAATGGACGAAAAGGAGGTGACAGGTAGAAAAGGGACAAGGCAGAAACAAAGAGAGGGATAGAAAAGAGGGAATTCCTAGCACAGAATTTCCAGAAGGTGGGGATGCTGTTTATTCGAACAGACCCCCTGCATTCTCATAGGGAAGTACTGAGTCTGAGTACCTTGGCAATTGGAAACTGCGATGATGTCAAAGTACAGAGTGACGTATTTCGGGTGTGAACGGGTTAGTTAATAAAGTGTGTGTGTGTGTGTGTGTGTGTGTGTGTGTGTGTGTGTGTGTGTGTGTGTGTGTGTGTGTGTGTGTTAGTGTGTGTGTGTTTGTGTGTGTTGTGTGTGTGTGTGTGTGTGTGTGTGTGTTTTAGTGTGTGTGTGTGTGTGTGTTTGTTGTGTGTGTGTTGTGTGTGTGTGGTGTGTGTGTGTGTGTGTGTGTGTGTGTGTGTGTGTGTTTAGGTGTGTGTTTTAGAGAGAGAAGGTGTGGTGTTAGTGTGTGTGTAGTGTGTAGTGTAGTGGAGTAGTGTAGAGTGTAGTGATGTGGAAGTAGGCGTGCGCATGTGTGTGTGTGTTAGAGAAAAGAGAGAGAGAGAGAGGAGAGGAGAGAGAGAGAGAGAGAGAGAGAGAGGAGAGAGAGAGAGAGAGTATAAGGCTTTGACGCAAGTGTTGTTTTTTTTTAAAAAAAGTAAAAAAACTATGCAGGAGGGTGGTGTGTGTGGTTAGGGTCTTTGAGCTACTTTGTCATATTTCAAGTACTTTGAAGGGTTAAAACAACAGCAAGCAGCAACAACAACATGCAGCACATCACCATCCTCCTCCTCTCCTCCTTCTCCTCTCCTCCTCCTCCTCCTCCTTCTCCTCCTCCTCTCCATCCTCCATCCTCCTCCTCTCCTCCTCCATCCTCCTCCTCCCCATCCTCCTCCTCCTCCTCCTCTCCTCCTCACCTCCTCCTTCTCCTCCTCCTCCTCCTCCTCCTCCCTCCTCCTCCTCCTCCTCCTCCTCCTCCTCCATCCTCCTCCTCCTCCTCCATCCTCCTCCTCCTCCATTCTCCTCCTCCACCTCCTCCTCCTCCTCCTCCTCCTCCTCCTCCTCCTCCTCCTCCTCCTCCTCCATCCTTCTCCTTCCCTCCTCCCCTCCTCCTCATCACCACCTTCACTATCGTGTTGTGCAGTCACTGTAAAGGACAGAGAAGGCTGAGGCGTTTTATAGTAAAAGGGACACAGGTCTAACTACAGGAAAGTATGCAGAGAAGTGAAGAGATACAGTAATTTCCACATCATTTCACACGCACACACACACACACACAATCACACGCACGGCACGCACACACACGACGTCACGCACGCATCGCACACGCACGCACGCACGCAACACACAGACACAGACCTACACACACACACACACGGCACGCACACCAACGCACGACGCACGCACCACACAGACACAGACCTACACACACACACACACACACCACACCACACACACACACACACCGTGCACGCACCACGCGCACGCACACACCACGACACACCACACAACACAACACACACACACACACACACACACACACACACCACACACACACACACACACAACACACACACATGGGAGGAGTGGGAGGGCGAAGAGAGAAGAGAGAGAGAGAGAGAGAGAGAGAGAGAGAGAGAGAGAGAGAGGAGAGAGAGAGAGAGAGAGAGAGTGTTCAACGTCGGTATCTTAAAAAAAACAAAAAACAACTGAGATGCTGGCATGAAATTTCATAGACGATATAAAAAGATGTCTCCCACTTGCGACCAGCTAGAAAACATTGTTGTTTATATGGGTAGCCTAGTGGTTAGAGCGTTGAGCTCACGATCTGATGGCGCAGGTTTCAGCCACCATCTAGACACCCGTTTAAGGTCCTTCTCTCCCCCCCCCCAAACCCCACCAGTCAATATCAGTAGCCCAAATGTTCTTTGGGTGAAAGTATAAGCCGAGTTCCTATATACGAACTTAAAACGTAGCACGTACGTACACAATGAAAACTTGTTCCGATTTTATTTATTTATTTTATTTATTCTTTTATATCGAGGATAATGAATAAGCAATCATATGCTCTTTTACATCCAGTCCCGTGTGTATGCAGTTGTGTAAATGTCATCTGTTCCCACCGGCACACGATGGCCTACTCTTACGAAAAGCGGAACAAGATTTAACGTGTACGCAAGATGTTCTGCGTGCGTTCGCACACGGGGCTTCGGTCTATAGTCTCATCCGAAGGACTTGTGGGGAGAGTGGAGTCGAGCACTGATGTTAACTCCGGAGGAAAAATCCCCTCGAACGGGAATCGAACCCGGGTCGTCAAATTGCCAGCGCAATGTTTCTGACCACTAGGCTATCCCGTCCCCCCTTTCGGATTTTCGGATGAGTGAGTAGCCCGTTGGGCGCCGACATAGGAACAGATGATATACTTTTAAAAACCTTAAGCACGCTGGTGTCATGTTGTAGTCATCATCCCGAAGTGCGGCTACCTTAACGATGAGCAAACGGTCGCATACGCGGAATCTCACCATTAGTGAACCTTGGAGCTCTAGACGAGCAACGAAAAAAAAAGTCATTACATAGAGTTATCTTCGTTGTTTTGTTCACGTATGTTCGCACGTGCCTTTGCCTTTTAACCTGCTTCCTTTTGAAGATGTAGTCCAAAACGATAACGGATATTTGAGGATTCAAGGTGCAGGATCTGTTTGATATGCCTTACCCTTCAGTATGATCTTTTTTTTTTTGAACTTCTTTTTGTTTGAGTGTTTCTCCCCCCCCTCCCCTCCCCCCCTTTTTTTTGACATTTTGATTTGAATCCGGGTCGTGTGACTAAGGTGCTTTAATTCACAAAGCAAACCTACCGCTCAACAGAGATTTTATTATCAAAATTTCTAACCGGGTATATTCCTATGAATATCCGGCTGGGTTAGTTAGGCTCTCTCTTTAATTCTATCATCAGCTCCCTATCAAGCCTTCTTTGCCCAGCTCTTCATTTCTCTGCTGCCGAGTGGTTGCCGTAAGCAGGACAGTGGAGTTGGTTTTTTACCCCGTTTTAAACTGTACATAGTTGCACACTTTTAATACGTGTTTTAAACTGTGACGAGGTGACAGGGGGGACGGATAGCCTAGTGGTCAGAACATTGCGCTGGCAATTTGACGACCCAGGTTCGAGTCCGGTCGAGGAAATTTTTTCTCCTGGAGTTAACATCAGTGCTGACTCCACTCTCCCCAGAAGTCCTTCGGATGAGACTTAAACCGAGGCCCCGTGTGCGAACGCACGCAGAACATCTTGCGCATACGTTAAATCCTGTTCCGCTTTTCGTAAGAGTAGGCCATCGTGTGCCGGTGGGAACAGATGACAAGAATCACAAAACTGCATAGACACGGGGACCGGATGAAAAAAAGCACATGATTGCTTATTCTGTTATCCTCGATATAAAAGAATAAATATAAAAAGAATAAATAAATAAATAAATATGGCTTGTGCGGTCGGCGGGGCTCTAAGCAACATTATTGGGTTGGATAGGTTCTTCTGTCTGTCTGTCTGTCTCTCTGTGTCCTTGTCTGTCTTGTCTCTCTCTCTCTGTCTCTGTCTCTCTCTCTCTCTTGTCCCTGTCTGTATGTCTCTCTCTCACCCCACATTCTCGTACCCGCTTCCCATATCCCGGTATCAAAGCGGATATTGAAACGATATTGTATATTGATGTTGAACTTTGTTTTGTGTTGCACAACACATCACAGTCACTGCATGTTTTTTTTTTTTCATTGTTTAGTTTTGTGTGAAAGAATGTAAGGTCTTCGTAAGTGTGTTCATTTATGTGTATGAGTTTATGTTATATATGCGTATGTATGCTCTCTCTCTCTCTCTCTCTCTCTCTCTCTCTCTCTCTCTCTCTCTCTCTCTCTCTCTCTCTCTCTCTCTCTCTCTCTCTCTCTCTCTCTCTCTCTCTCTCTCTCCCCCCCTCTCTCCCTCCCTCTCTCCCTCTCTCCCTCCCTCTCTCTCTCTCTCTCTCTCTCTCTCTCTCTCTCTCTCTCTCTCTCTCTCTCTCTCTCTCTCTTTCTTTCTTTCTTTCTCTTTCTCTCTCTCTCTCTGTGAATGGTGTGTGTGTGTGTGTGTGTGTGTGTGTGTGTGTGTGTGTGTGTGTGTGTGTGTGTGTGTGTGTGTGTGTGTGTGTGTGTGTGTGTGTGTGTACTTTAGACAGGGAATCAAACCACGGATATCATGACTGTTGCCCAGACGGATGCATTGATTTTTGTGGATGTTTTGGGTTTTTTATTGTATTTTTTTTATACCGACATTAAACATGATATAAAACCCGGATTTAAAACCAGTATCCCGCGTGCTCTGGAGACTATGACTGTTAGCCATGTAAGAACAGTAGGATGACAGTGTGTGTGTGTGCGTGTGTATGTGTGTGTATGTGCGCGCGCGCGCGCGCGTGTGTTGTGTGTGTGTGTGTGTGTGTGTGTGTGTGTGTGATGGGTGTGGTGTGTTGTGTTGTGTTGTGGTGGTGGTGTTTGGTTAGTATTGTGGTGTGGTGTGGGTGGGGGGGGGGGGGGGGGGGGGGGGCTGGTGTGGTGTGTTATGGTGGTGGTGGTGGTTGGTTAGTATTTGTGTGTGTGTGTGTATGCATGCGCGCGCGCCGTGTGTGTAGTGAGGGTGATTGTGAATGTTTGTGTGTGGTGATAGAGGTGATGATTGTGGTGTGTGCGTGAGAGAGAGAGAGAGAGAGAGAGAGAGAGAGAGAGAGAGAGAGAGAGAGAGAGAGAGGAGAGAGAGAGAGAGAGAGAGAGAGGGTGGGCGTGGGTGGACAAGGATATTGATGTTGTTGTGATATGGAGAATGGGTAAAGGCGAGAGGAGGGTGGATCTTTTCCAATAGATAGTGCTATCTATGAGTGGTGTGAGAAAGAGACAGTCTCCGGGAGGGAGAGAACGAACTACTACTACTACTACTACTACTACTACTACTACTACTACTACTACTACTACTACTACTGATAATAATGATAACGATAATAATAATAACGATAATAATAATAATGATAATAATAATAATGATTATATTAATAACACATAGAATTTACATAGCGCTATATCTTGTAGAAACAAGTCGAAGCGCTTGCATTCGACCTATGCAACATACAAGGAATCAATGACAATTAACAGTTTTAGCAAATTCGAATGTACACACACACACACTCACTCACGCACGCACGCACGCACGCACGCACGCACACACGCACGCACGCACGCACGCACGCACGCACGCATGCACGCACGCACGCACGCACAACACACACACACACACACACACACACACACACACTAATCCGTTTAAACAGCACAGAATAAGTGCAAAGAGGCTCTTTTTTGTTTCTTTGATTTATTGCCGAGATGTTATTAAAAAAAAGATATAAATAAGGACACGTCCTTCCATGTCTCCAATCACACGTTCACAGACCCTGTTCAACAAACCACCCCTCCTCTAAATACCTGGAAAATCGGGGCGAACATTCAACAGATAATCCTGTTCGAGTGCAACATTAATTTCACAGTCAGATCATGAATGCTGCAACAAGCATATCAGCAAAGACCCGACATTGCAATTATTAGATTTGAGTGGTAGATGTCAAAAGATCCGTTAGCATAGTCTTAGAATCAAGAAAAAAAAACTTGCGTTGTTTGGGGCATGCATGCATGCACGCGCGTGTGCGTAGTGAGGGTGATTGTGAATGTCTGTGTGTAGTGGTAGAGGTGATGATTGTGGTATGTGCGTGTGAGAGAGAGGGAGGGAGAGAGGGAGGGAGGGAGAATATGAGAGAGGGAGAGAGAGGGAGGGAGAGAGAGAGGGAGGGAGAGAGGGAGGGAGGGAGAGAGAGAGGGAGGGAGGGAGAGAGAGACAGAGAGAGACGGACGGACGGACAGACAGACAGACAGACAGACAGATCTGTGCTTGATTTTGTCTTTGTACGAAAATCGTGCATAAGAATTTAAGTGGTTACGCTAATTGTAAGAGAGAAGAGAGAGAGAGAGAGAGAGAGAGAGAGAGAGAGAGAGAGAGAGAGAGAGAGAGAGAGAGAGAGATCAGGAAAAAAACCCACTTTGCCTTTCATCAAGAGAGACAGACGGACAGAGGGAGAGACAGAGAGAGACACAGACAAAAGATAACTGATCAGGGGAAAAAACCCCACTTTGCCTTTCATCAAGGACAACACAAACACTCCACAAAGAGGGAAGAAGAAAAAAAAACAAACCCAGAATGACCACAAAACGAAGAAGGCTACAAGGTGGCCGCGACAAAAAGCACTGGAGGACATTGGTGACTGACAGCTGACAGCTGACAAAACTCCACGTGCGAGCACTGACCGCAGGAGGTCGGTTGACCAATGACGCAGGGTGCTGATGATGATGAGGCAATTAACCGACATAGGTAGGCTAGTGCAGGACAGGAGTGAGGGTTAGAGCTTTGTAGTCAGGGGTTTCTGTGGCTGAAAAAACAACTAACTGGATTTTTGTTGGTGGTTTTTGTGTGTTTTTGTTTTTTTTAAACAGTGTCTGTTGTGTGTGTGTGTTGTGTGTGTGTGTGTGTACGTGTGTGTGTGTGTGTGTGTGTGTGTGTGTGTGTGTTGTGTGTGTGTGTGTGTTGTGTGTGTGTGTGTGTGTGTGTGTCTGTCTGTCTGTCTGTCTGTCTGTCTGTCTGTCTGTCTGCCTATCTCTCTCTCTCTGCCCCCCCTCTCTCTCTCTGCCTCCTCCTCTCTCTCTCACGTGCACGCACACGCGCGTGCGCGCGTACACACACACACGCACGCATGTAGGCACACTTTGCTTGCTTGCCTGTCTTTCACACTCTCTCCCTCCCCTCCCCCCCCCCCCACCCCGTCTCTCTGTGTGGCTAACATGGTGGTTATTTTTGTGGGCACAATTTTCTGGTGTGGTAAATGTATTGAGAATGCAATAATTTGTTTTTTGTAAGTATTAATTTTGAAAATGCAAGTTTGTGAGTATAAAGGATTTTTTCGTCTGTCATGGTTTATAATGCACTTGATGTTTGTATTTTGTATGTGATAAAGTGTTGACGTATCAGGTATAAATCCATCAATAACTATTGTTCACAGGCCTATTATCTGTCTGTGGTATCCTGGGAAGCAGTTTAGGTGAACTGAGATTTTATAGCTGTGTTTTGTTTGGATTTTTGATCTAGGTCAATCTTTATTTAGTCATGATTTTGGAATACTCATATTCAAGAGCGTATAGTGTTGAGGTACACGCCAAGGCATTATGCCAAAGTCTTACCAAAGTTTACAAGAAATTCTATTTGATGTTTTTGCATCTTTCCATTTTTGCCCCTCAAAAGTGTATTGTGGCCTAAGGTCGATGTATATGAAACAATTTCAGAGTTCAGTCTTGTCTGCTTTTCTGCCTCTCTGTGTGCCTGTCTGTCTCTCTGTGCCTCAGTCTCTCTCTGTCTCTGTGCCTCGGTGTCTCTCTGTGTCAAGTCAAGTCAAGTCAAGTCAAGTCAAGTCAAGTCAAAATGGTCTTTATTGAGGGTAAAAGATTAAGTTTACACAACTTTTTTTCATCCTGCCCTCACGAAAAAAATTGACTTCTAAAACAATCAAAGACAAATATCAACCTTGGTTGAAAACTAAAATAAATGAGGATTTTCATCCAAACAGAATCTCACAAGATAACAAACTCAAGACAGTAACATACAGACAAAATAATAGAAATACAAAAATAACATGGGTATGAATAACAACAAAACAGCCAAATGTGTCGAACATAGGGTGGACTTATAATTTGTCCATCAAATGTTTCTTCAAAAGTTTCTTAAACATTTGTTTTGAAGGAAGTGATTTTAGAAAGGGAGGCAATTTATTCCACAATGTTCTTTCTGAATAAGCAAGGCTTGATTTATAGAGATTATTATGGGGCCTGGGCAGAAACAGTCTATGGGTAGGCATGTTTTTATTGACAGCAAATTTTTCCACGATTTTCTTTGGGGCTTTCCCGTTTAATATATTGTACATACATAGGTATTTGTTGAACTGCTGTCTGTCTTTGAGTGGAAGAATATCTAGTTCTTTGTAGTTGGTGGTGGTCAGTGTATTAGGATTCAAACGGATTAGTTTCACAGCTCTTTTGTGCAGGCGGTTTATATGCTTTAGGTTTGTTTTACTTGCACTATCCCATAAGGTAGAAACATAATTTATAAGAGATAGAATATGGGCGTGAAAGAATAGTTTTCGTGACTGTAGATTTAGGAAATCTTACTTAATCTTACTGAGATTCGTTTTCCTAATGTGGCTATGTGATCTGACCAAGACAAGTCGTTGTCAATCGCTGCACCTAGTACTTTGTGTGAGACTACTTCTTCAATTTGTTGTCCATGGACATATATTGGCGCGAATGGAGAACGCAATTTCTGTCTTTTTTGCCGAGTGGTTATAAACATACATTTTTATGATTTTTTATGATTGTGTTTGTCTTTGTGTGTGTGTCTCTCTCGATTTGTCTTTTTCTTGTTCTTTTTGGAGAAATAAGTGCAATGCAGTTTCTTTTCTTTTCTTTTCTCTTTTTTTTTTTTTTTTGAGACGAAATTGCAACGCAGTTTATTTTCTTTGTCTTTTCTTTCTTTCTTTTTTTTTAGGAGAGGAAAGTGCAACGCAGTTTATTTTCTTTTTCTTTCTTTCTTTTTTTTTGGTAGAATTAAGTGCAACGCAGGGCATAGCGCAGACGTATTGCAGACCTGCAAGAGCACTCCCCGCATGCATGCGCACAGACGTAGATAGATGCAAGCACGTACACATTAACTCGTACCTTTCCGCAGTCACTTAATCGATCAGGTGACATATTGGCAGACAATGGCCACCCAATATCAGCGCTGATTTGGATCTTATTGTCGGCATTGGGTTGTGGTCCCTTGTGATATATATGTTTCTGTACTGTAGCTAATGGGCTGTACTTTACTGCTGTCTCTGTCCGTCTGTCTGTCTCTGTCTGTCTTGTCTCTGTCTGTCTGTCTCTGTGTCTGTCTGTCTCTCTGTCTCTGTCTGTCTGTCTTTGTCTCTGTCTCTGTCTCTCTCTCCCTCTTGCTCTCTCTCTCCCTCTTGCTCTCTCTCTGTCTCTCTCTGTCTCTCTCTGTCTTTGTCTGTCTGTCTGTCTGTCTGTCTGTCTGTCTGTCTGTCTGTCTGTCTGTCTGTCTCTCTCTCTCTCTCTCTCTCTCTCTCTCTCTCTCTCTCTCTCTCTCTCTCTCTCTCTCTCTCTCTCTCTCTCCCCTCCCTCCCTCTCTCTCTCTCTCTCATTCTCATTAAATTTTAGGAGCCTGTTTTTTCATTAAGCTTAGTTTCACCGCTGTATGTAAAGATCTTGCAAGCAGAGGAACAAAAAAAAACCCCAACAGTTTATTATGTGCATTGAAGAAAAAACCTACTGCTTTTGAATAACAATTCCTCTGAGTTGTTTATCAATATATTTGCTACATAGATACAACCCATAGTCTGATATGGTTATGAGATTTAGGATGCAGTAGCAACACAAATGGAGTCAGTACAGCTTCTCTCTCTCTCTCTCTCTCTCTCTCTCTCTCTCTCCTCTCTCTCTCTCTCTCTCTCTCTCTCTCTCTCTCTCTCTCTCTCTCTCTCTCTCTCCTCTCTCTCAACCTTGCTTGTTTAAACTGATACTGCTTCTGACTGCAACAAACAATACAACTATAAGACATTTAGCATTGTATCTACAGAAAGCATTTACAATTAGAAGTACAGTATTAAAGTGAGCAGCAGTTATTGTACTTATGCATTCTATGTCATGATGGTATTATTATGTTTATCCCCCTTCTAAGGGGCTTTGGCCTTTATGAATGAACGTCTGCGTCTGCGTCTCTCTCTCTCTCTCTCTCTCTCTCTCTCTCTCTCTCTCTCTCTCTCTCTCTCTCTCTCTCCTCTCTCTCTCTCTCTCCTCTCTCTCTCTCTCTCTCTCTCTCTCTCTCATTCATTCCACCGCCATCCCTGCAGTTTTCCCTGCGTAGAAGAAGCAGCAACAATGACAGCAAAAACAACAAACAAAAAAGAGCATCAATGGCCATTTGAACCAACTGTTTCAGTATGATAAGTAATACATAATATGATATAATAGAATAGAATGTAATGCAATATGATATATATGATATGATGTAATATGACATGATATGATATAATATCATAGAACACAATATAATATAATACAATATAATGTCATTAATAGAATATAATAGAACAGGAGAGAGAGAGAGAGAGAGAGAGAGAGAGAGAGAGAGAGAGGGAGGGGGGGAGAGAGAGAGAGAGGGAGGGAGGGAGGGAAGGAGGGAGGGGGAGGGAGAGAGAGAGAGAGAGAGGGAGGGAGGGAAGGAGGGAGAGAGAGAGAGAGAGAGAGAGAGAGAGGAGAGAGAGAGAGAGAGAGAGAGAGAGAGAGAGCGTGCTTGAGCGCGCGCGCCCACACACACATACACACGCACACGCGCACACACACGCACACGCACACACACACGCACACACACGCGCGCGCTTGCACACACACACACACGCGCGCGCGCATACACACACACACACACACACACCACACACACACACACACACACCACATACACACACACACCACACACACACACACACACACACACACACACACACACACACACACACACACAGTGATGAAAAAGAGGGACGACGGTGAGAGACAGAGAGTGGCAGACAGAGAGACAAAGAGAAAGACTGAAGACTTAATCCTCTTAGCATGGAACTGCTCAAAAAGACTTTGAGGGGAAAAAAAGGTGTTAAAAACGACAAAAATAAAACATTTCATGCCAGTACCGATTTTGACACAGACACAGTGGTTAGACGAGTATGGAAAATTCTTTGTAGCAAAAGGTTGAAAAATGAAATTGATCCCAAAACTACAGAAGAAAGATGTGTTCCCTTCCACGCAGCGACGATCTGTGCTCTAGTGAGTAGATCTAGTACAATTATGTAAATAATACAAACAAACACAACAACAAACAAAAAAATCCCGGTAACGAATGCAGTCGTTGGGGAGCGAGGCATCAGAGACCTCAGCTTCTCTAGGGGCCGGCATGTTGAGGGCGGCGCCCATCTCCTCTCCCTCGCTGCTTTACCTTCCCTGACCCTAAAGAGGGCAGGTACCCATTTACAGCTGGTGGAACAGGGGGGGGGGACTGTGCTGAAGCCAAGGCATGCAAACGGTCACCCATCTACTTGGTAACCACGCTCATTGCTGCTTAACCTTAGCTTGGGGAAAGCGAGTACTTTGACCACTAAGTTCTCCGCCCCCCTAGTATAACAATTCTTAGCTTAATTAAAAGTTGTATGCACTTGTTCGGGAGCGAAAGGTCTTTAGTGCTTGCGATATTGAATACCACTTACGGTTACAGCAGATTTCTCAGGTGGTGAAATTCAGGATGCTTTCCCCAGGGAGAGCCTGTCGCCACAAGAGTGGCGCCACCGATTTCTGTTTTCTTTCTCTGTCTGCCTGTGTATTTGTCACCTATCACAGTAGCATTTTGTCTTCTGCGTTTTCCCAGGAACACCCCTCTGTTGCTGTGGGCTCTTTTACGTGCGTTGGATGCGTTTTGGGATGGGAGATTAATCATTATGGGATATTATGTGTGAGCAGAAATGTACAGAAGGTGTGCAGGTATATGCATACACGCACACATGTGCCCATGCACAAACACATATACATACCAGAGCATGTGCACGTGCATACACTGACACACAGACACTGACACAGACACACACACAGCACACAACACACACAAAACACACAACACACACACACACACACACAAAACACACACACACACACACACAACACACACACACACACACACACACCACACACACAAAACACACACACACACACACACACACACACACACAACCACACACAACACACACACAATGCGCCGCCACACGCATGTACACACATACACACAACCACCCCCACCTACACACACACACACACACACACACACACACACACACACACACACACGACACGCGCCACACACACACATCTCGTGCCCCATCTTATCTCTATCTATCTATCTATCTATCTATCTATCTATCATCTGTCTGTCTGTCTGTCTGTCTGTCTGTCTGTCCGTCCGTCCGTCCGTCCGTCCGTCCGTCCGTCCGTCCGTCCGTCCGTCCGTCCGTCCGTCCGTCCGTCCGTCCGTCCGTCCGTCCGTCCGTCCGTCCGTCCGTCCGTCTATCCATCTATCTACCTATCTATCTATCTATCTATCTATCTATCTATCTATCTATCTATCTATCTATCTATCTATCTATCCTCCCCCCTGGGATTGGATGTAAAAAAAGCACAGGAGTGCTTATTCATTATCCTCGAAATAAAAGAATTTGCCTTGCCTCGCTTTGCCTTGCCTTGCCCTGCCCTCCCCTTCTTTCAGCTGAAAAACAACCGTTATACGAAGTGTAGTCTAGTGATGCAAATTTGATTTCATTACTAACCGTCAACAACAAGACAAGGATCCTCCCCCCATTCCCATTCGACTCCCTCCCCCATCCCCATTCGACTCCCTCCCCATCCCCATTTGACTCCCTCCCCCGTCCCCATTTGACTCCCTCCCCCGTCCCCATTTGACTCCCTCCCCCATCCCCATTTGACTCCTCTCCCCATCCCCATTTGACTCCCCCCATCCCCATTCGACTCCCCCATCCCCATTTGACTCCCCCGTCCCCACTTGACTCCCCCCATCCCCATTTGACTCCCTCCCCATCCCCATTTGACTCCCTCCCCCATCCCCATTTGACTCCCTCCCCCATCCCCATTTGACTCCCTCCCCCATCCCCATTTGACTCCCTCTCCCCATCCCCATTTGACTCCCTCTCCCCATCCCCATTTGACTCCCTCTCCCCATTTGACTCCCTCCCCATCCCCATTTGACTCCCTCCCCCATCCCCATTTGACTCCCTCCCCCATCCCCATTTGACTCCCTCCCCCATCCCCATTTGACTCCCTCCCCCATCCCCATTTGACTCCCTCCCCATCCCCATTTGACTCCCCCATCCCCATTTGACTCCCTCCCCCATCCCCATTTGACTCCCTCCCCCATCCCCATTTGACCCTCTCCCCATCCCCACTTTTCTTCTATGTTCTATAACAGATTGTGAAGAGACCTGAACTGAAACTCCACAGGGATGTTTACAGGCTAATACTAGTGAATACAATAACATTCTCGGCTAGTTTATGCGGGCTTTGTTTTGTTGTTGTTTTGTTTTGGTTTTGTTTGTGTTTTTTTTTTGGGGGGGGTCGGTTGTTTTTAGTATTTTTTTCTGTTGTTGTTAGTTTTCTCTTTGTCTGTTGACAGGAAATAACTTTTTTTTTAATTTATAGGAAAATCTGTGATTCACGCGACTGTGAGCGTGCTGCGCCTTTAAAAAAAAATTACATTAAATTTTAAAAAAATATTCTTTTATATCGAGGATAATGGGATAAGCACGCACACGCACGCTCGCTCGCTCGCACACACGCACACACACACACACACACAAACACACGCGCACACACACACACACATACACACACACACACACAAACACGCGCGCGCGCACACACACGCGCACACACACATACACACACACACACACACACGCACACGCATACGTACACACACACACGCACACACATACACACACACGTACACACACACACACACACACACACACACACACACACACACACACACACACACACACACACACACACAACCCCACACACACGAACGACCACAGACACGTAGGAAATGGCACGTCTTTCACTCTGACGAGA
>CM060342.1:14179294-14191794 GCA_030674155.1 Stramonita haemastoma | reverse complement strand
CGCACGTGCGTCAGTCAACGTACTTTACCTCCTGTTGTGTTGTATTTCAGTACTGCTTCATAAAACGGTGTCTGGCATCCGTGTGCAGTTATATAAAACTCTTAATGCCCGTGCGTCATTAAACGTGCTTTACCTCGTGTTGTTTTTCCTGTCTATCCCTTTGAAATCTCTCCTACCACAAATAACCTTTCTTTCCACCTTCCCTCCCCCCTCCCTTTCTCTCTTCCCCCCTGCCTCCCTCCCTCCCTTTCTCCCTCCCTCCCTTCCTCTTTCAAAACTAAATCTTTGTCTCTGTGTCCCATGTCTGTGAAAACTGGATGTCCAAAAAGCCTGTAAAGCTGGTTCTGAGACCCTAGGGAAGATCATATTCATTCGTTTGTTTTGGTGTATTCTCTGTCTGTCTGTCTGTCTGTCTGTCTGTCTGACTGTCTGACTCTCTCTCTCTCTCTCTCTCTCTCTCTCTCTCTCTCTCTCTCTCTCTCTCTCTCTCTCTCTCTCTCTCTCTCTCTCTCTCTCTCTCTCTCTCTCTCTCTCTCTCTCTCTCTCTCTTCCCAGCCCCCTTAGAAATAAATCATTACAAAGAGCTCAGTATTCTTCCTTTGGGTATGCGATGTCGTTACAATAAAGGCACTTTCATGTAAACAAACAATGAGCAATCTTTCTTCGGCATGCCTTTGTGAAAAACTTTTAGCTAAAAGCATTGGAGACAAAATCTCCCTTGTTATCCCTCGCCCAAGAACTGATCTTTTTATGACATCCTTTGTATACTCAGCTAGCAGGCTAGGGAACGAAATACCTCCCTTTAGCAAAAGCAAAACTAGTCTGACATCTTTCAGAAGGGCGTATTACAACTATATATTTGAAATAACATCAACCATTTTACTGCCAACACCATCATCAAATTTGATATAGGTAAAACGCATTTTAAACGTGTTTTGTTGTCGTTGCCCTTTAAAAAAAAAAAAGGTTTCGTTTATGAACTTCTTAAATACGTATCCACTCTGCGTACGTCTTAATAAGCTTCGTGCTCGACAATGCTGTTATGTGCTTTGCCGTGCTGTGTGTGTGTGTGTGTGTGTGTGTGTGTGTGTGTGTGTGTGTGTGTGTGTGTGTGTTGTGTGTGTGTGTATTTTTATTATTATTATTTTTATTTTTTATTTATCGAGGATAATGGAGTAAGCACTTATGTGCTTTGTTTTACGTCTAGTCCCGGTGTGCATGCAGTTTTGTAAATCTTGTCATCTATTCCCACCGGCACACAATGACCTACTTTTACGAAAAGCGGAACAGGATTTAACGTGTGTGCAAGGTGTTCTGCGTGCGTTCACACACGGGGCCTCGGTTTATAGTCCCATCCGAAGGTCTTTAGGGGAGAGTGGAGTCCGCATTGATATTAACTCCAGGAGAAAAATCTCCTCGAACGGGAATCGAACCCGGGTCGTCAAATTGCGAGCGGAATGTTCTGACCACTAGGTTATCCCGTCCCGTCCTGTGTGTGTGTATGTGTGTGTATGTATGTGTGTGCGCGCGCGCGTGTGCGTGCGTGCGTGCTTGTGTGTGTGTGTTGCGTGTGTGCGCGTAGCCTGTTAGCTAAAACACACGTGCGTGCGTGCATGCGTGCGTGTGTGTGTATGTGCGTGTGTTTGTGCTTTGTTGGGAAACTGGTTTCTTGCTTTTCCAAATCCTGCTCGTGGTGGAAGTTTGAAGGGCTAGTCTGATCTACACTTCAGCTGCAGAAGCGGTCATTTTTGATCAGCTTAAAGCCAAGATATTTGAAGCAGTCTACTTCTCCACGTTGTTGACCGTTCATGACCAGACCAAATGTAGCATCACTGGTGCTGTTGACCATCACCTAGCTCCTCTCTGCACTGATCTCCATGCTATAGATATAAGCGATAGCATGGGGTCCTTTGTTACTGCCTCTTACTTAAAAGATCCATATGGTTAGCTGACCTCAGACTGCAAATGGTCTGCTCCTGAGAGATAGAGGAGTGTATAGCGTTCAGGGAGCGTCTGTTGCAGGGTCTCCTCAAGACAGGTTGAATAAAGTAGGCGAGAGTATGCTTCGTGAATTTATATAACCAACAGAAAATTACACCTATGTACATGATGTGATAGTAATACATAATGTGGTAGTAACGATGATGATAATGATATAATAATAATATATCTATCATCAGTACTGTTGTTATTATTTATTATTATGATGATTATTATTATGATGATCATCATCATCTTCATTATCATCATCATCATCATCATCATCATCATGACATTAACATAATATTGATGGATGATGGTTTGCTGTAGTTATTTATTTTATTTTTAAGAAAACCTCTCTGAGGAAAGTTTTTTAAAATGAACATCTGTCTGTCTGTTGTCTGTCTGTCTGTCTGTCCGACCGTTCATCCATCTGTCTGTCTCTCTGTCCATCCATCCATCCATCCATCCATCCATCCAATCCATCCATCCATCCATCCATCCATCCATCCTATATCTATCTATCTATCTATCTATCTATCTATCTATCTATCTATCTATCTATCTATACCTATCTATCTACCTACCTACCTATCTACTATCTACTCTATCTCTCTATCTCTCTCTCTCTCTATTATCTCTCTCTCTCTATCTCTCTCTCTCTCTATCTCTCTCTCTATCTCTCTCTCTATCTGTCTATCTCTCTCTCTATCTATCCATCTATCTATCTGTCTGTCTGTCTGTCTGTCTATTTATCTAATCGAAAATGTTTTGTTTCAGGGTCAATGGACCTCACCACAGAGCTATCCTGACGTCAATGCACACTGCCCCGAAACGTCTTTTCTCTTGACCACGAGGCTTACATGGGTCTGGAATCTACCTGCTGTTACAGTGAGAGAGAGTAGGGAGAGAGAAGGGGAGAGAGAGAGAGAGAGAGATGCTGGAGAGGAGAGTTTACTCCCTTGTTCTACCCACCTTTCCCCTTGTCTGGAGATAGTAGATGATAGATAGATGATAGATAGATAGATAGATGGAGACGAGAGACAGAGTGAGAGGAGAGAGAGACAGAGAGAGTGGGAGATGAGAGGCAGAGGAAGAGAGAGAGAGAGGTTATCTCCCTTGTTTCCTACCCCCACCTTTCTCCTTGTCTCTGGAGACGACAGATAGATAGATAGATAGATAGATAGATAGATAGATAGATAGATAGAGAGACAGAGAGAAGAGGAGAAGAGGAGAAGGTTATCTCCTTGTTTCTACCACTTCTTGTTCTGAGACAGACAGATAGATAGAGGAAGACAGACAGATAGATAGATGATAGAAGACAGAAGAAGAGGATAGAAGAAGAGTATATTGATTACCCAGACAGATGATCGTGGAATAGAAGATAGATAGATAGATGGATAGAGAGATACGAAGACAGAGAGAAGAAGAAGATAGAGATAGAGAGAAGAAGATAGATGAGACAGAGAGAGAGAGACAGAGTGAGAGAGAGAGAAGACAGAGTGAGAGAGAGAAGAGAGAGAGACAGAGTGAGAGAGAGAGAACAGAAGAGGAGAGGAGAGAGAGACAGAGAAAGACAGAGAGAGTGAGAGAGACAGACAGACAGACAGAGAGAGAGAGAGAGGGGGAGGGGTATCTCCCTTGCTTCCTACCCCCACCCTTCTCCCTTCTCTCTGGAGAGAGAGGGAGGGGGAGAGAGGGAGGGGGAGAGAGGGAGGGGGAGAGAGAGAGAGGGGAGGGGGGGAGAGGGAGACAGAGAGAGAGGGGGGGGGGGAGAGAGAGAGGGACAGAGAGAGGGAGAGAGAGAGAGGGAGAGACAGAGACAGAGAGAGAGAGGGAGAAAGAGAGAGAGAGGGGATAGAGAGAGAGAGAGACACACACACACAGACACAGAGAGAGACACAGAGAGAGACACAGAGAGAGACACACAGAGAGAGGGGGTATCTCCCTTGCTTCCTACCCCCACCCTTTTCCCTTCTCTCATCTGGGGAGAGAGAGAGAGAGAGAGGAGATTTATTTTATATTTATATTTATTCTTTTATATTTATTCTTTTATATCGAGGATAACAGAATAAGCAATCATGTGCTTTTTTTCATCCGGTCCCCGTGTGTATGCAGTTTTTGTAAATATTGTCATCTGTTCCCACCGGCACACGATGGCCTACTCTTACGAAAAGCGGAACAGGATTTAACGTGTGCGCAAGATGTTCTGCGTGCGTTCGCACACGGGGCCTCGGTTTAAAGTCTCATCCGAAGGACTTTTGGGGAGAGTGGAGTCAGCACTGATGTTAACTCCAGGAAGAAAATTTCCTCGAGAGAGAGAGAGAGAGAGAGAGAGAGAGGAGAGAGAGAGAGGAGAGAGAGAGGAGAGAGAGAGAGAGAAACTCGAAACTCGAAATTTTAATGAGGGTAAATGGATAAGCCAGAGGCTTCTTTACACCAGGCCCTCATGGGCGAAAATATGAAAAAAAGAGAAAAAGAATATATCAATACATTAACAGAAGAATGAATATAATATATAAAAAGGTAATCCATCAGTCATCTTTTCATTCAATTATTGCTAAATCAGGAAATCATTGAGAGACAACATAAGTTAACCAATTATATGAATAAACAAGACCAACAAACATGAAAAAAAAATCCCCTCCTAACACCCCCCTCCATAAACAAAC
Source organism: Stramonita haemastoma (assembly GCA_030674155.1). Lineage (NCBI taxonomy): Eukaryota > Metazoa > Mollusca > Gastropoda > Neogastropoda > Muricidae > Stramonita > Stramonita haemastoma. The sequence continues at coordinate 14,187,142 of CM060342.1, read as the reverse complement.
AATTTTTCCCCCAAAAAACAAGACAAAATACCTCCGCCCCCACTTACAGACATGCATGCTCACAAACAATCACCACTACCACCCCTCTCACACACACACACAAAACACCCACACATACACATACACACACACACACACACACACACACACACACACACACACACACACACACACACACACACACACACCGTCCTGGACACATATCCATAGGCATGTACATTTTCTCCCATACAGTGGGATATGCTCATAGCATAATAATGAAGATACGCATTACATTATTATAGAAAAACAACAACAAAAACCCCAACCAACCAACCAACCAAAAGAACAACAACAACAAAAACCTCTTACAATTTCATTATTAATAAAGCTCAAAACAACACACACGCGCGTGCGCGTGCGCGCACACACACACACACACACACACACACACACACACACCACACACACACACACACACACACACACACACACACACACACCACGGTTCAAAGGGAGTTCACTAATGTCAATCACATGGAATTGGACAGTATGCCTGGTACGCTTTTTTGAAAGATGATACACTACTTTTGCTTTTAACTGAGATGGGGATTTCATTCCATAGTCTGGTACCAGAATACACAAGAGAGGACATAAAAAGATCAGTTCTTGGTCGAGGAGTAACAATTACACTTACACTTACAATTAAGGAGGAGAGAGGAGAGAGAGAGGAGAAGAGAGAGAGAGACGAGAGGAGAGAGGGAGAGAGAGAGAGAGAGAGAGAGAGAGAGAGAGAGAGAGAGGAGAGAGAGAGAGAGGAGAGAGAGAGAGGAGAGAGAGGAGAGAGAGAATCAGAAGACAAATCACAGCGGAGGAAGGCAGCGAGGTGACTTGTCTGTGTTGATACTTTCAGATGATTATAGCCAAGGACACCTCACGGAATCCTCTTTTCCCTGACGTACACAGGCTATTTGCAGAGACCTCGCTAACCCTCGACAAGGCCCAAGTGACCTTAGCGGCATGTCAGGCTGAGGTCTTTAGGTTCGCCATAGATCAAAAAGGAGGGAGAATCCGGCTTTTTTCGTCTGATATGAGCGAAAGTGGTAGGGTTGGTCTCTAAGGACAAGGTTGTTTTAAGGAACCTGGTTTTTTGTTTTATCTCGTTTTAAAATTTTAGTGTGATCTATGTGGGTTTTCCCACGACGCGGGGGCCGTCCTGGGCTGACCCTTATGGTCGACCGGGGCGTCGATACAAGCAAGGACAGTGGAGTTGGTTTTATACCTCGTTTTAAACTGTAAACTGAACTTTCCTATCCTGTTTCATCATCTGCCCCTGCTCTCAACAGCCGAAATATCCACCGCCTGCCAAAGTGTTTATACTTTGTGTGTGTTTATATTCTGTGTGTGTGTGTGTGTGTGTGTGTGTGTGTGTGTGGGTGTGTGTTGTGTGTTTTGTGTTGTGTGTGTGTGCATTGACTTAGTTAAAATTTAATTGTTGTTGGTGCATGCGCAAGAATTGGTTGAATGCAAGCGCTTGATTTGTTTTTGCAAGATATAGCGCTATATAAATTCCATTTATTATCATTATTATTACATAGTCGCACACTTTTAATACGAGTTTTAAAATGTGACGAGGTGATAGCCCTGATGTGGCCTATGTGGTCGGCGGGGCTATAAGCACCATAATTGGATTGGATTGGATTAGAAGTGGATTGAATTGGATCAGGTACCATCCCAAGAATGAAATCGATGTGCTATAGATCTCTCTCCCATCTCTTCCTTCGTCTGTCTCTTTTTCTTCCTCCTTGGACAGCGACTTACAGTATTGTTTTTGCATGTCCTTTTGATCTTGCGACATGCCCGTACCATCTAAGTTTACGCTTCTTTACGATTGATAGAATATTTTCGTAGGGGCCAATGGTTTGCTGGATTCTGTTAATGCACGTCTTCGTTGCTTATGTGGTCTCTGTAGGAGAAGAGATGGGAGGACAACATCAGCGAATGGGCAGGCCTAGAACTCAACAAAACCCCGAGAAAGGCAGAACAGAGAAAAGAATGGAGGGTACTGGTTGTCCAGTCTTTATGGGTACCCCCACGGTCGCCAGACTAAGAGAGAGAGAGAGAGAGAGAGAGAGAGAGAGAGAGAGAGGAGAGAGAGAGGAGAGGAGGGAGGGAGGGAGGGGGAGAGAGAGAGAGAGAGAGGAGGGAGGAGGAGAGGGAGGGAGGAGAGAGAGAGAGAGAGAGAGAGAGAGAGAGAGAGAGAGAGAAGAGAGAGAGAGAGAGGAGAGAGAGAGAGAGAGAGAGAGAGAGAGAGGAGGAGAGAGAGGAGAGATCGATCTCCGGTCAGTCTGTCTTGGGCGGGTAGCCCCATGCACTCAGCCAGCTACTGTAGTGCCTGCTGTCCAGTCTTTAGCATCCTTGTCTGTCCACTGACGTCTTGGTCTTCCTCTACCTCTCTTTTCTTCCACTCTCCCTTTCAGCACTGTTTGGGTAGACAATTACACGCATGGCCAAATAGGGCAGTTTGAAGTTTTGGGCCGTTGTAAGTTGTTCTTTTCCGACTGCTAGAAAATTGAGAACTTGTTCGTTTTTTGGTATTTTGTCTTTTTTAGAAATTTTATCCATCTTTCTGTAGATCCACATTTCGAAGGCTTTCTAAACCTTTTCTGTTTCTTTATAAAGTGTCAGTAGAGAATGACGGGAAGTAAGGTACCAGATTAAAAAAAAACAAAAACAAAATGCCTGTGCAAGACTGGCAGCCAGACAACGGAACATGTGCTGCAGTCCTGCCCGCTACAAGAGGACACTCCAAAAGATCTGGCCTGACTGACCCCTATCCCCCCAGTGCCCAAGAAGCTCTATGGAGACTGGGAGGACCTGCAGTGTACTGATGCCTTCATCGCAGAGACGGAGTAGTCCATTTAATGAACAAGCTCAACAACAACAAATCTGAAATAATTATCGACTCCGAGCGCTACAGTTAAGGAAACGCTAATACGAATACCCATCAACATCACGACTATTGATTTACGATCCATCTGCCTCCTCGTCTCCGCTTTTATCAGGTCTGTACTCTCACCCGTCTTTTCAGTTTGTGCGTTATACTCCTGTCTACCAGGCTTTTGTCGTTTATCTTCCGCTTCCCGCCAAGTCCTCATGTAACCTCTCCTCTTACGTCTCTGGCCATTTAATTTAGTGCAGTGAAAGCAAGTCTTCCTGGAGTTCACCAGAAGTGACCCACGTTTGACCTTTGACTGCAGTGACGGGAGACAGTTGTGGAAGCTGCTAATTGCAATAGAAAGTCAGCTAGGTAAAGGTGTGTGGCACGTCCGGCCATGCTGGTCAGTTTCCAAAGGTTGGACAGGCGATGACCCTTGGTCAGTACAGCAGTAGAGCCACTGTCAGTCAGACAGACAGTCAGTCAGTCAGTCAGTCAGCCAGCCAGCCAGCCAGTCAGTCAGTCAGTCAGTCGTTAGTCAGTCATTTCAGTCAGTCAGTCAGTCAGTCAGCCAGCAGCCAGCCAGCCAGTCAGTCAGACAGACAGTCAGTCAGTCAGTCAGCCAGCCAGCCAGCAGCCAGTCAGTCAGTCAGTCAGTCGGCCAGTCAGTCATTCCAGTCAGTCAGTCAGTCATTTCAGTCAGTCAGTCTGTCAGTCAGTCAGTCCAGTCAGTCGGCCAGTCAGTCAGTCAGTCAGTCAGTCAGTCCAGTCCAGTCAGTCAGTCAGTCCAGTCCAGTCAGTCCAGTCCAGTCAGTCAGTCAGTCCAGTCGTCAGTCCAGTCCTAGTCCAGTCCAGTCAGTCAGTCCAGTCAGTCAGTCAGTCCAGTCAGTCAGTCAGTCCAGTCAGTCAGTCCAGTCCGTCCGTCCGTCCGTCCGTCCGTCCAGTCAGTCAGTCAGTCAGTCAGTCAGTCAGTCCAGTCTGTCCAGTCCAGCCAAAGTCCAGTCCAGTCCAGTCCAGTCAGTCAGTCCAGTCAGTCAGTCAGTCAGTCCAGTCAGTCCAGTCAGTCCAGTCAGTCAGTCAGTCAGTCAGTCAGTCAGTCAGTCAGTCAGTCAGCAGACAGACAGACAGACAGACAGACAGACAGTTAGTCAGTGAGACAGACAGACAGACAGACAGACAGACAGACAGACAGACAGACAGACAGACAGACAGTCAGTCACAGTGCTGCCCCCTGCTCTCGTTAGGGGGACGTATAGCCTAGTGGTCAGAACATTGCGCTGGCAATTTGACGACCCGGGTTCGAATCCGGTCGAGGAGATTTTTCTCCTGGAGTTAACATCAGTGCTGACTCCACTCTCCCCAAAAGTCCTTCGGATGAGACTTTAAACCGAGGCCCGTGTGCGAACGCACGCAGAACACCTTGCGCACACGTTGAATCCTGTTCCGCTTTTCGTAAGAGTAGGCCGTCGTGTGCTGGTGGGAACGGATGACATTTACAAAACTGTATACAAACGGGGACTGGATGAAAAAAAAGCACAAGAGTGCTTATTCCATTATCCTCGATATAAAAGAATATAAAAGAATAAAAGAATTATAAAAAAAAAAACTGGCACCAGGCCAGGTAACATCAGGCCTGTGCGGGCTCTATAGCGAACTTGCGCAGGGAAAACATCCCTCAGGCAGACCACAGCTGACTGAGTTCAAAGACGTGAGCCACGGCAGTCGTTTGTTTACCCCCCCCCCCTCCCCCCACTTTCCGCTGCTCTCAGACGCTGGTACTTGAGCCCTGAGGATCGAGCAAGAGGGACATATTTTTTATTTTATTTTATTTATTATTTTGTATCGAGGATAACAGAATAAGCAGTCATGTGCTTTTTTTTTTTTATCCGGTCCCCGTGTGTATGCAGTTTTGTAAATATTGTCATCTGTTCCCACCGGCACACGATGGCCTACTCTTACGAAAAGCGGAACAGGATTTAACGTGTGCGCAAGATGTTCTGCGCGCGTTCGCACACGGGGCCTCGGTTTAAAGTCTCATCCGAAGGACTTAAAACCACGAAACGTGGACCAGAACAACGGAGCAGCAACTGCCCTCGAAACGGTCAGCCTGGAGACAGACTGTGCAGAAAGGTCTCTCTCTCCAAGTTCGAAGAGACACTTGCTCAGCAGCACGAAGTAAAGAGAATGAGACGAAAGGCTGCAAGACCAGGCAGACAGACCAGCGTCAGACTTCATCTGTGCCCTCTGCCATAGGAACTGCCATTCTCGTGTCGCACTGGCCAGCCACAACCGACGCAGTACCAGGATTAACACCTAGAGCACAACTCCGTAGTCTTCCGAGACCGAAGGCTGCCACTATGTCAATACTGGTCAAAAGAAGAAGACGGGAAAAATGATCAGGTGTCGACATAAGTACCGTCCACACTCCCCAGAAAAACGGTAAAAATGACCTAGAGTCAACATCAATACCACCCACACTCCCCAGAGAATTCTTCGGATGATAATTTTAACCGAGGTTTCGTGTGCGAATACACGCAGAACATCTTGCGAACACGCTAAAAACCCATTCTACTTTTGAGAAGAGTAAGCCATTGTGTGACAATGGGAACGGATGAAAATATTTTAAAACAGTATTCACACAATTGTCGTGTTCAAGCCATCATCCCAGATGTCGGAATACGGCAACCTAAATAGTCGACAAATGGTCGCATACGTAAAAATCTCACCGTTGATAAACCCGAGAGTTCTAGCTCTAACGAAAAAAAAAATCGACATCAATCTTTCTCAGTGGCTTACTTAAAGGCTGAAGGCGAAATGATCGCGTTACATATCCGCGGGTTAGCAGACAGGAATCCTGAAAGAAGCTCTTCTCCATCCAAAATGAATAACCACACAGACACCGGGAGGAGGAAAGCCTGGAATCGTCTCCAAAAGATCAAAGGCAAGGAACCAGCGAGGCTTCTTCCATCAGTTACACGAGGCTTCAAGACGCTTTGATCCCACAGACAGGCTGTGGTGATTTGGCTAATCTGTACGGTAAATATGGAATGGACTCTTTCTAAATCCGGCATCTTTCTGAAATGAAAGAAAAAAAAATGATAGAAAGAAAATCTGGACATTAACCGTCCAGTTTTTTTTTTTTTTACGTGTGTGCACGTGCGTGAGTGCGTGTATGCGTGTAGGAGGGAAATAATGCGTATTATCCGTATGTCGCTAAATCTGCTTTTCCTCTGTTTTTCTTCAATGGGTTTGAACGAGTTGGGTTTTTCCAGCCGAGAATTTATTTGGTTGTAAAGATCATGTTCGTTTAAGAGACAAAAATCCATCGATTTATATGATATTTAAGGGTATGTGCCTGGGGTTTTATAAGAAATATAAACTTAATCCCTCTAAATACGGTTTTACACAGACTGATTTAAATAAGACTTTGGTTTTGCTTGTAAGTTTTGTTTAAAAGGTGATTAAAGAAATTGTATTTTGAAAGTTTCCTTTTGTTCTTCATTTGGTTCTGTGATACAGATCTGTACATGTAACTAATGTACATGTTTGAAAATAATAAAGTCGAGAGTAGGTCTGCATGAAGGTCATGAATTTGATCATCTTCACCTTCACCTTTCCCGTAGTCTTGCAGACTGTTGGGGCACAACTGACGATTCTGCAACCAGCTTCCTCCACTCCCGCGTTTTCAGCTTTCCGTAGCAAATCGTTCCACCCAAGGCCTTTCCACTCTCTGATGTTGTCTTCCCATCTTTTTCTCTGTCTGCCTCTTCGTCTCCCTCCCTTTACTGTTCCCTGTAAGACAGTCACGGCCATTCCAGATGATCGTGTGACGTGCCCGCACCACTAAATTTGCGTTGTTTCCACTGAAGTCAGGAGCTCATCACATAACAAGATGGCGTTTTTTATTTCTGGTTTTCACTTCTTCATTAATAATGTGATCTCTGTATGAGATAACAGGGAGTTTGCGAAAGCGTCTCGTCTCCATTGCCCTGTATCCTTCTTTCAAAGTCTGCTGTTAATGGTTCACGTTTCACATACGTACAAAAATAGGGACATGACCAAGGAACGCGTCAGTCTGATTTTGACGCTCCTCGTTTTGTCTTCCTGGGTTCGCGCGTTCACCGTCACCTGTCTTCTGCTTGCTGACACTCATGAGTGCCGTTTATTTTTGGTCTGGATTCTGAACATACGTGATTCATTTTTTTTTCTTACCGGTGGAAGAATGCCTCTGGCATCATCTTTACCTTTATCACTAAAAAATGTTAGTACATACTTGTGAAGATGACACCCAGAAAACATTATGGTCATTGCAGAACGAGGATTAGGTTAGGGGGAGAAGGAGGAGAAAAAGAGAAAGAAGGAGTAGGAAAGAGGAGAAAAAGAGAAAGAAGGAGTAGGAAAGAGGAGGAGGAGAAGGAGGAGAAAAAGAGAAAGAAGGAGTAGGAAAGAGGAGGAGGAGGAGAAAAAGAGAAAGAAGGTGTAGGAAAGAGGAGGAGGAGAAAAAGAGAAAGAAGGAGTAGGAAAGAGGAGGAGGAGAAGGAGGAGAAAAAGAGAAAGAAGGAGTAGGAAAGGGGAGAAGGAGAAAAAGAGAAAGAAGGAGTAGGAAAGAGGAGGAGGAGGAGAAAAAGAGAAAGGAGGAGTAGGAAAGAGGAGGAGGAGGAGAAAAAAGAGAAAGAAGGAGTAGGAAAGAGGAGAAGGAGGAGAAAAAGAGAAAGAAGGAGTAGGAAAGAGGAGGAGGAGGAGAGAAAAGAGAGAAAGAAGGAGTAGGAAAGGGGGAGAAGGAGAAAAAGAGAAAGAAGGAGTAGGAAAGAGGGAGGAGAAAAAGAGAAAGGAGGAGTAGGAAAGGGGAGAGAGAGAGAGGAGAAAAAAGAGAAAAGAGAGGAGTAGGAAAGAGGAGGAGGAGGAGAAAAAGAGAAAGAAGGAGTAGGAAA
>CM060342.1:14164294-14171794 GCA_030674155.1 Stramonita haemastoma | reverse complement strand
ATAGCGAGCGCTCTGACCACTGAGCTATCCCGCCCCCAATATTTGTACTATACCAATAGCGATAACCTCAACAACACTAACACGGTGTTTCAGGTGTGTTTGGCAGTGCAGGTAATAGTGTGGTGGTGATGATGTTCCTGAAGTGTGTCGACATTTGTACTATACCATATTGTAATAACAACAGCGATAACCACAACAACACTTAACACTGACAATAACACTGACAATAACACTGACACTGACACTATCACTGACACTAACACTATCACTGACACTATCACTGACACTAACACCGCCACTGACACTATCACTAACACTAGCACTGACATTATCACTGACACTAACACTATCACTGACACTAACACTATCACTGACACTAACACTATCACTAACACTGACACTAACACTATCACTAACACTGACACTATCACTAACACTAACACCACCACTGACACTAACACCAACACTAACACCAACACTGGCAATAACACTGACACCAACACTGACACCAACACTAACATTAACACTGACACCAACACTAACACTAACACTGACACTGACAATAACACTAACCCCAACACCAACACTAACACTTTATTTCAGGTGTGGTGGGCAGTGCAGGCAACAGTGTGGTGGTGATAATATTCCTTGAGAGTGTTGACATTACTATAGCAATAGCAATAACCACAACAACAACAACAACAACACTAACACCAACACCAACTTCCTGTTTCAGGTGTGGTGGGCAGTGCAGGTAACAGTGTGGTGGTGATAATATTCCTTGAGAGTCTTGACATTACTATAGCAATAGCAATAACCACAACAACACTAACACTAACAACAACAACAACACTAACACAAACACTATCACCCCGTTCCAGGTGTGGTGGGCAGTGCCGGGAACAGCGTGGTGGTGGCGATGTTCCTGACGGACAAGGGGCTGCGGTCCAGTGTGGACGTGTTGCTGCTGAACCTGGCCCTGGCCGACCTGGCCATGTGTGCCTGCTGCTTCCCCTTCGTGGCCGCCTCCAGCTTTGCTCAGGTACCGGTACAACACACTGCCACACTGTGCAGCATTACACTGCACTGCACTGCACTGCACTGCACTGCACTGCACTGCACTGCACCGCACCGCACCGCACCGCACCGCACTACACTGCGCCGTACCGCACCGCACCGCACCGCACCACAGCACAAAGCATGACACCGCACAGCACAGCACGGCACAGCATGGCACAGCACGGCTCGGCACCACACCGCACGGCACAGCATGGCCCACCATATGCCTGATGGCCTTAACTGTTTCTTGTTGTTAACTGGTATAAGACAAGACGTTCATTCAGCTTGTATAAACGTTATTTTTGAAAACTTCTTTTCACTTTATTTTATTTAATAGCCGCACGGTTTTTTTGTGCTTTTATTATTCTTTCCTTGGCTCGAGTTTTAAGGCTCGCATAATTGGTGAGATTTTGCGCATACAACCGTTTATACCCAACACGGGTATAAACGTGACCCCCAAATAACGGCAATGAAAAGCTGTTAATGAAATAAAAATTCGCTGGACATACAAACATAAAAAGTACCCCCCCCCCCCCCAACCTTTACCCGGGAAAATCCGCTGAGGTTGACCGACAGTTATGTCGTAAATTGTTGTCCTAGACTTTGAACTGCACGAACTTGGACTATATGTGATCAAAAATTCCTTTTATAACTATCTGGCACTTTGTCTTTATATCAACACAGATGTACACACGCTTCAGAATAACTGGCTAAAGATATAGCTTGGTGGAGGCTGCGAACATGAAAAAGTACCCACGAACTTGGGCTATAAGTGACAGAAATAACTTTTTAAACTATTTGGCACTTTTGTCTTTATATCAACACAGATGTACGCACGTCCCAAAATAACTGCCTAAAGATATAGTTCTTTGGAGACTGTGCGCGAAAATTAAAAAGTACTCCCGAACTTCCCAGGCAAAATCAGTTGAAGCTGACCCGATATGCACACTCACAGAGATAATAAGATTTAGTAGATTTAGTATCCTCCGTCTTTCTATTTTGAGACTGTTATGTATTAATCGTAAGACCGTACATTTCTCGTACCAAGTACTTCTTCTTCTTTTTCTTCGTCATCGAACGCTCAGACAGCAACTGATGTCTGTTTTATAAGCGAAATGCGTCAGGCTGCCGTTAAGCGCCTGACAAGTCAGGTTCAGCGCCTCCGACTTCGGCATAAGAGAGAAATGTTAAGTATTTCTGGGAAAAAGACAGAGGAATATATACCAAGACGGCAAAAAATAGACCCAGAAGGAGGTGACAGGAAGAAAAGGAATAAGGGACAAACAAAGAGTGACAAAAAAAAAAAGAAGGAAATTTCTAGCACAGAATGTCCAGAATGTGGGGATGCTATTTATACTGACAGGCAGGCCCCCTGGCATGCTCACTGGGGAGCACCTAGTACGATCCGCAGCTTTGCACAGAGAGGAGTTTTCAGAGAGGCAGGGGGCAGTTCTGGTTTCTGCCCAGCCTGACTTGTTTACAACTACTACTGAACGAGCCGCCGCGGTAGTCTAGTGGTTAGGGCGTTGGACTCGCAATCTAAAGGTTGCGGGTTCGATCCCAGTGTTCGGCTATGGCGTTGTGCCCTTGGAAAAGGCACTTTACGGCTATTTTCTCACCCCACCCAGGTGTAAAAGGGGTACCAACCTTGTGTTGGGGGTTAACCCTGCGATAGACTGGCGTCCTATCCAGGGGGGAGTCTATGACTCTCAGTCGCTTAAAGCCACAGAAACCGGGATAAGCACCGGCCTGATGAGCCTTAGGCTCGGGACAGACTTTAACTTTAACTACTGAACGACTCTTGGATCTGTAGGAACTGCACTCCTGCTTGCTAATGTTAGGAGAGGCTTGGTTTTTGTAACTGTTGCTAATGTTAGTATATGCTTGGTTTTTGTAACTGTAGGTAATGTTAAGAGGTACTTAGTTTCATACCTGTTGCTAATGTTAAGAGATGCGTGGTTTTTATAACTGTTGCTAATGTTAAGAGATGCTTGGTTTCATAACTGTTGCTAATGTTAAGAGATGCTTGGTTTTTGTAACTGTTGCTAATGTTAAGAGATGCTTGGTTTCATAACTGTTGCTAATGTTAAGAGATGCTTGGTTTCATAACTGTTGCTAATGTTAGGAGAGGCTTGGTTTTTGTAACTGTTGCTAATGTTAGGAGATGCTTGGTTTTTGTAACTGTTGCTAATGTTAGGAGATGCTTGGTTTCATAACTGTTGCTAATGTTAGGAGAGGCTTGGTTTTTGTAACTGTTGCTAATGTTAGGAGATGCGTGGTTTTTGTAACTGTTGCTAATGTTAAGAGATGCGTGGTTTTTGTAACTGTTGCTAATGTTAGGAGATGCTTGGTTTTTGTAACTGTTGCTAATGTTAGGAGATGCTTGGTTTTTGTAACTGTTGCTAATGTTAGGAGATGCTTGGTTTCATAACTGTTGCTAATGTTAGGAGAGGCTTGGTTTTTGTAACTGTTGCTAATGTTAGGAGATGCTTGGTTTCATAACTGTTGCTAATGTTAGGAGATGCTTGGTTTCATAACTGTTGCTAATGTTAGGAGATGCTTGGTTTCATAACTGTTGCTAATGTTAGGAGATGCCTGGTTTCACACTAAGGGTCATCCAGAGTAGTCACTGTGTATCACTCAGCATATCAAGTACGTACCTGGGAATCACTGTGATACTGTATGTACATATAAGATAGGCAGTGTGTGTGTGGATGGATATTTTCAAATAATCATATCGACAAACAGGGAACTGTACCGCCATCTTCAGAGGAGTTGTTTGGCTTTGTAACAGCCGTGTCCTTTCTTGAAAAAGTGAAGGTACTTATGTGGTAAATTGTGGAGATAATGACGTTGGTATTTTGAAAAAAAAAAAAAAAAAAGAACTTAAATGGACCTAGATGGAAAGTAGCTCAGTGTTACCAGTTCTAATCTTGAAAAGATAAATATCTTTTATGACAGAAACTCGGCATGGGTCTTCAAGTTGTGAGAGTGTTATGCACAATTATACCTCCTCTTGATTGCAGTCTAGTCTTGACCAAGACCAGCTTGTGCTTCTGCTGATCAGTGATGCCCGCTTTGGTAGCGGGCCTAGGCACTCAGACCCGGCAGAACCGCACACCATCCTCTACACTAATTGAAATTGTATTCTTAGAGTTGTGGCAGCTTAATCAAACAGACTGATCACTCAGTGAGGAGAATGTCACGGGCTGTGTAAATCCCTTACTGCCCAAAGGCGTCATTTATTTTTTATTTATTCTTTTATATCGAGGATAATGGAATAAGCACTCATGTGCTTTTTTACATCCTGTCCCCGTGTGTATGCAGTTTTGTAACTCTTGTCATCTATTCCCACCGGCACACAATGGCCTACTCTTACGAAAAGCGGAACAGAATTTAACGTGTGCGCAAAATGTCCTGCGTGCGTTTGCACACGGGGCCTCGGTTTAAAGTCTTATCCGAAGGACTTTTGGGGAGAGTGGAGTCAGCACTGATGTTAACTCCAGAGGAAAAATTTCCTCATTAGGACACCATGCTGACACTTGTGTGCAGTGCGTCTCGGGGCAAGTTGAAATGGTCGGAGCTTACCACTTTCAAACTGTCAGATTGCATGCCAGGCATGCTCGTGTCATACTACCAGCCCCAGCTAGCCGCCTTGCCTGTGAACGAAAGATAGTAAGAGGGTAAAGGTGTTCCATAACCTATGAGGTCGTAGGGGAGCGAGGCGTCAGACACCTCAGCTTCTCTAGGGGCCAGCATGTTGAGGGCGGCGCACATCTCCTCTCCCTCGCTGCTTTTTCTCTGACCTTGAAGAGGGCAGGTGCCCATTTACAGCTGGGTGAACTGGTGGACTCTACAGAAGCCAAGGTGCACAAACGGTCACCCATCCACAATGCGACCACGCTCAACGCCGCTTAACCCTGGCTTGGAGAGAGCGATGGCTGTGACCACTGGGCAGTGTGTTTTGAACAGGTGTGCAGGATGATTTATTTTATGTATCAGACTCGGGGTCTCGGTTATAGTTTTGTGGGAATGATATGCAGGGTATGGAGTCGGACAGACTGTCAACTCCAGTGGATAAAATCCCCTGAATATACTGTTCCAAGGAAAAGTTCGGTTTCAATTTTCAAATTTAAAGGCAGTTTCTTTGTTAAGAAAAAAAAAAACACCCTAAATACCGACCTCCCATTTAGACATGTAGAAAAAACATAAAAAGAAAACCAACCAAAATATCTTCAAAACGAGATTTGTGATTATTTCAACGGTTTGAAATAAACCTCGACCTTCTTGACCCCGTTACGTCAGTATCAATGGCGGTCGCCCATACATTCCATTCCAACCGCAACTGACCGTAATTGGTGTTGACCATGAAGGCAGTACTTCTTCCAGCACAGCTCAAGGTTTTCACACACTGTGTCTGAAACTCAGTAGGGGTGCAGGGAGAATTTCAGAGGCTGCCAGGGATAAAAACTATGTCGACCACTACTAAACACACGCTTCGTAGGAGGCAGATTCTTTATTTCACTAGCGAATAAAAAGTAAGCTAACGAACCCCCGTTGAGGTATGCGGAACAGTAACCATGAAAGCACACGCTTCGTAGGAGGCCGAGTCTTTATCTAACTAGCAAGTAATAAGTAAGCTAACGAACCCCCGTTGAGGTATGCGGAACAGTAACTATCAAAACGAGATATGTGATAATTTCAACAGTTTTAGATAAACTTGGAGAACAAGACTAAGAGTAAGCGGAATAGTAACCATGAAAACGAGAAACGTGATAATTTCAACAGTTTAAGATAAACTTCGAGAACAAGACTAAGAGTAAGCGGAATAGTAACCATCAAAACGAGATATGTGATAATTTCAACAGTTTTAGATAAACTTGGAGAACAAGACAAGAGTAAGCGGAATAGAACCATCAAAACAAGATCTGTGATAATTTCAACAGTTTAAGATAAACTTCGAGAACGAGACTAGAGTACATGTACACAGAAGGCTTTTGGTCGGGCAGGACCAACAACCTGATTGATCTCATGAGTTGTGACGGTAGTGGTGTTGGGGACGGGATAGCCTAGTGGTCAGAACATTGCGCTCGCAATTTGACGACCCGAGTTAGATTCCCGGTCGAGGCGATTTTTCCCCTGGAGTTAACCTCAGTGCTGACTCCACTCCCCCCAAAAGTCCTTCGGATGAGACTATAAACCGAGGCCCCGTGTGCGAACGCACGCAGAACATCTTGCGCACGCGTTAAATCCTGTTCCACTTTTTGTAAGAGTAGGCCATTGTGTGCCGGTGGGAACAGATGACAATATTTACAAAACTGCATACACACGGGGACTGGATGAAAAAAGCATAAGAGTGCTTAATCCATTATCCTCGAGATAAAATACAAAATAATAATTGAGAAACGAAGAGTACTAACAGGAATAAAACGTGGGTGGCTTGAGGATGTCATGTTACGAACCAGAGACACCTTCTCACTGAGCTATGTGTGCCGACCCTGTTGTGTAAACATGCTTACATATTCATTTATATAAAGTTCAAAGGTTTCTTTCCATTGTGATCAAAAGTTTATTGATTTTTTTTGTTAGCATAGATCGGTTTCACGTTTACTTGAAAGATTAACAAAGTAATTATCATCACTCTGTGTGAACAACTTCTCATTAAGCTGACAGGGGGAAAAAAAAGATAATAGGTGATAATGGTGTGTGTGTGTGTGTGTGTGTGTGTGTGTGGTGTGTGGTGTGGTGTGGTGTGGTGTGGTGTGGTGTGGTGTGGTGTGTGGTGTGGTGCTGTGTTGTGTTGTGCTGTGCTGTGCTGTGCTGTGCTGTGGGTGGTGTGCGTGCACATCACACCATACTATATAATTATATCCACATCTTACTGTGCCGCACCACACTACAGCGATACTATAATGTGTGTGTGTGTTGTGCGTGTGTGCGTGCACGCGCGTGCATGCGTGCGTGTACGTACGTACGTACGTACGTACGTGCGTGCGTGTGTGTGTCCCGTGTTCCAGCGGTGGTTGTTCGGGGAGTGGGGGTGCATGGCGTATGGGTACACGGGGTTTCTGCTGGGCAATGCCTCCATCTTCACCCTCACCGTCATCAGCGTGCAGAGATACCTCGTCGTCTGCAAAAGACACTCCAGTCAGTAGCTATATCCGTCTGTCTGCGTGCTTGTTTATTTTGTCTGTTTGTCTGTTTGTCTAGTGTGTCTGTCTGTAAACGACACTCCGGTCAGTAGCTATATCTGTCTGTCTGTTTGTTTGTGTCTCTGTCTGTTTGTTTGTGTCTGATTGTCTGTCTGTAAATGACACTCCAGTCAGTAGCTCTGTCTGTCTGTTTGTTTGTGTCTCTGTTTGTCTGTTTGTGTCTGATTGTCTGTCTGTAAACGACACTCCAGTCAGTAGCTCTGTCTGTCTGTTTGTTTGTTTGTGTGTG
>CM060342.1:14139294-14156794 GCA_030674155.1 Stramonita haemastoma | reverse complement strand
ACATTTCCCCCATCCATTAGATCATGAGTGGTGGTCTGGGTGCTAACCTTTCGGATGAGACGATAAAACGAGGTCTCGTATGCTACACAAAATTATTTAGCGCGCGTAAAAGAACCCACGGTAACAAGAGAGTTGTCCCTGGCAAAATTCTGCAGAAAAAAGCCACTCTGATAGGGAAACAAATACAGTTATAGACAGGAAAAAGAAAAAAAAAAGGGTGGGATCCGCTTGTGGCGACGCGCTCTCCCTGGGGAGAGCATCCTGAATTTCACGCAGAGAAATCTGCCGTGACTTTAAATGGTACAAAGAAAACAAAATGTCAAAAGGAGTTCTTATTTCAATATATTTCAATTCCATTCAAATACTTTATCATCTCAGAGACAGAGAAATTCAAGCGGGTTACAAGCAGTACATAAAAACAGTAAACATGTATGTGTGTACATATAAATGTATGGATATAAATATGTATGTAGATAGGTAGGTAGGTAGATACGTATGTATGTATATTATGTATGTATGTATGTATGTATGTATGTATGTATGTATGTATGTATGTATGTATGTATGTATGTATATATGTATATATGTATGCATGCATGCATGTATGTATGTATGTATGTATGTATGTATGTATGTATGTATGTATGTATGTATGTATGTATGTATGTATGTATGTATGTATGTATTATGTAGTGTGTGTGGTGTGTTATTTATTTATTTATTTATCTATCTTTATTTATTTATTGTTTTATATCACTCACTCACTCACTCAGTCCCATGTCCCAAAGGACGTAGGGGGGACATGAGAGAAGACGCAACAGAGATCTTTTTCCATGCTTCACGATCCTGTGTGGCTAGTAGGAGGTGTTGCAGGGGTTGGGCGGTCCAGTCTTTGATGTTGTCAACCCATGATTTCTTTTGGCGGCCTCTTCTTCTCTTGCCCTCGACTGTTCCTTGCAGGATGGTTTTTGCTAGGGTGTTGTGTCTTGTGGTGTGACCAAACCACATCAGCTTTCTCCTCTTTATGGTGGAGAGCAAAGGCTCTTGGGGGCCCACACGCTTTTTGATTTCTTCTTTCACATAGTTATTGGTCTTGTGTTCTTTGTATGATATTTTGAGGAGTCTTCTGTGGCACTTGTTCTCGAATGCTTGGATTCTCCTCTCTAACTCTGCTGTCAGAGTCCATGATTCACAGCCATATAGGAGGATAGATATCACGAGGGATTTGTAAAGGTGGTATTTGGTGCAGAAGCTGATGTTGTTGCTTCTGATGATCTTCTCGAGTCTGACTAGAGCAGATGTTGCTGTTGCAATGCGAGCTTTCACTTCATTGTTTGATGTGCCATCTTTTGTTAGGATGGAGCCTAAGTATTTGAATTGGCTCACCTCTTCTAGTGTTTCTCCATTCATCTTTATTTCCGTGATGTCATTACTCGCGCTGTTGACCATGATCTTTGATATATCAAAGATAATCGAATAAGAACTCATGTGCTTTTTTCACATCCAGTCCCCGTGTGTATGCTGTTTTGTAAATCTTGTCATCTGTTCCTACCGGCACACCGTGGCCTACTCTTAAGAAAAGCGGAACAGGATTTAATGTGTGCGCAAGATGTTCTGCGTGCGTTCGCACACGGGGCCTCGGTTTACAGTCTCATCCGAAGAACTCACGTATGTATGTATGTATGTATATATGTATGTATGTCTGTATGTCTGTATGTTTGTATGTCTGTATGTCTGTATGTAATGTCTGTATGTAATGTCTGTCTGTCTGTCTGTCTGTCTGTCTGTCTGTCTGTTATGTATGTATGTATGTATGTATGTATGTATGTATGTATGTATGTATGTATGTATGTATGTATGTATGTATGTATGTATGCATATATATATATGTATATGTATGTATGCATGTATGCATGATTTAACATAGGTAGGTAGATTGGTAGGTACGTACGTAACGTGCGTACGTACGTATGTATGTATTATGTTTGTGAGTGTGCGTGCGTGCGTGTGTGCGCGCGCGCACGTTCTCGTGCATGCGTCTGTCAGTCTTATCTGAAACCCGCAATAACTTCCCAACTAACTGAAGGTGTTTGTGCACTGTGTGTGTGGTGCAGATCTGCTTTCTTCTGGTGGTGGCCTATCTGGTGTGCTGGGGCCCCTACACCTTCTTCTCCCTCTGGTACCCCCTCCATCCCCTCCACATGCCCCCCATCCTCACCACCTTCCCCGTGGTGCTGGCCAAGGTGAGACACTGTCGGTGGCTGTCTTATGCACGCATGCACGCACGCACGTACACACACACACACACACACACACATCGCACGCACACACGCACGCACGCGCGTGCGCACACACACACACACCGCACGCACGCACGCACGCATGCACACCGCGCACGCACGCACGCGCACACACGCACATATCGCGCACGCACGCACGCACACACACATACACACCCACCGCGCAAGCACGCACGCACACACACATACATACACACACACCGCGCACGCAAGCATGCACGCACGCACGCACACGCACGCGCGCGCGCACACACACACACACACACACACACACACACCGCGCACGCACACAGACACAGACACACAGACACACACACCGTGCGCACGCACACAGACACAGACACACACACACACACACACACACCGCGCGCACGCATGTAAGCACGCACACACACACACACACACACACACACACACACACACACACACACACACACACACACACACACACACACACACACACAGAGTCCTCGCCCCCAAATCAAGAAACTGGCAGTCAGTCACACACATGGCTTAGCACAACCAGAGACCATGTCAGCTTATTCCAGTGGTCCATCTGGATGTTTCCATGGATAACTAGTGGTGCACATGACTTACTCTCCTGCACGACATGATAAAAAAAGGTAAAAGTTAAGGTGTCCCGTAACCTAGGGGGTCGTAGGGGAGCGAGGCATCAGAGACCTCAGCTTCTCTAGGGGCCCAGCATGTTGAGGGCGGCACCCATCTCCTCTCCCTCGCTGCTTTAACTTTCCTGACCCTAAAGAGGGCAGGTATCAATTTACAGCTGGGTGAACTGGGGAACTGTTCTGAAGCCAAGGCACGCAAACGGTCACCCATCCAACTGGTTACCACGCTCGACGCTGCTTAATGATACAACTTTGTAAGAGCATATTTGTATTTTGTACCACTTAATTTCACAGCAGATTTCTCTGCGTGAAATTCGGGCTGCTCTCCCCGGGGAGAGCGCGTCGCCACAAGTGCAACGCCTACCCATTTTTTTTTCATTTTCCTGCATGTAACTGTATTTGTTTCCCTATCAGAGTGGCTTTTTTTCTACAGAAGTTTGCCAGGGTCAACCTCCTTGTTGCCCTGGGTTCTTTTACGTGCGCTAAATAGTGATGTGTAACCCACGGGACCTCGGTTTATCGTCTCATCCGAAAGACTAGCGCCCAGACCACCACTCAGGGTGGGGGAAAGCGAGCGCTCTGAGCACTGAGCTATTCCTCCGCCCTGCACGCCAGAGAATACACACACACGCAGTGATGGACACACGATAATAATGATGATGATGATAATAATAATAATATAATAATAATAATAATAATATAATAATAATAATAATAATATATAATAATAATACATGGGATTTATATAAAGTTGAATCTTGTAGAGTACACAGATCAAAGCGCTTTCATTCAAATTAGTCACGCGCATGCAAACGTTTCAGTACTGACAGGATCCCCACCTGGAAATTCTGTGCCATAAACTTTGTTTTCTATCACTCCCTTTGTTCCTGTCTTTTTCCTTATCTATCATCTCTCTTGCTTATTTTCTGCCTTCCCAGTAAACACACACACACACACACACACACACACACACACACACACACACACACACACACACACACACACACACACACAAATGTGACTAATATTTTCTTTTCAGACGTTATATAGCTTTTTTTTTTTCTTTTTTTTTTTTACTGCCTCGTCTTTCCGTGACGTCCTCGTACTGCTGTTCCCACGCCGCTCATTTCAATCTCCCCGCCACAGCCATATCCTGATTCGTTGTGTCTCATCCTCGGTTATAATATAATTATGGCATTTTGCCTGTGTGTTTTTGTTCTGGTGACCAGGTAGTGATGTATTAGAAACACTGGGGTAGGCACAGGATGTCCATTGTGCACTTTAGTTTGCTCATATGGCGTTTGTTTATATATATATTTGTGTACTGTAAAGTGTTTGTTTTCTTTTATGACGATTAAAAAAAAAATCTAGGGATGATAAATTAGGAGGAATGGCTGATGTCCTCAGCACAGTCTGGTTTTATTTACCTTGAGGAATGGAATAATTTAGGTACTGTGTCCTTTAATAACAAGAAAAAAGGAAAAGAAAAAGGTAAAGGTGTCCTTTAATGCTGGGCGTTTAAAACAAATAATTCAGATCGACGATGTTGGATATTTAAAACGATTGGGAAGTCAGTATTGGTTTTAAACTTAAGTTGAATGTTACTGGAGCCACTGAAACTGAATGAGGTGACAGCTTTGGTATGGCTTTCGCGGTATGTAGGGCTATAAACAATATGAAAATAATCAGATTGTACTTGAGCACGATATAAGCTAGCAGCTTCTTATTGCTGTGCTGCTCATGTTCTTTATCACTTGTTCCATAATTAATTCTAATCTCTTAAGAAGATTTCACGGCGTTCACTGACCACCCCATTGTATCTTTCAACATTGTGGCTGTACCTCAAATTTCTAGAAATAAATAATTGGATGCATCCAGTCTTGTTGAAAGCAATGACAAAATCTACAATACTGCATAGCCTACACACTTGTACTGGATGTAAAAAGAAAATAAGCACATAACTGCTTATTTCATTATTTGGGGTTGGGGGGGGGGGGGGGGGGGGGGGGGACGGGATAGCCTAGTGGTCAGAACATTGCGCTCGCAATATGACGACCCGAGTTCGATTGCCGGTCGAGGGGATTTTTCCCCTGGAGTTTAACTTCAGTGCTGACTCCACTCTCCCTAAAAGTGTCGGATGAGACTGTAAACAAAGGCCCCGTGTGCAAATGCACGCAGAACATCTTGCGCACACGTTAAATCCTGTTCCGCTTTTCGTAAGAGTAGGCCATCGTGTGCCGGTGGGAACAGATGACACGATTTTTTAAAAAACTGCATACACACGGGGACTGGATGTAAAAAAGCACACGAGTGCTTATTCCATTATCCTCGATATAAAAGAATATAATAGATATATGAATAGATAAATAAAGAAATCCTCGAAATAAAAAAAAAAAAAGATTTATAAAAAAAAAAAAAAGCAAACATAACTCCCTCTCTCCATTTTCCTTCTTGCTGCAGATGTCGTGGTGTACTAATTTTTTTTTTTTTTAACCCAAGCAAACTTAACCTCCCTCTCTCTTTTACCTTATCTGCTGCAGATGTCGTCGTGCGTCAACCCCCTGCTGTACATCTTGGTCAGCCAGCGGTTCCGGCAGCGGTACCTGGCGGTGCTGTGCTGCAAGAGACTGCTCTCCTCCGCTGACCAGGTGCAGCCTCACTCCGCCGAACCCCCACAGGGCCTCAAGACCTCCCCGTCCAGCTTCATCTCCGAGGTCTGAGTGAATAGAGGATTGGGGCCTTCTCTGGGGGGCAGGGGATGTTGGATTTATTTAATGTGCGTGGTGATGGTTTGCTGAAGGTATCTAGTCGTGTTTGATGAAGAAGAAAGTGTATTGAAGGTAGTGATTGAGTGGAAGAGAGAGTGTGTGTGTGGATTTGTTGATTTTGTGTGTGTGTGATACAGATTCAGATTATTTATTGCCATTTTAAGTCGTGCAGTGTGTTGTGTGTGTGTGTGTGTGTGTGTGTGTGTGTGTGTGTGTGTGTGTGTGGTTTTTAATTTTTTTTATATTCTTTTATATCGAGGATAATGGGATAAGCACTGTGTGTGTGTGTGTGTGTGTGTGTGTGTGTGTGTGTGTGTGTGTGTGTGTGTGTGTGTGTGTGTTAGTTTTGAGTGTGTTGAGAGTGGAGTCGACATTGGCTAACTCTTCAGTGTGTGGTTAAAAAGATCAGGGGGATGGAGGGGGGAAAGGAGGGGTGATCTGGGTGCTAGTCCTTCGGATGAGACGATAAACCGAGGTCCCATGTGTTACACATCATTATTTAGCGCACGTAAAAGAACCTACGGCAACAAGAGGATTGTCCCTGGCAAAATTCTGTTAAAAAAAAAACCCCCACTCTAATAGGGAAACAAATACAATCGCAGACAGGAAAAATATATAATAATGGGTAAGTCATGCACTTGTGGCGATGCGCTCTCCCCGGGGAGAGCAACCCGAATTTCACGCAGAGAAATCTGCCATGACATAAAGTGGTATAGATAAATAAAGAAAGAAAGAAAGAAAGAAAGAAAGAAATAATAAATGAATAAATAAAAAAAAAAAAAAAAAATAGGTGAGAGAGGGGTATAGCCTAGTGGTTATAATATCAAGCTCGCAATCTGCCGGCCCAGGTTCCAGACACAGCCGAGGCACCCGTTCGAGGGGATTTTTCTCCAATGCCGACGCCACTCCGCCCTTCCCTTAAAGTCCTTAGGATGGGACTATAAACCCAGCTCCCGTGTATGAACACACAGAGAACTTCTTGCGCTCTCGTTAAAACCTGTTCTGCTTTTAGGAAGAGTAGACCATTGCAGGCTGGTAAGAACGGGTGACAAAATTTTCAACAACAAAAAACAAAACAAAAACGAAACAAAACAACTGGCACGCACACTAGTGTCGAATTTAGACATCATACCCGAATTAAGTCGGACTGTGGCTACCTCAAAATATCATACAAAGAACACAAGACCAATAACTATGTGAAAGAAGAAATCAAAAAGCGTGTGGGCCCCCAAGAGCCTTTGCTCTCCACCATAAAGAGGAGAAAGCTGATGTGGTTTGGTCACACCACAAGACACAACACCCTAGCAAAAACCATCTTGCAAGGAACAGTCCAGGGCAAGAGAAGAAGAGGCCGCCAAAAGAAATCATGGGTTGACAACATCAAAGTTTGGACTGCCCAACCCCTGCAACGCCTCCTACTAGCCACACAGGATCGTGAAGCATGGAAAAAGATCTCCGTTGCGTCTTCTCTCATGTCCCCCCTACGTCCTTTGGGACATGGGACTGAGTGAGTGAGTGAGTGAGTGGCTACCTTAATGGTAGGTAAAAACGGTCGCACAAGCAAAAATCTCACCGTTGGTGAATCTTCTAGCCGAGGATCAAAAACAACAACAACAACAACAACAAAAAGATGTCAACGAAAAGAAAACTTATTGTTCAGAGTTCCCGTACTTAAACCCAGTTTCACTCATCGAAATAGGGGCCTAGTGAATTAATGTGAGACTGAAATACACTCTGGATGAGAAGTTTGCGTGTATGGCTAGATCTGTATTCAAATACCGCGCCATATATGCAGCCATATTCAAAGGATGCTAAAGAAGCGAATATCTGTATCAACAGATCTGTCTGTATTCAAATACCTCACCATATATGCAGCCATATTCAAAGGATGCTAAAGAAGCGAATATATGTATCAACAGATCTGTCTGTATTCAAATACCTCGCCATATATGCAGCCATATTCAAAGGATGCTAAAGAAACGAATATATGTATCAACAGATCTGTCTGTATTCAAATACCTCGTCATATATGCAGCCATATTCAAAGGATGCTAAAGAAACGAATATCTGTATCAACAGATCTGTCTGTATTCAAATACCTCGCCATATATATAGCCATACTTCAGAGGATTCTAAAGAAAATGAGAACTGTTTGACTAGGTCTGTATTCAAGTAACTCGCCATATATATATATATAGCCATACTTCAGATCAGAGGATTCTAAAAATAAAAAAATAAAAAAATAAAAAAAAAAGAAGAAAAAAAGAACTGTATGACTAGATCTGTATTCAAATACCTCGCCATATATATATATAGCCATACTTCAAAGGAATGTGAAATACGAAGAACCGGATTTGCTTTGGTTTTTTTCGTCTGTTTAGTTAAGAGGCTTAAGTCAAGGGAGAAAAAATGGCAGAAAAAAGTTTTTTGTGATGATAAATGTCTGGTGAAAAGACCGAAGAAGCAACTAAAACATGTTTTTCCTTCTGGTCATTTTGCCTTGTCTGTGTAAGAAAAACACAAAAGAGAGATAGAAGTCGATAATTAAAACAAAATTGTGATGATTTGTATTACTTGTGTGGTCTAAAGATCAGACTAGCGAACTAGATTTCATTTTTTCCATGCGATGTTTTGTCGGTATAGTCTGGTTGTGTAAAAATTCGACTGTCATTATGGTTGGATTTGTTATGATATTTGTTGTGATATAACATTCCATATTTTCATTTTTATCATGATCCTTGTTGTTGATAATATTTCTTTTTTTTTTTTTATATTCCAATAACGATGGAAGAACAGAACCTAAAAGAAAGAAAATCATTGTCACAGACCGAACCTTAAGTGTGAACAACATTTGGGCGATGGGAAGTAATTTCTGGGTTGTTTTTTTTCGGGGGGGCTGGCAGAGGTTATTTCCCATTATTCAGCAAGTGCCTTTTGGAGTTGTTCGTTGGTTGGTTGTGATGGAGACATGCCGTGTTAAATGTGGTTTTGCGTTTTTATTTGATTTTTTTTTAACTGAATGGGTTAGAGGAGTAATTTTTAGGAAATCAGAAATACACGCACGCACGTATGCATGTACGCGCGCGGCGCGCACGGCACGCACGCACGCACGCACGCACATACACATGCACGCACGCATCATACACATGCACGCACGCACAACACACACACATAAACACACACACACCACACACACACACACCACACACGCACACACAAGCACACACCCCACACACAACACACACACACACACACACCCACACAACGCACACACACACACACACACACACACACACACACACACAACACACAAGCCTCATATCAGTATACATTCAAGGAGGGATGTCATTGCCAATAGTTTTTTTTCTATGCTAACAGCAATGAATGCTAAGTACTTTTTGGTGGTCTGTTCTTGGCGTTATTGTTTGTTGGGTTGGGTTTTTTGTTTTTTTTTGGCTTTGATTTTTTTCATATTTCAAATATATAAAGTATGAACTTGAAGGAGTTGATGGTTTGTAACCTGATTTAATTTGTTTGTTTGACATTTTATGGTTTTTTAATTCTAAAAACAAAAATATGTGCACTCACGTGCGTGCTTGCGCGAGCGCTCGCGTGCACACGCACGCTCGTGTGTACGTGTGTGTGTGTGTGTGTGTGTGTGTGTGTGTGTGTGTGTGTGTGTGTGTGTGTGTGTGTGTGTGTGTGTAGACACTTTTAAGCATTCTTTTTTTCTTTTTCTTTTTTTAGAGGTATTTTTATTTTTAAAAGTTACCGTGATCATGTTATCTGAATATCATTGATAAGATGATTTTTGTTTCTAGAAAGAAAACTTGATGAAAAAAATCAAAACTATGCTTTCCAAAGAACTATTTGGAAATATAAATTTGACTTTGACTTTGACTTTGACTTTCACACACACACACACACACACACACACACACGCACACACACACACACACACACACACACACACACACACACAACACACACACACATACACTTCTGATGAGACTATAAACCGAGGCCCCATACGCAAACACAAGCAGAACATCTTGCACACACGTTAAAACATGATCCACGTTTTGGAAGAGTAGGCCATTTGAGGGAGGTGGGAATGGGTAACAAGATTTACACAACTGCATGCACACGGAGACTGGATGTGATAAAAGCACACGAGTACATATGCCATTATCCTAGAAATAAGAGAAGGAATGTAAAAGTAAGTAAATAAATAACAAATCAACAACTCCCGCTTTCGTTGCCAACTTAGTGAAATCAGTATTCTGCACGCAAAGCGTTGCTATCAATAGCTATCAACTCCACTTCAAGGTACGATTTTTGTTGTTCTCTTGTTGCTGTTGTTTTAATCCAGCTTAGACCCCCCCCCCCCCCCTCCCCTAGTCCCCATTCCCTTTTCTGTAGTTATGCTAGGGCTCTTTCAGTATGAATCGCATCCCCACCTTCGGGACCTTCGGGATTGTTTACCTTCCCCCCCCCCCCTCTTTCTGTCTCTCTTGTCTCTGTCTGTCTGTCTGTCTTCTGTCTTCTGTCTCTGTCTGTCTCGTCTGTCTCTCTCTGTCTCTGTCTTCGTCTATCTGTCTGTCTGTCTGTCTGTCTGTCTGTCTTCTCTCTCTCTCTCTCTCTCTCTCTCGTCTTCTCTCCTCTCTCTTCTCCATCCCTCTCATTTCGCTCTTCTCCTCTTTCTCGCTTTTTTGCCTTTTCTGTGCATCCATCCCGTGCCAGTTCGCATGAAACTTGTACCCCCGAAGACTTTATATGTCATTTACACTGCACTGATTTGCTGCTGGGTGGCAGTTGATGAAAGGGCACTAGTGTACATTCTGCAGTGCTTTTGCATTCTGCAGTGCTGTTTGCATTCTGCAGTGCTGTTTGCATTCTGCGTGCTGTTTGCATTCTGCAGTGCTGTTTGCATTCTGCAGTCTGTTGCATTTGCGTGCTGTTTGCATTCTGCAGTGCTGTTTGCACGTAATGTCCATTCTGCAGTGCTATTTGCACATAATGTCCATTGTGCAGTGCTATTTGCACATTATGACATTTCACTGGTATTTCGAAATGTACCTCTTTTTCTACGTTTTTTTTTTTTTTTTTTCTTTAAATATTGTAGCCTGGGGAAATAGATTAAGCCAAATGGCTGGCAATCCTTTTTTCTTTTTTTCTTTTTTTTTTCTTTTTTTTTGCTGCCTCATCTTCTGCAACGTCCCCGTCCTGCTGTTCCGACACAGCTCATTTCAATTCCCCCGCCACAGCCATACCCAGATTCGTTGTGTCTCATCCTCAGGGTCGGGAGTCCACAGGGAGCCCATCAATATTAGGCCGCCGTGGGGCCACCAGCCAGAGGGGCTGGCATCCTCAGTGCAGCTGGGTTTGTTGGGTTAAAGTGAATGAAGTGCTTTAGGTAATTTATCATTTGATTTTTTCTCAAGTTGAAGTTGCTGGGATAAGATGGTGTTGCTGTTGAATAAAGGTGAACGGTATCGGAGTTGCTGAAATTGATTTTAAGGTGACAGGCCTTTGTGGTCGGTAGGGCTCTAAACAACATGAAATGAAATGAAATAAAGCTGACTTTGAACTGAACTGAAAGTTGATGCTACTTACTGGAAATGAACTAGGTGACAGCCCTGATACGAACTTTGTGGCCATTGCGGCTGTAAACAACTCGTAATGAAATAGAACTATAATTATATGATTGATGACTCGTTTTATTTTGATGTTATTTTTGTTAGCTTGTTTTCCAGTCGCAAGAAACTTCCCAAAATAATAACTGAACTGCTCTCTCCGGGGAGAGAACGTGTTACTATTATAAAATTATCCCCCCTTTAAATTTCTTTTGGTTTGCTTTCGTGATGGGTAGGGCTGAATACAACGTAAATGAAATGAAATGCTTTGTCTGTTTGGTTTTTTTTAGGGGGGGGGGGGGGGGTTCTCAATGAATAATCACCGGTGAGGCAAGGATCTTAAGTCAGTGCTAACGACAGATGTCTTGTTGTATGGATTTTGTTATGTGTGTTTGATGCGTGTTGCACACAAGAACTGGTTTAAACATGATTGGTTCGATACAACACATACATCATAAGCAGACAACATACAGCAGGGGGAAGGCATCAAGATAAATCTTATTTTGAGCTAGTCCCACCATACGGGGACAGGATAGCTCAGTGGTCAGAGCACTCGCTTTCCCCTAAGCTAAGGTTAAGCAGCATCGAGCGTGGTTACCAGTGGATGGGTGACCGTTTACGCCTTGGTTTCAGTACAAGTCCCACAGTCTACCCAGTTGTAAATGGGCACCCCCCCTCTGTAGGGTCAGGGAAAGTTTATTTTTTTATTTTAACTGATTTATTCTTTTATATCGAGGATAATGGAATAAGCACTCATGTGCTTTTTTACATCCAGTCCCTGTGCGTATGCAGTTTTGTAAATACTGTCATCTGTTCCCACCTGCACATAATGGCCTACTCTTACGAAAAGCGGAACAGGATTTAACGTGTGCGCAAGATGTTCTGCGCGTGTTCGCACACGGGACCTCGGTTTACAGTCTCATCCGAAGGACTTTTGGCGAGAGTGGAGTCAGCTCTGATGTTAACTCCAGGGGAAAAATCCCCTCGAACGGTAATCGAACCGGATCGTCAAATTGCAAGCGCAATGTTGTGACCACTAGGCCATCCCGTCCCCCCTAATTTTTTTTTTAAAAGGTAAGACAGCGAGGGAGAGGAGATGGGCGCCGCCCTCAATATGCTGGCCTGTAGAGAAGCTGAGATCGCTGATGCCTCGCTCCCCTACGACCACAAAGTTATGGGACACCTTTACCTTTTTACCCTATGAGGAGCTAACATATGATGCTTAAGTAGACTAGTGATGTACATATAAGCAAAATCGGTTTATATATATAAAAACACCATGACACACAAGACCTTGTTTTGTTTTCGGTGAGAGAATAGCACACAGACCACCACTGAAGGTCTATCAGAATGGACGGGAAAAAAACAAGGTGGGATTTGAACCATGCAGGCGTCACTTCCAGACCAATGTGTGGACCACTGGGCCACTGTATTATGCTGAACAAAGAAACTGACAAACAAAACAAGAAACAAACCTAAAACACACAAAATGTGAAATGTGAGACTTTGTTTTGTTTTCAGCAGTCGTTGGTATTTTGTTGGGTATCTCATGATCGTTTCAGTTTTCTTTGGTTTTCTTTGTCAGCGATTTTGCTTCGTAATCGGTGATAAAAACGGTGCATTATTTCATTTTCACTTTTTGCATTGATATTGGTTGGTTTGTTTTCGGTTGCTCTTTTTTCATATTTTAAAAACTGTGTTTTAAATGTTGTAGGTTTGTTTTTATTTTTGTGGGGGGGGGGGGGGGGGGGTAGTGGGGATTGAGTTGGGGAGTTCACTACTTAAAAATTTCTGGTTTTTTTTTTTTCGTTGGTGTTCTTTACATTCTTTCATCCTCCGTTTTGGATGTTAGATAAATAAAATGTCCAATTGCTAAACCTGTGTCTTTTATATCTTATTCTGTGTCTCTCTCTATACTGTGTGTTT
Source organism: Stramonita haemastoma (assembly GCA_030674155.1). Classification (NCBI taxonomy): domain Eukaryota; kingdom Metazoa; phylum Mollusca; class Gastropoda; order Neogastropoda; family Muricidae; genus Stramonita; species Stramonita haemastoma. The sequence goes on along the minus strand of CM060342.1, from coordinate 14,143,538 downwards.
TGTGTGTGTGTGTGTGGTGTGTGTGTGTGTGTGTGTGTGTGTGTGTGTGTGTGTTACTGTCTCTCTCACTGTCTCTTGTCTGTCTGTCTGTCTGTCTGTCTGTCTGTCTGTCTGTCTGTCTCTTCACTCTCACTCTCACTCTCTCTCACTCTCTCTCTCTATGTTTGTCTGATGGTGTGTGTCTCTCTGCCTATCTGCATGTAACTCTCTCTTTCGCACGCACACACACACACACACACACACACACAACACACACACACACACACACACACACACACACACACAAACAACCTGCCAAACAAACAAACAAACACGCACACACCACACACACACACACACACACACACACACACACACACACACACACACACACACACACACACCCAACAAAAATCCCTCCCCCCAAAAACAAAACAACAACCCCCAAAAAAGCATACACAAACCATCCAAATCATCGTCAGCAATCGAGATTGCGTTCATTACTCAGTTCAAACCAACCAGCCACAAAAAACACCATCCAAAATGGGGAACAACAACTACAACAGCGCAGATAAAATAAACAAACACGCAAAAAAAACCCTGACAGCAACAACAGCCCCCCCCCCCAAAAAAAAAAACACGAACAAAACAAAAACAAAACAAAATACAAAAACACACACAACAAAAAACAACAAAGGATCGAAATATCACTGGAAAATATATAAAGTTTCAACAAAACAAAATAGTTTTTTCTGCTTAATACAACTTGATATAATTCTTATGAATTTTGCCAAATTCAAGAGTACTTTTTAAATTCATATAAAGCCAAACTCAGGCTGTCACTTATACATGGGGCTACAAAGCTCCACAGTGCGATTTCTCTCTCCCCCCCCCTTTCCCCTCGCTTTTTTTTTCTTTCTTTCTTTCTTTTTCTTCTTCTTCTTCTTCTTCTTCTTCTTCTTCTTCTTCTACTTAATTCGGTCAAGTTCACACTCTACTGCTTTGGCCTTAGCCTTCAGCAACACAGCCGGTCGCTAATGGATTATCTTTCCCTGTCGCTCTTCTGTGCGCGAGAATATGAATAGACACCATTGTGCGAAATATGGAAGAGGTAAACAATACCTATCAGCCGACAAATTTGTTCCACATGCATTGTGTTTTTAGAAGGTATCAGACATTTTCATGAATCAAATTTCGAGGCAAAATCATTTAGCTGTTGACAGAACTCGCGGAGAAAGGTTAGATCGCTGCCACGCTGTCGACACGAAATTTACAACGAAGCAGAAAAAACACCGACACTCGACAGATGCAGACGACAGTTAGCAGAGTGGGAAATGGTCTTGCTTGAGAGAGAAAGAACGCCACTACGAAAAGGCACAACACACTCAAGGTTCGTTTCAAAAGATTTTTTTTTATCATCTTTTATTTGATTTGTATGATTTTTCCCTGTTTGCTTAGATTATTGATTTTAACCGGGCAAAACTGATAAAAAGTATCTTCTGTGCTACTGCTGTAAAAAATAAAACAAAACCCCAGTGTGTGTGTGTGTGTGTGTGTGTGTGTGTGTGTTGTGTGTGTGTGTGTGTGTGTGTGTGTGTGCGCGCGTGCGCACGCGCGCGTGCAGGCCTGGCCATTCGCACGCAATCTAGTAGACTCTATGTACTGTCTGCATTTACAATATCTTAAATACAGAGTAGATTGTGCGAGAATACACACATAGACGTTGCACGAAAATTTTGACAACATTTGTCTCGTGTTTTGTTTGTGTGTGTGTGTGTGTGTTGTGTGTGTGTGTGTGTGTGTGTGTGTGTGTGTGTGTGTGTTTCAAGACGCGGATTCGATTCGCCTCTGATCGGTTTAAAGGATTGGGCTGCACACAACCACCCCCGCCCCGCTGGCATTTTTATAAAACGCAATTTTCCACTTGGTCTCCATTTCCATGCACTAAAGACTATGACCTTTTTGTGTGCAAATTCATGCAAAACAGCACGCACACACACACGTAAATTCCAGACATCAAGATCATTATGAGTACACTCTTTAGCTTAAGATGAGGCTTGAAAGAGTTCGAACTAGATGGATGAGGTATAATGCAGCTTTTAAAAAAAATGTTATTCATTCCCACTATTACTCATTTATTTATTCATGAATACATCTACGTGTGTGTGTGTGTGTGTGTGTGTGTGTGTGTGTGTGTGGTGTGTGTGTGTGTGTGTGTTTGTGTGTGTGTGCGTGTGTGCGCGTGCGTGCATGCGTGTGTGATCACAAACACCAGTCTTGACTAGCGTTTCTATAATGTGTAGATCAGTTCAAGAAGTGACATTAATCTTCGTCATCGTCGTTGTATTATCATTGTTGTTATTGCTATTATTGTTATCGTAAATTTCATCATCGTCATCATTGTTATCATTATTATCATCGTAGTAGTAGAAGAAGCAACAGCAGCAGCAGTCACATGGACTCATGCAGTGAATCATGGACTCGTGACAGCAGAGTTAGAGAGAAGAATCAAGCATTCGAGAACAAGTGCCACAGAAGACTCCTCAAAATATCATACAAAGAACACAAGACCAATAACTATGTGAAAGAGAAATCAAAGCGTGTGGGCCCAAGAGCCTTTGCTCTCCACCATAAAGAGGAGAAGCTGATGTGGTTGGTCACACACAAGACACAACACCCTAGCAAAACCATCTTGCAAGGAACAGTCGAGGGCAAAAGAAGAAGAGCCGCCAAAGAAATCATGGGTTGACAACATCAAAGACTGGATGCCAACCCCTGCAACGCCTCTACTAGCCACACAGGATCGTGAAGCATGGAAAGATCTCCGTTGCGTCTTCTCTCATGTCCCCCTACGTCCTTTGGGACATGGGACTGTGAGTGAGTGAGTGAGTGTGTGTGTGTGCGTGTGTGCGCGTGCGTGCATGCGTGTGTGATCACAAACACCAGTCTTGACCTAGCGTTTTTCTATAATGTGTAGATCAGTTCAAGAAGTGACATTAATCTTCGTCATCGTCGTTTGTATTATCATTGTTGTTATTGCTATTATTGTTATCGTAAATTTCATCATCGTCATCATTGTTATCATTATTATCAGTCGTAGTAGTAGAAGAAGCAACAGCAGCAGCAGTCACACTGGTAGTAATAGTGGTAATTATTTAGCAGCAGTTGTTGCTTCTTCTGTCATCATCATCATCTCCCATCATCATCATTTTTTTCGATCACATAATCATCATCTCCATCACATATCATCACCATCTCCGCCATCATCATTTTTCTCAATCGCATATCATAATTATCATCATCTCCATCATCATTTTTCTTTATCATAATTATCACATCATCATCATTTTTCTCGATCACATATCACACATCATCTCCACCATCATCATTTTTATCGATCATAGATATCGCACTTCAGTAATAAGGAATCAATGCTCTTGATGCGTTGCAGGATGGAGAAGCAGTGTGAGTCAAAGATGAGGCGCCTTCAAGCGAAAACAGTGGGGGAAAATCCGAAGAATGTGGCCCAGGATTACAGAGTGTGGAACAGGATTACATAATGTGGAGCAGGATTACAGAATGCGGAACAGAGTGTGGCCCAGGATTACAGAGTGTGGCCCAGGATTACAGAGTGTGGAACAGGATTACAGAATGTGGAACAGGATTACAGAATGTGGAACAGGATTACAGAATATGGAACACACTGTGGGACAGGATTACAGAAGTGTGGAACAGGATTACATAATGTGGCCCAGGATTACAGAATGTGGAACAGGATTACAGAATGGGGACAGGATTACAGAATGGGGGACAGGATTACAGAATGGGGACAGGATTACAGAGTGTTGAACAGGATTATAGTTTGTGGAACAAACTGTGGAACAGGATTACAGAATGTGGGACAGGATTACAGAGTGTTGAACAGGATTATAGTTTGTGGATCAAACTGGAACAGGATTTCAGACTGTGGAACAGGATTGCAGAGTGTTGAACAGGATTGCACAATGTGGAACAAACTGCGGAATAGGATTACAGACTGTGGAACAGGATTACACACTGTGAAACAGGATTACAGACTGGAACAGGATTACATAATGTGGAACAGGATTACAGAATGGGGAACGGGGTTACAGAATGGGGAACAGGATTACAGAATGTGGAACAAACTGTGGAACAGGATTACAGACTGTGGAACAAACTGTAGAACAGAATTATAGAATGTGGGGCAGGATTACAGGATGTGGAACAGGATTACATAATGTGGA
>CM060342.1:14131794-14134294 GCA_030674155.1 Stramonita haemastoma | reverse complement strand
CAGATCCCAGACAGACAGACAGACAGACAGACACACCACACACCACACACCACACACACACACACACACACACACACACACAACACACAACACACACACCACACCAACACACGACACACTCTCTCTGTCCTGTCTGTTGTCTGTCTGTCTGTCTGTCTGTCTTCTGTCTTCTTCTGTCTGTCTGTCTGTCTCTCCTCTCTCTCTCTCTCTCTCTCTCTCTCTCTCTCTCTCTCTCACAGTAGGGCATTGACACGGAAAACAAACCCTTTAGGACTGGGAGATTGGATAACACTAATCGTTTCCTGATGTTCATGGAACTTCCGGGAATTCCCGCAAAACGCCGGCAATCACATAATGACTTTTCCCCGGTGATTGGATTTTCCCAATTCCTGAAGCCCTCTCAAATGGCAGGGACGGTGGAGGGATGGGGGTGGGAAGGGGGGAAGGTGAGCAGCAGAGGTTTTAGCTAGTAGTGTGTGTGGATGTTTGCGTTCGCACACTTGCACGCACGCGCGTGCGTTTGGACGTTCATGCGGTATATTCATTGGCTGGTTGTTCCACAGTGAGTAAAGCATAAATTAATGTCTCCAAATCACAGCACCTTCCTATTTCTACGACTGTCTTCACATGTACACTCCATATCTTTCCTTGTGTTCTGCTGCAGATATCATGTACCTGCGAACACTTAGATTCAAACATTTCACCGTTGGCCTTCGCTTTTTCTCTATTTCTGATCCATCGATCTGGAATGACCTTCCTCTCTCCTTTCGGAAACAGCTTACATATGAGGCTTTCAAGTCCAGCCTCAGGACATACTTATCTCCAACCTGAGATCTTTGTGTCCTGTTTCACCTCATATAGATCTGTCCTTGCTTTCACAGCTGAAATCTTCATCTCCTCACCAAAGTGTATTGCCTTCATTGTGTGTGTGTGTGTGTGTGTGTGTGTGTGTGTGTGTGTGTGTGTGTGTGTGTGTGTGTGTGTGTGTGTGTAAATTCAAATTTGTGTAAACTGTTTGTGATAGGTTGGATACAAGTTGAGTACAAAAGCTTTGATTTCTTTTCTTTCCATTTCTTTCAGCGCTATGTAAATTCAGTATTTATTGATCATCATTGTTATTACCATTTATATCATTATCATCCTCATAACTCACGTACGTGTTTGATCAATGCGCTCTTATGCATTGATTTGTCTCAGTGTATGTCACAGCAAATTCATAATCTTGGGGCTTGGTTACAAACTCCAAAAGTTGTAAAGTAAAAATCGCCATAAGCTCACATTGGCGAAGGTAAGCACGGCCCCTGAATCGCGATGCGATGACCTTTATGTATGCACAGTCCCGCACACTTCACATAAAGCGGACAGCACGTGCTTTGAACAGTGATTGGCTCCCCAGGACACCGGAACCAACGTCACGGACAGGAAGTGGCAAGGGAAGCCATTATGGCCATTTCTCACATTGACTACCGTTAGAGCGTGGGTACTTACCTCCCTGCTTTGTAATGGCAGTGGGTGCATTTTGCTTTTCAGACACAAGAAGAACTTGGGTGGCACACGAAAATAAGAACAGAAAGCTGAAATGAACTGGTATAATGTGTGTGTGTGTGTGTGTGTGTGTGTGTGTGTGTGGTGTGTGTGTGTGTGTGTGTGTGTGTGTGTGTGTGTGTGTGTGTGTGTGATATGTGTGTATGTATGTGTGTGTGTTGTGTGTTGTTTGTGTGTGTGTATGTATGTGTGTGTGTGTTTTTTGTGTGTGTGTGTGTGTGTGTGTTTGTGTGTGTGTGTGTAGATTGGTGTGTGTGTGAGAATGTGTGTGTGTGTGTGTGTGTGTGTGGTGTGGTGTGTGTGTGTGTTGTGTTGTGTGTGTGTGTGTGTGTTTGTGTGTGTGTGTTGTGTGTGTGTGTGATGTGTTGTGAGATGTGTGTGTGTGTGTGTGTGTGTGATATGTGTGTGTGTGTTGTGTGTGTGTGTGTGTGTGTGTGTGTGTGTGTGTGTGTTGTGTTGTGTGTGTGTGTGTGTGTGTGTGTGTGTGTGTGTGTGTGGGTGTGTGTGTGTGTGTGTGTGTGTGTCCCTTTGGCCTGTCTGACTGAGGCATGCAGACAAGAACAAAGTGCAAACAAAGAACAAGAACAAAGTTTTTGTTGTCCAGAAGTTGGAGAGAATTATTGACTCACACTTCTTTCTTACAGTTCTTGTTTATTTCAAGGATAATGAATAAACACTTGTGTACTGTTTTGCATTCAGTTCCCGTGTGCATGCAGTTTTGTAAGTTCTATCATCAGTTTCCACTGAGACCATGGTCTACTCTTCTGTAAGGTGTAACAGGTTTTAACAAGTGTGCAAGATGTTTTATGTTGATTTTGCATACGGAACCTGGCTTTTATTGTCTAATCTGAAGAGCTTTCAGTGTGTGTGTGTGATGTGTGTGTGTGTGTGTGTGTGTGTGTGTGTGTGTGTGTGTGTGTGTGTGTGTTTTTGTTGTTGTTGTTGTTGTTGTTGT
>CM060342.1:14121794-14124294 GCA_030674155.1 Stramonita haemastoma | reverse complement strand
GACGTAATTATCTTTAGAGCGTTCTCTTCATTACAAACGTAGAGGCTGAAACATTTTCCTGTGTCACTGTGATATTATCCAAATAGGAACGAAAACAGAACAGGAAAACGGAAGAGGAGCCTGGAAAAATAAAAACCGAAGAGGGATGGAAGGAAGATTGGAAGAAGTGAGAACAGGGGAGGGGGGGGGGGGGTAGACAAGGAAATGAGAACGGGGTGGGGGAGGAGAGAGTATAAGGAAGACACGAACAAAAACAAGAAAAAAGATGGAACAGAGAAAAAGGAAAGAAAAGAACAATTAGGAAAGAGATGGAAAAAAGAAGGGAAAAAGGAAAGAGCAAAAGAAGATAGAAGAAAAACAAAGAGCCAACAAAAGAAAGAAAGATGTAAGAGAGAGAGAGACAGAGAGAGAGAGAGAGACAGACAGACAGACAGACAGACAGAGACAGAGAGAGGAGAGAGGAAAAAATTAGCAAAGACAGATAAGGGGATATAAACGAAAGAGAAAATGAAGAAAAAAGAAAAGGGAGAAAGAGGGGAGAACTAAAAGTAAAAGAGCGAGTGGAAGTACTAATAAATCTTCAGCGGCATCAATCAATAAGGATCGTTGTAATTCATGCAAGATTTATCTCTTCATTTAGTTTGTCAGCTATTCATTTGTTTATAGTATTGATTTTTCTAAGGGAAAACGGTGGAGGTAATGAATAAGTGAATGAATGAACGAATGAATGAATCTTCTTTTCTTCTTCTTCTTCTTCTTCTTTTCTTCTTCTTCTTCTTCTTCTTCTTCTTCTTCTTCCTCCTCCTCTTCCTCTTCTTCTTCTTCTTCTTCTTCTTCTTTCTTCTTCTTCTTCTCTTCTTCTTCTTCTTCTTCTTCTCTTCTCTTCTTCTTCTTCTTCTTCTTCTTCTCTTCTTCTTCTTCTTCTTCTTCTTCTTCTTCTTCTTCTTCTTCTTCTTCTTCTTCTTCCTCTTTCTTCTTCTTCTTCTTCTTCTTCTTCTTCTTCTTCTTCTTCTTCTTTTCTTCTTCTTCTTCTTCTTCTTCTTCTTTCTTCTTCTTTTCTTCTTCTTCTTCTTCCTCCTTTTTCTTCTTCTTCTTCTTCCTCTTCTTTTTCTTCTTCTTCTTCTTCTTCTTCTTCTTCTTCTTCTTCTTCTTCTTCTTCTTCTTCTTCTTCTTCTTCTTCTTCTTCTTCTCCTCCTCTTTTCTTCTTCTTCTTTCTTCTTCTCTTCTTCTTCTTTCTTTTCTTCTTCTTCTTCTTCTTCTTCTTCTTCTTCTTCTTCTCTTCTTCTTCTTCTGCCCTCTTCCTCCTCCTCCTCCTCTTCCATCTCTTCTTATGAAGGAGACACAATTTCAGAGATGCCATATACGGATGAGGCTAAAAACGAAAACAACAAAAACAACCTTTTGATAACGATCATCATTGAACAAATCAACCTACCTGGGCTCAGTTAAGCTTCGTGTAATCAGTGCAGAAAAGATATCCATGGCTGCGATGAGGATATTTTGGGAGGATCATAAGGAGGATCAAAATACAAGCTGTGATTGTCTGCTTCTGGCTGCAATAATTTTTAAAAGAACAGGTAAAGGTATCCCATAACCTATGTGGTCGTAGGGGAGCGAGGCGTCAGAGACCTCAGCTTCTCTAGGGGCCAGCATTTTGAGGGTGGCACCCATCTCCTATCCCTCACTGCTTCACCTTCCCTGACCCTAAAGAGGACAGGTACCCATTTACAGTAGGGGTACTGTACTAAAACCAAGGCGCGCAAACTGTCACCCATCCACTTTGTAACCAAGCTCGATGCTGCTAAATCTTAGCTTGTGGAAAGCGAGCGCCCTGACCACTGAGATATCTCGTCTCCAATTATCTTTACACCATTCTTTTCATTACAGACGGACAGGATTTTCTGGTTCATGGACTACGAGATCGAGATGAACAAAGAAAAAAAACAAAGAAAAAAAAAGGTTGGAAAAAACAAGGGAGGAAGTAAAGAAATAAAGAAGAGAGGAAAGAGGAAAAAAAGATAGAGGAGGGACAAAACAGAAAGGGAAATATACCCCCAAAAAATGGGCAAAAATAGAGAATTAGAAAGAAATGCTTCTCACTTTCATTTTGTCTGTTGGTATTTTTTGGCGTCTTATAGCACCTCTTTGAAAAGACGTTTTAAATAATTGATTCGTTCATGGACAAAACGAGGTGGAAAGAGGAGAAGATGTGAGAATGAAAGAAGAATGACGAAAGAGAGAAAAGTCACATACAGGACAAAAATATGAAAAAGATAAAGTGGAAACAGTATGGGGGAAGATGTGGTCAGAACACACCCAGAAAGTTCATTATAATACAAACGCGCTAGCCACATACAAAAACACCTCCTCAAAGCAAATAGACGTCTCCCCAATCCTCGACCAGAGCTCAGAAGTTCACCAATGGTGAGATTTTTACGTATGCGACCGTTTACCCGCCATTAAGGTAGCTGAATTCCGACTTCGGAGATGATGCCTAAAC
>CM060342.1:14104294-14116794 GCA_030674155.1 Stramonita haemastoma | reverse complement strand
AAAAATCGTCTCATACTCCTTTTCTTCCAAGTGTTTTCCAAATCTTCTCTTTTTGTTCTTTCTTTTCATCCTTTCTTTTTCTTCTTTCTTTTCTATTTCGTTTTTTTTCTTTATCTTCTTTCTTTATTTATTTCTCTATTCTTCTTCTTTTTCTTTCTCTTCTTTCTTTCTCTTCTTCTTTTCTTCTTTTCTGATTTCTATCTTTTCTATTATCTTATCACTTTTTGCTTCTGTTCTAACTTCTTACATGTTCTCTTCGTGGTTCCTCTAAAATGATATATCTCTGAAGAAATTCTGCATCCTTCGCTATGAATACATTTCCTGACTGACTATAAAAAAAAAGAAAGAAACTATAGACGTTTTATCTGAATGATTTATAGCGAAGACTCTCATTCTTGCATTCGTTTGCATAGGAATAGCGAAGGGGAGAGAATCTAACTGAATGGAATATAACTTGGAGAAATTTATACGACAAAAATTCGTCTCATACCTCCCTTTTTTTCTTTCCAAGTTGTTTTCAAGAATTCCTTCTCTGTTTTTGTTCTTTCTTTTCTTCCTTTCTTTTTTCTTTCTTCTTTCTTTCTTTCTTTCTTTCTTTCTTTCTTTCTTTCTTTCTTTCTTCTTTCTTTCTTTCTTTCCTTCTTTCTTTCTTTCTTTCTTTCTTTCCTTCTTTCTTTCTTTCCTTCTTTCTTTCTTTCTTTCTTTCTTTTTTCTGATTTCTATCTTTTCTATTTATCTTTCATACACATTTTCTGCATATCTGTTCTGAAAACTCTTGAAGCAAAATGTTCTCTTTCTTGTCTCTTTGTTCTTACGCAGCTCTCCCCCTTTCTTCACACATAAACAGAAGTAATAGACTTAAATAATACAGCGCGCTATCCCTGCCTGGGCCTCAAGTTTCCACATGCAATGGACAAAGCATGCAGACGAGAGAGATGTATTTGTTTTCTTTGTCGTTGTGACGGTTCACAGTGTTACACACATTGTCAACAACACGCTGTCACAACCTACTGACATAACGTGTTGCATAGCACGTGGACGTGATAAATTTTGTTAAATTTGTGCTTTAAGACGACAGTTTGCCTGTATTTTTTTTTTTTTTTTTTGGGGGGGGGGGGGGTTGCGCAACCAGGTAGGGATGTTTAAACACTGAGATGGGCACAGGATGTCAGTTTTGCAGTGTTATTTGACCATTTTAGCATTTTGTAAGGAATATCTTTGTACTTTGAAGTACTTATCTTTTTTTTATTTACACTTTTTTGCTACTGGAGATGATAAGCAGAATTGCTGATGTCTTCAGCACAGCCTTCAGGAATGAAACAATTTAGGCATTGTGTCAGTTTTCAGATTAATGGTGTTGAATATTTAATAATGATATTAATAATAACAATACCTGGAATTTATACAGCGCTCAATCTTGCAAAAACAAATCAAAGCACTTGCATTCGACCTATACAGCACACAAGCAATCAATGACGATTAATAGTTTAGCAAATTCGAATATACACCCACACGCACGCACACACATTTGAAGATATAAGGAGCTGTTTTGAACTTGAAGTGAATGTTACTGGAGCCACTGAAACTGAATGAGGTGACCACCCTGATATGGCTTTCGTTGTCAGTAGAGCTATAAACAACTTACAGTGAAATGCTTTAAGATACGAATAATCATGCAGGAATGAGTTCACGAATAATGATGACCATGCATGTGGTGTGAAGTAGAACGCATTCCTTACCAGAATACGCTTTGTTAGTAGTAATGCTTCATCTCCTAAAACGTTGCTTGTTTGCAGTTGGTTTAAAAGGTTTCGGTAAGTCCATTTTAGTCATATATAGTTGGTCTCCATGGTCAAGGTTGTTTTAAGGAATCTGGTTTGGGTTTTATCTCATTTTATGTGTGATCGATGTGGGTTTTCCCACGACGCGGTGGCCGTCCTGGGCTGACCCTTATGGTTGACGAGGGCGTCGATACAAGCAAGGACAGTCAATATAGTCGCACACTTTTAATACGAGTTTTAAAATATGACGAGTTGACTGCCCTGATATGGCCTGTGCGGTCGGCGGGGCTATAAGCAACATCATTGGATTGGATTGGTTTGCTGGCTGTTGGAATGGTCACGTAACGAGATCCAATGGCCTCACTAAAGCAATTCTGCAGTGAGCAGGTTAGGGAGGGACACGGTAGGGCAGAAAGAAGCATCGGTTGCATGGCAAGACAGGACAGAGCAACAATTAACAGAGACCTAGGCGTTGGTACACAACAAATGCATATATATATATGAAGGAAGCTGGCGAATAGCTCATTTATATGACGTCTAAGTTACCGCATAACGAGTCAAATGATGAAGAAACACGGGATTAGTATTCAACGATTATGACTATGATCTTAGAATACTCTGTGAGAAATACTTGCAACACCAACAAGATCTTTACCACGTCTTTATAGACTTCAGGTGTTCTACAGTCTGGCATGCAGCTATGTAGGCAACCATGAGGTTGTATAACATTAACATCAATGACAGCTTCATCAGAACCATAAAAGTTAAAGTTAAAAGTCTGTCCCGAGCCTAAGGCTCATCAGGCCGGTGCTTATCCCGGTTTCTGTGGCGTTAAGCGACTGAGAGTCATAGACTCCCCCCTGGATAGGACGCCAGTCTATCGCAGGGTTAACCCCCAACACAAGGTTGGTACCCCTTTTACACCTGGGTGGGGTGAGAAAATAGCCGTGAAGTGCCTTTTCCAAGGGCACAACGCCAATGTCGAAAGCTGGGATCGAACCCGCAACCTTTAGATTACGAGTCCAACGCCCTAACCACTAGACTACAGCGGAACCATAGAATGCCACTAATACAAGGGAACCAGTGCAGTCTACTATAACAACATAGGAGATCGGTTCCGAACAACTATTGGAGTATGCCAAGGATGTACGCCAATTTTACGAGGTGACAGCCCCGATATGGCCTGTGTGGTCGGCGGGGCTATAAACAACATAATTGGATTAGATTGTGGGATAGGTGAAGGGAAGGGTATGGATTATCAACTGGTGTTCAAGTTCTCGTTTTACTGTTCTGGTAGTGCAGTGGGTTGTTCGCTGTAAACAGATATCCTGCACCTTACAATCACTGGGGATGATTGGCCTTTGTTTGTCAGGTGATAAATTGGGTGAGGACGTTAAACGTCACATGGAATGATTCATCTGCAACAAGTTTGGCTATGCCAGGTTCACCTCACCCTGTACAGAAAACATTACACAAAAGTTCCAGAGCAATTACTCAGGGAGGAAGATAGAAGAGAAGGGTCAGTTCGTTATGTCGTTGTGTGTCTCCCACGTTTCAACCTTTGCCTCGCATGAAAAAACTGTATTGCAAAAGTAATGAAAACACACACATTGTCCTGGTATCGTAGGTGAGAACAAATGAGTCTTTATTAGCCTTAGCAAAGATGACCCATAAAAGTTCACTTCAACACGAAACATGGAACCCATAAATAAATGGAACCCATAAATTAATCCCCCAAACAACCCAAGCGAATACTGCCAGCATGCGTCTAAACTTAGTAATACAAACCGTGATGACGTGGAAGTTCTCACAAGGGGAGGCAACCACGGGAACTCTCTCACATCAGGTAAAAAAAAACACCCCCCCCCCCCCCCCCCACAAAATCCTCTAGTGTCAGGTCATCCTAACCTGCCGTAACCTGACATGCTATGAAAGCACCGTGAAGCTGGAACACTGTCAGGTGTTTACAGGTGTGACACTGAGTGATGAGGTGGGTGGCACATCGCCCCGTATGTTCGGAGTTTGTGGGGGTGCTGTCACACTCAATAGGAAGAGAAGGGAGGGGGGAGGGATGCTACAGGATTATGTATCATTCCTCTACACATGGGGTAGTGTGACACTTTTCCAACAGAGAGTAGAGACGGAGACAAAAGGTGATATAGGAGGAGGAGGAAGAGGAGAGACAGGAGGGGGACGAGGAAGAGAAGAGAAAGAAGGAGGAAGAGAAGAGAAAAGAGAAGGGGGAAGAGAAGAGAAAGGAAGAGGAGGAAGAGAAGAGGAGGGAGGAGGAGGAAGAGAAGAGAAAGGAGGAGGAGGAAGAGAAGAGAAAGGAGGAGGAGGAAGAGAAGAGAAAAGAGGAGGAGGAGAGAGAGAAAAGAGGAGGAGGAAGAGAAGAGAAAGGAGGAGGAGGAAGAGAAGAGAAAGAGGAGGAGGAGAAGAGAAAAGAGGAGGAGGAAGAGAAGAGAAAGGAGGAGGAGGAAGAGAAGAGAAAAGAGGAGGAGGAAGAGAAGAGAAAGGAGGAGGAGGAAGAGAAGAGAAAGGAGGAGGAGAAGAGAGAGGAGGAAGAGAAGAGGAAGAGAAGAGAAAGGAGGAGGAGGAAGAGAAGAGAAAAGAGGAGGAGGAAGAGAAGAGAAAGGAGGAGGAGGAAGAGAAGAGAAAAGAGGAGGAGGAGAAGAGAAAAGAGGAGGAGGAAGAGAAGAGAAAAGAGGAGGAGGAAGAGAAGAGGAAGGAGGAGGAGGAGGAGAAGAGAAAGGAGGAGGAGGAAGAGAAGAGAAAGGAGGAGGAGGAAGAGAAGAGAAAAGAGGAGGAGGAGAAGAGAAAAGAGGAGGAGGAAGAGAAGAGAAAGGAGGAGGATGAGGAGGAAGAGAAGAGGAAGGAGGAGGAGAAGAGAGAGGAGGAAGAGAAGAGGAAGGAGGAAGAGAAGAGGAGGGAGGAGAGGAGGAAGAGGAGGAAGAGAAGAGGAAGGAGGAAGAGAAGAGAGGAGGAAGAGAAGAGGAAGGAGGAAGAGAAAGAGGAGGAAGAGAAGAGGAGGGAGGAGGAAGAGAAGAGGAAGGAGGAGGAAGAGAAGAGGAAGGAGGAAGAGAAGAGGAAGGAGGAAGAAGAGAAGAGAAAGGAAGAGGAGGAAGGAGAAGAGGAAGGAGGAAGAGAAGAGAAAGGAAGAGGAGGAAGAGAAGAGGAGGAGGAGGAAGAGAAGAGGAAGGAGGAGAAGAGAAGAGGAAGGAGGAGGAAGAGAAGAGGAGGGAGGAGGAAGAGAAGAGGAGGAGGAGGAAGAGAAGAGGGGGGAGGAGAAGAGAAGAGGAGGGAGGAGGAAGAGAAGAGGAGGAGGAAGAGAAGAGAAGAGGAGGAGAGGAAGAGAAGAGAGGGAGGAGGAAGAGAAGAGGAAGGAGGAGGAAGAGAATCCCTTTCCCCTTCAATAGACTCTTTTCGGTCATTAAAACCCGTGTGCATGGAAGACATTAAAGTGAATAATGATTAGGCACTAACGCGAGCGTGCACACAACACAGACAGACAGACAGACAGACAGACAGACAGACAGACAGACACACACACACACACACACACACACACACACACACACATACACACACACACATGCACGCGTGCGTGCCACACAACACAGTTACAGACAGAGAGAGGCTGAGACACAGACAAACAGACCAACACACACAGCACACACACAGACACACACAGACACACACAGACACACACACACACACGCGCGCGCGCGCGCGCGCGTGCACTCACACTCAACGCACACACACTCACACGCACGCACACACAAACACAAATAACACACACACACACAAACACAAACACAAATCACACACACGCATACACACACAAACACAAGCACAAATCTCTCTCTCTCTCTCTCTCTCCCCTCTCTCTCAATCTCTCTCTCTCTCCTCTCTCTCTCTCCTCTCACACAAACACACACACACACAACACAACACACACACACACACACACACCACACACACCACACACACCACACACGTGCGCGTCTTTCAAGCTTATTATCACATAATACCGTTTCAGTGTGCTCTAATCAAGTCATTATCCCCTTTTCTCTAACCGATTCTACTTCAATGGACCTTTTTGATCATTAAATCTCACTTGCATGGGAAGACTTTAAATAAGAATGATAATCACACACACACACACACACACACACACCCCACACACACACACACACCACACACACACACACATCACACACACAACACACACACACACACACACATCACACACACAGACACACAACACAAACACTCACACACACCACCAAAACAACACACACACACACACAACCACACAACACACACACACACACACACACACACACACACACACACTGCAAACGAAACTTTTTAAACTTTTGCTTATCAAGTCATTATCTCTTTTTTATGTCAGCCTTTCTTCTCTTCTCTTTTTCATTAGAATAAAACTGACGACCAGAACTGTCTATCTGTCCTTCCCGATGTCTCAGTGGACAGCGGTCACTGACATGGAAGGACATTAAAGTAAAGAAGCACACATCCACACACACAACCACGCACACACACATATGCACACACGCCCACGCGTGCCCACACACACACGCGCGCATACACAAACACACACACACGCGACGCACGCACGCACGCATGCACTCACGCACGCACGCACCACACACATACTCACGCCCGCACGTGCATGCACGCACGCACGCACACACACACTCACCCACCAGCACGTCACGCAGCGCACGCGCGCACACACCCATGCACTCACGCACGCACGCCACACCACACTGTACTCACACACGCAGCTGCTGCGCACCCACGCACCCATACACACACACTCACACACACACTCACACACACACACACACACACACACACACACACACACACACACACCACTCTCTCTCTCTCTCTCTCTCTCTCTCTCTCTCTCTCTCTCTCAGTTTATTACCACATAACAAGGTTTCAATGTTCCTTAATCAAGTCATTATCCGTTTTTTCGAACCCTTTCCGCTATAATAGACCCATTTTCGTCATTAAATTTCACTGGCATGGAAAGGCATTAGTGAGCGGAATGATCGCAGACGCGCGCGCGCACGTAGACATACACACACACACGCACGCACGTGCGCGCGCACGCACGCACGCATGCAAACACGCATACACACACACACACACACACACACACACACACACACACACACACACACACACACACACACACACACACACACACACACACACACACACACACACACACACACACACACACACACACACGAAAGCAGTTTTAGGGACAAGACACGACCATTCTGAAACATGTCTCCCTCACTAATTAGATCTAAATTATCCTATGGACAAGAGGGTTTTTTTGTTTTTGTTTTTTAGCGTTAAGTACTTACTATAGAGGCTTCAAAGTGTAGACTGTAAGACGTACAGACTGGCTCTAGGTGTACCATTTCATGCCTCTGCACTTGATACATATAATGAAATCGGAATGCTACCACTTGATGAGTACCGACAACTTTAGGCCTATGTGCCAAATATATTCTGAGAAGCTCAACACTTGAAAACTTTGCTTCAGAAGAAATAAAAATTAGGCCTGAAATAAATTTTCCTAAATAAGCGTGACACATAAACTCTTATGACAATTGAATTATATCTACGTTTCAATTCAGATCTTTGGGAGTTTTCTGAAATTTTTTTAATCTAATGTAGACCCACAAAGAGCAGTTTCAGCCTGTCCATTTGGGAAATGAAGCAAGCACACATTGATGTCGATTATACTGATATGACAGAGAATGAGAATCCAAATGTTATGGCAGTTAATGTTCATTCACACATTCAACAAAATTACTCTCATTGTCTTAAAATTTATACGATGGTTCACTTTTAGACAATCATCAAGCAGGTTCAGCTTTCGTCATACCGGCACTAAAAATAGTATAGTATATAGTATAGTATAGTAGGGCCTCCGTCAGTCGGTGTCGACTATGGAATTCGCGCTAAAAGACAGGTCATTTGTTCAGCGACAACACCGGCTGTGGCTGGTCAGTCCGATGCGGGAGTGGCAGTCTCTGTTGCATCTGATGCAGATGTGGCTTGTTGAGGAGGCTGGAGCACATGCCTTTCGCTTGGCTCTCTTTTCGTTGCTGCGGTGTGGATCTTTTCTTCACCACACTTCAGCTGTTTGTGGAGAACACTGCGCCATTTGCTGCGGTCAGCCGCTACCTCCTCCCAGTTCTCTAGGTTGATGTCCAGGGCTTTCATGTCACGCTTGCAGACGTCTTTGTAGCGCAGTTGGGGGCGGCCAATGCTTCTCTTGCCGGAGGCAAGTTCACCATAGAGGAAATCTTTAGGAATGCGTCCATCCTCCATCCTTCGCACGTGACCGAGCCATCTGAGTCTGCGTTGTCTGAGGAGTGTGTACATGGTGGGAAGACTTGCAACCTCGAGGACCTGAGCGTTGGTAACTTTGTCACTCCAGTGGATGCCGAGGATGCGACGGAGAGAGCGCAGGTGGAAGCTGTTCAGTTTGCGCTCCTGTTTGGAGTATGTTGTCCATGTTTCACTGCCATATAGGAGAGTGCTGACGATGCAGGCGTTGTACACTGCCATCTTGGTGGAAATTGTCAGCTTTGGGTTCTCCCAGACACGGGTAGTGAGGCGTCCTAAGGTCGTAGCAGCCTTGCCGATGCGCTTGTTGATCTCGGCATCAAGGGATAGGTTGTCACTGATGGTGGATCCCAGGTATGTGAACTGGTGTACGACATCGAGCTGGTAGTTCATCGATGTAGATGGCTGGTGTAGTTACCATGTCCTGGCTCAGCACATTGGTCTTTTTTAGGCTGATTGTCAGGCCGAAGTCTTTGCAGGCCTGGGAAAACCTATCCATGAGGCATTGGAGTTCTTGCTCAGTGTGAGAAGTGACAGCAGCAGCAGCAGCAAAAAGCATGTCCCTAATTGTTTTTCTCCATCACTTTTGTTTTTGCTTTCAACCGAGCCAGGTTGAATAGTCGACCGCTGGATCTGGTGCGTAGGTATACACCCTCTGTTGTAGTTCCAAAAGCGCGCTTTAGGAGCAGGGCAAAGAAGATGCCAAAGAGGGTGGGAGCAAGGACACAGCCTTGCTTGACTCCACTCTTGATGTCAAATGGGTTGGACATGCTACCCTCATACTGGATTGTTGCCTTCATGTCATCATGAAAGGATCTGATGAGACTGTGGAGTTTTGGGGGGCAACCGATTTTGGAGATGTTGAATAGCCTTCCCTGCTGACTAGGTCAAAGGCCTTGGTCAGGTCTATGAAGGCTATGTAGAGGGGTTTGTGTTGTTCTCTGCATTTCTCCTGAAGCTGGCGTAGGGAGAATATCATGTCCACCGTGGAGCGTTCAGCTCGGAAGCCGCATTGTGACTCGGGGTAGACACGCTCAGCAAGTTTCTGGAGGCGCACAAGCATGACATGGCACTAAAAATAGAAAAGTCATATTACGTTGGTAAAAATAGATCCGCTTTTACAGCTGAACTGGTCGTTATTCTCATGGCTTTGACTTTCATTTTAGATCATCCATATACTGTTTCTTTCATATATTACTTTGTGTGGATTCTAAATCGGTTTTGTATGCCTGAAAGTCTATAACCTATAAGAACACCACTTAACTTGTATTCGACATCAAGCACTCATGAATCTACTTTTTGATTCCTTTTGTGGGATTCCTTCACATAAAGGATTGTTTTCTAATGAGTGGGCTGACAGGGCTGCGAAAAAAAAGGTACACGTAATGAAAAGGGGTCTATAGTACTGCATGTCCCTCTATCCATTGCAGAGGGTTATCGGTTGTTAGAAGAAGCATCCTTAAACAAATTGATAGAAAAGCATCAGCAAAACAAACGGCTTCAACATTCAACTCTAGTGGTAAGAGTATAGTTGAATACATAAATCATTCAGACAAATGCTGTTAAAGAAAAACAACTCAAGGCATTATTTTTCAGGATAAGATTGAATATATTCATGACAAAATTCAACAGGGATGTCAAATGCTTATGTGATATATAGGCCTATTTAAAATACCCATATCATACTTGAATACACGTAAGACTTTAAAACCGCATCTCACTGTTTTTTCTGAGAATTGCATTGACGAAGTTTTGAACACACACACACACACACACACACACACACACACACACACACACACACACACACACACACATACACACACACACACACACACACACACACACACACACACACACACACACACACACACACACACACACTGGAAAAAATTGGTGCATAAAAAGTTTTCAACGTTAGCTTACGTTGTTAAGTTTTTGTACCTAACCCTCTTCCTTGTTTAAAACTTTCTGTTTCGTTGTATGTTACATGATAATAGTACTATTTAAAAAGTAAACACACACACACACACACAACACACACACACACACACACACACAACACACACACACACACACACACACACACACACACACACACACACACATACATACACACACACAAACACGAGCGCGCGCGCGCACGCACAAAATATCTCTTTATGTCTCTCTCTTTCTCTCTGTCTCTCTCTGTGTGTTTCCGTCTGTCGTCTGTCTGTCTGTCTGTCTGTCTGTCTGTCTGTTCCCTGTCTGTCTGTCTCTGTTCTGTCTCTCTCTCTCTCTCCTCTCTCTCTCCTCTCTCTCTCTCTCTCTCTCTCTCTCTCTCTCTCTCCTCTCTCTCTCTCTCTCTCCTCTCTCTCTCTCCTCCTCAACAAAGAAAACCGAAAGAAAGGAAAGAAGAAAAAAAAAAGAAAAAGGAAGCTACAAGACGATTAATCCATTTTTTGTCACCTGAAATTAAGGCTCATAATGTTTTAGACAGCCAGACATAAATTTTGTTACCTCGCTACGGCGGTCCAGCATAGCACATGCTTTGTCCCCTCAGGTTTTCTGGCTCAGACCTTTTCAGTTAAACTTTCGCTTTTGAGAGAGAGGAGAGAGAAGAGAGAGAGAGAGAGGAGGAGGAGGAGAGGGAGAGAGGAGAGGAGAGAGGAGAGAGAGAAGAAGAGAAGAAGACAGACAGACAGACAGACAGACAGACTGAGTGACTCTCTCTCTCTCTTCGCTCTCGCTCTTGCTGTGTGTGTGTATGCGTGAGTGCGTGCGTACGTGCGTGCATGCGTGCGTGCTCGTAGTGTGTTTTGAGACAGGATAAACTGAACCTTGTTATTTCTCAATCTTTGGCCCCGAGACTTGCCTTTCCAGTGACAGGGGATGATAGGGTAGGCCTAAGAGCTGTTGTTTTTGTGGGGAGACGATAGCTCATTGGTCAGACTGTGCACTCATTCGCCCCAAAGTTACACACTAACGTTAAGCACTGTTGAGGTGGTTGTCTCGCGGATAGGTGGATTGTATGTCGCCTTGGCTGCAGTACAGTATCCCAGTTCATCCAGCTGTGAAAGAGTAGCAACTACCTGCCCGCTTTAGGGTCAGGGAAGGTAAAGCAGCGATGAGAGGAGATGGGCGCCGCCCTCAAGATCTGTTTAATAGAGATGCTGAGGTCTCTGACTATCGCTCCCCAATGATGCATAGTTATGGGACCATGTTTACCTACCTTGTTTTTTTTGTGTTTTGTTTTCCTTTCTTTCAGTCCTCTCTTTCAGGAACAGATGACAATATTTACAAAACTGCATACACACGGGGACCGGATGAAAAAAAGCACATGATTGCTTATTCTGTTATCCTCGATATAAAAGAATAATAAAAATAAATAAATAATAAAAACTACCATCTTTCTGCTTCTTTCTTTCAGCTGTTTCTTTCCACCTACCCCCCCCCCCCCCCTTTTTTCCCCTTGCCCCCACCCTCTAGAACCCGTTCAATTTTTCCTTCTTCTGTTTCGTCTGTGACGTACAAGATGCTAGGTTGCGTTGATAAAAAAAAATGTAACATGCATTGACAACTCCCTGCGGTACAGAAACTTTAAGCCATGAATCCAGACCATATCCATATGCATGCATGCAGTCTTTTTCGCCTGGGCTGTAGCATTCACGGAGACTACATCCAGTGTGTGGTATTCGGAACTTTGAAATAACATGATTCTGACAGGGATGGGTCTTCATGTTTTATTCATTCCATTGCAGGAAAAGACAAAATGCCAAACGCATGACATTCATTCAAAAATATACTGGCTTTCGGACTTTTTTTTTTTGGGTGCGTAAAGATAAAAAAAGACAAACTGTTAAAGCGCATTCTGCTTGTTTGATAAATATTGGACAAACTGCTAAACGCATTCTGCTTGTTTGATAAATGTTGGACAAACTGCTAAACGCATTTCTGCTTGTTTGATAAATATTGACAAACTGCTAA
The DNA here is from genome assembly GCA_030674155.1 of Stramonita haemastoma. Lineage (NCBI taxonomy): Eukaryota > Metazoa > Mollusca > Gastropoda > Neogastropoda > Muricidae > Stramonita > Stramonita haemastoma. The sequence continues at coordinate 14,104,642 of CM060342.1, read as the reverse complement.
ACGCATTCTGCTTGTTTGATAAATGTTGGACAAACTGCTAAACGCATTCTGCTTGTTTGATAAATGTTGGACAAACTGCTAAACGCATTCTGCTTGTTTGATAAATGTTGGACAAACTGCTAAACGCATTCTGCTTGTTTGATAAATATTGGACAAACTGCTAAACGCATTCTGCTTGTTTAGATAATGGTGGACAAACTGCTAAACACATTCTGCTTGTTTGATAAATGTTTGGACAAACTGCTAAACACATTCTGCTTGTTTGATAAATACCGGCTTTAAAGATAGTGTGTTGAGTGTGTTAAGATGAAAAGAAAATCTTCATGTCAAACGTACACTACATATTTG
>CM060342.1:14094294-14099294 GCA_030674155.1 Stramonita haemastoma | reverse complement strand
TTACAAAATGCTTCTTACAACACAAGTCCACAGAGAGAGAGAGAGAGAGAGAGAGAGAGAGAGAGAGAGAGAGAGAGAGAGAGGAGAGAGAGAGAGAGAGAGAGAGAGAGAGAGAAGATCAAATCAAATGAAAATTTATTTCCAGATGGTACATTGAGTAAGCAATAAATTTGCTTTTTTTCATCAAGCCATCTATCAACAAGAGAGAGAGAGAGAGAGAGAGAGAGAGAGAGAGAGAGAGAGGAGAGGAGAGAGAGAGAGAGGAGAGAGGAGAGAGAGTATTGCCTTCAGATCAAACTACAGCGGGCGCGAAACAGCAGAGCATGGAGTAATGACCATTGGCCAGTGACTATTGCCAGTGCCCACTGTACATTAGAAGTGTGGTCAGTGTATAGGCGGTTGATCTGGGTTCCTGATTGATACTGACTTATGCCTATGGATTTCTCAGGAAACAAAGGGCTGCACCAACACCTCTCCAACGGACTCGGTTCTGGGAGATCCTCTTCAGCTCAGCCCACGTCTTTCCGGCTGCCTTCGTCTCTGCTTCAATGCTTCTGCTCCAGGTCTGTTTTGGTCGACCTACTTTCCGCTTCCCTTGTGGGTTCCAGTCAAGGGCCTGCCTGGTGACGTTTGAAGCAGGCTTGCGGAACCTATGGCCGTTCCATCCCCATTTCCTTTTCTTCATCTCCATCTCGATTGGAGCGTGTCTGGCCCTGTCCCATAATTGTTCGTTGGAAATGACTTCTGGCCACCTGATACCGAAAATGTTCCTAAGACAGACATCTGTTGGTAAATGTCTGGAGTTTGTGGGTGTTGGTCTTTGTTACCCGGTTCTAAACCGTAAGTGGATGATTGCGTGATATATTACCTTTGGAAAAAAGCTGATGTTGGCAACATTGCAATGTTTGTTCTTATAGCCGTAGCCAGTGTTCGATGGGCTGGACCCAAATCCCTGGCATTAAGCTGTAGTAGAGTCCATTTCATCACAGGATCACTGGCCCTGTTTGAGCATTTGATAATAATATGATAGTAATAATACATGGAATTTATATAGGCTATATCTTGCAAAGATCTCGTAAGATGTTTGAAAGTATTAAGAGGTGATGGCTTTGACCTGAAGTTGACAAGTAATGAGTCACTGAAACTGAGGAGGTGACAGCGTTGTATGCTTTCCTAGTTGGTAGTGCTATAACATACATGGATATGAGCACACAAACGTTGGTGGGTGTAGATAACCGGTCACCACTTGATTCCACGGTCACAAAGTGTTGATTGCACACACACGGCGCGCGACACACACACCACACACACACAACACACACACACACAAACATACACACACGCGACCAAGCACGCACGCACACACCACACAACACTACACACACAAAACAACACAACACAGCACAACACACACACACTCGCAGCATACTCTACACACACTACACACACACACACACACACACACACACACACTTACAACACAAACAACACAACACAAACAATCACACACAACAACACACACACCACACACACAACAGACCCAGCGTTGTTTACTTTCATTTTTTAGCTTGAAGGTTAGTGGGTTTTTTGTTGCTGGTTTTTGGTCCCTTATTGTCCAAACATAGGCCTACTTGCAGCTAGGGTTTTGTGTTTGTTATTTTCTCGGTCTCTTAAACTTGTATATAGACTGTCACAAGCGTATTCACACACGCACACGCGCGCGCACACACTCACACACACACATACACTCACACTCACGCACGATTCACGACGCACACACAACACAGACACACGCACGCGCGCACGGCGCGTGTGCGCGTACACACGCACACACACACACACACACACTCACACACTTGCCTGTCTGATATCACTATTAGTGCAAGGACGTTAACTGACAGAACAACACACACAGCTTTGACAAAATAGCTAGCGTTGTCACTAACGGCTGTAAAATCCGCTTTCATCTGTAGATAGAATTATTAGCCCAGTGGTTGAGGGGGGGACAGATTTCCTTTGCGGTGTTACGGTAACTGGTCTCACCGGGTTGATTTTAACCCAGGGCTAGGAATGTGTTGCTGCGCTGCACTCACAACTTTGATGACAGGGTTTTGATGTCTCCGCCATGTTTTTTGCTGAGGGCGGTGTGTTGGTCACCACCAGCTTTTAACCATCTTTGATGTCAGTGGATCTGTATCAAATTAGAGAGGGAAAGGTGGTGGGGGGTGGTGGTGTGTGTTTTCCTTATCTGACTGTATTACAATTATCAGGGTTGTTTTGGGACATATTCGGTTCTGAGCCCCGATATGGCCTGTGTGGTCAGCGGGGCTATAAACAACACATGATTGGAGATCTTTTATTTCGGTATTCATATCCTGTGGGGATGTTTGGATTTTTTTTTTCTTTTTTACGGCAAATACGAGGATGGATAGCCTAGTGGTTAGAGTGTGTGCTTGTGATCTGATGGCCTGGGGTCGAGCCACCACGGAGGTGCCCGTTTTAGGGAATTTTACCCTGGAGGTAACATCAGTACCCACTCCACTCCCCACAAAAAAATCCTTCCAGTCCTTCCAGTGACACTATAAATCGAGGCCCCGTGTGCGAATGCACGCTGGACATATAAAAAAAAGTTCTGTTTTGAGGAAGAGGAGGCCATTTCGTATCACTATCAGTGGGAACGGGTGAGAAATGAAATTTGAAAAAGCTGCATGCACATTAGTGTTGTGTTTAACCCCACCCCCCCCCGAAGTTCGGAATGTGGTTACCTTTATTTGGGGAAAAAACCAGTCGCATACGCAAAATCTCATTCACCTCGGCGTCTACCGAGGAACAAATAACAAAACGAAAACAAAAACCAACAACCAACATTTTATAAATATTATCAGCAGTCTTAACAGTTTTGTGCTGGAAGTTTTTTTTTTTCCTTTTCAAACATACTATTCTTCCTGATTCCTTCCCCCACCTCCCCCATCCCCATTTCTTTCTGCTAACCCCTTCAGGATACATTGGCTTCTATATGGTATTCCTGTTCCACCCCCTTCCCCTTCCTTTTTCGCCCCCCCCCCCCCCTCCCTCCCCTTCCTTCACGATTTTTCTGCTGTTCTCATCTGACGACTCAGAGTGTGTAGCATTTTTATGGAAAATCCCACACACGCAGGGACACCGTCAACGAGAGACGTGTCAGAAACTGAACTCCACGAACTCAAGCCACATCCATTATAACGATATAATCATGCTATACACAAGCCATGCCTGGCTTTTAGTCTAGTACTCAGGCTTTTATCGCACAGAACGGCAGACACATGGGAAGAAGCAACCTGACACCTGTAGAAACACCTGTAGGTCTTCATGTTTCTTTCCCCCCAGTCGAGGTAAGCAGCGTCGAGCGTGGTTGCCAGTTGGATGGGGTGACCGTTTGCGTGCCTTGCCTTCAGTACAGTCACCCCAGTTCACCCAGCTGTAAATGGGTACCTGCCCTCTTCTGGGTCAGGGAAGGTAAAGCAGTGAGGGAGAGGAGATGGGCGCCGCCCTCAACACGCTGACCCCTAAAGAAGCTGAGGTCTCTGATGCCTTGCTCCCCTACGACCACACAGGTTATGGGACACCTTTACCTTTTACAATGCACTTGTGAGTGTGTGTGTGTTGTTGTTGTTGTTGTAGTTTAATTTAAAGTCTATTCACACTTGGTGATATTAGACTAAACAAACAAAGAACAAAACAAAAAACAAACAAACAAAACCCTGCCATAAAATATTTACTGAAGACTTGGAAATAATCCTTGCAACATCAAAAATCAACGGTTTTCGCGAAACTACATTCAATGGTTCCCTTGCAATTTCAACGCCATTTTCTTTATAAACTGAATTTAGAACTGAACATTGAAAAATAATATGTTCACAAGATAGTGGTTCAGAACAGGAGCAAGTTACATTTCGATAATATTTGGTCTTCCAGGAATTTTATCGCAACTTATAAATGATGTTAGAAATATGTCTTGGATAGCCTAGTATTTCAAATTTCCCATGGAAGTTAAACTTATGTACATGATTTTCCAATTATGAATTAATTTCACGACAATCATTTTTTAAGTTATGAACTGGGCAATCTCTTTTTGAACCTTTTTTTTTACAAGATTATCTGCTATTTCATTCCAGTATATTCCGCAGTGTGAAGGAATCCAGCAAAAATTTATTCCTATACCTTTTGTCATGATACAATGTATCAAATATTTTATTTCAAATAATAAATCTGTCCTTACTTTTGAGCTTCAATCTTGTAAGCTATACAGTACAGACTTGGAGTCAACACAAAAAGCGATGTGAGAAAATGCAAAATAACTATTATTTATAGTAATCAGAGCCATAAGTATGGCATAGAACTCAGCGCTGAATATGGAGAAACCCTTCCCTAAACAGAATGATTTTTGTATCTTCAGAGCAGGAATAACGAAACCTGATCCTGCATTTAAGTCATAAACAGAACCATCTGTAAACACTTTTAGATGATTTTGATAATTTGTTTCAAGATGTTGTTTTACATCAGAAGTCAACATATTAATATTGTCATCTTTTTTGAGAATGGTATAATCAATATCAAATTTAGCCTCTTTATGCTCCCACTGTGGTATCTTAGGAACTATTGGGACAATGGGTATTGATGAAGTGTCAATATTACACTCTGACAGTAAATCGTCTATGTAATTATGAATTGGGCAAAGTGATGAAATATGTTGAGCCCTCTTAGGATAATCCTTGATTGAATCAACAAGTACTTCTGTTTTTAATGAGTTTGATACTGAAAGACTTCTTGTAACAAACTTAGCCGCAGCTAAATGACGATATTCAGAGTACTTGTGTGTACAGGGACTCCAAGAGCTAGTTTAATCGATTTACTATCAATGCTTTGCAGCTTTTTCAATAAAGAAGGAGGAGCTGAATAATAAACCTCCTGCCCATAAACCGACGTTGATCTGACTAGACTAGTTGCTAAGTGAAGGAGAG
>CM060342.1:14081794-14089294 GCA_030674155.1 Stramonita haemastoma | reverse complement strand
TGATATTGTCTTCTTTCGTTTTCTCTGTGTTTCTTCGTCTCCCGCCTTGTACTGTGCCCTGTAGGACAGTCTGGGCGGTTCCTGATATTCGTGTGACGTGAAGATGGCTTGATGAAAAAAAAAAAAAGCAAATCAATGCTTATTCAATGTACTAACTGGAAATAAAATTTAGACTTGACTTTGACTTGACTCTTACCATTTCAGTTTGCGTCAAGTCATTCACAGCTTTGTAAAAAGCGATAGTAGTTTGGCTGAAAACTGTTGAACAGCTTTATCTTTGATGGTCATAGTTTCCGATTCAAGACATGAAAGAACTAAAGCAGAAAATACAGTGCTATCCCCAGAAAGAGAACCTCTCTCTCTCTCTCTCTCTCTCTCTCTCTCTCTCTCTCTCTCTCTCTCTCTCTCTCTCTCTCTCTCTCTCTCTCTCTCTCTCTCTCTCTCTCTCACACACACACACACACACACACACACACACACACACACACACACACACCCCCCTTGGTGGGCCTCACGCGCGCGCGCGCGCGCGCGCGCGCGTGTGTGTGTGTGTGTGCGTGTGTGCGTGTGTGCGTGTGTGTGTGTGTGTGTGTGTGTGTTTTCTAATATTCCTAAACATCAGACCTAAGTGAACTGCCAATGAATGAAAGCATTCATTCCAGCCCGGATACATCTTTATATCTATATATCATATGTCGCAGGCAAAATCAGAGAGAGAGAGGGAGAGAGAGAGGGAGAGAGAGAGGGAGAGGAGAGAGAGAGAGAGAGAGAGAGAGAGAGGGAGAGAGAGAGAGAGAGAGAGAGAGAGAGAGAGAGAGAGAGAGGGGGGGGAGATAGGAAGTTGTTCTGTTTACATTTCCGTATAGGAGGTTCTGTGTATGTGTGTGGGGCTAAGAATTCCAGTCCAATTTCCTGAAGTTTCATTTACGCCATGTCGCTTGTGCTTCTCCCTATCCGATTAATATCTCTTTGCTGAGGCTACACATCTGTCTGTCTGTCTGTCTGTCTGTCTCAGTGTCTGTCTGTCTCATGTGTGTGTGTGTGTGTGTGTGTGTGTGTGTGTGTGTGTGTGTGTGTGTGTGTGTGTGTGTGTGTGTGTGTGTGTTGTTTTTTTATATCGAGGATAACAGAATAAGCAGTCATGTGCTTTTTTTCATCCGGTCCCCGTGTGTATGCAGTTTTTGTAAATACTGTCATCTGTTCCCACCGGCACACGATGGCCTACTCTTACGAAAAGCGGAACAGGATTTAACGTGTGCGCAAGATGTTCTGCGTGCGTTCGCTCACGGGGCCTCGATTTAAAGTTTCATCCGAAGGACTTTTGGGGAGAGTGGAGTCCGCACTGCCTGGACCGGACTCGAACCCGGGTCGTCAAATTGCGAGCGCAATGTTCTGACCACTAGGCTATCCGTGTGTGTGTGTGTGTGTGTGTGTGTGTGTGTGTGTGTGTGTGTGTGTGTGTGTGTGTGTGTGTGTGTGTGTGTGTGTGTGTGTGTGTGTGTGGCGCGCGCGCGCGCGCGCGCGCGTATGTTAAGTTTTTCTGTTTATTTTTTTTCGTAGAGGAGATGCAGTTTATCAGTGTTCAGGTCAGAATCCCAGTCCAATTTCCTGACGTTACATTTACACCCCGTCGCTTGTGTAACGCCATAGTCGATTACATCTTTAGCCAACGCTACAGACCCTCTCTTTTAGAGTGAGTGAGTGAGTGAGAGACAGACAGACAGACAGACAGACAGACAGACAGGCAGACAGAGACAGAGAGACGCACACGCAGATTATATACATGTAGATATACTCTCTCTCTCTCTCTCTCTCTCTCTCTCTCTCTCTCTCTCTCTCTCTCTCTCTCTCTCTCTCTCTCTCTCTCTCTCTCGGGCGGAGTGATCTCCCTTGGAGGTAGGCAGGAATATTATTTTGCTGTGAATTTGTTTCTCAAAATAATACACTTTTATCCAAAACAATGCCCGTTGTCGGTCTACCAACAACGTTGAACGTTACTCTGGATGCCCTGCTCCAAGAAAATCACCTCACATCCTGGAAAATTGCAGGAAGTGGCGATAGCACAGTCGTTGTACTACGACTACAAGCCAGCCCAGCCAGCAACAGCAACATGGCGCAACGCGACACCCTTGTCAGCTCCCGCAGCTACCGACGAAAGCCGCCAAGCCAGATTGACAGAGACAGACGGAGGACAGAAGAGAGGAGAAGGACAGCACAGAGGCAAGAACAGGAGGCAAGTGAAATTGTTATGACAGAGGAACAATCACAAAGTTTATTTGTGCCCACACCTCCTTCAAGCTGCCCTGTGTTTTTCACTGACACACCCCCTTCTGCCACCAACACGCTGTCACAAGAAGACGCACGTGAAATCCGCCATGCACCAAGCGATGTCAAACAGGCAGAGGATGTCATGCATGCTGACGTGGAACGTGGTGACATTGACCTTGCGTCTGTGTTTACAACGGAAACCACAGATTGTGATGATCGTCTGGCGAAAATACAGCAAGTTGGAGCAAGTGCTGATGTCATCAGGGACTATGTAGCTGCACTGACGGATAGAACCTTGCAGAGGAGGCTTAAGGACACTCGCAGGAACCAGGACTTCAATCGCGTGTTCACCAGCAAACGGCATACAGACACGCTGGTTTGCGAAACTGACGATCTTGTTTTTCAATTTCAATGGACTGCTGCTGATGACACACCCCCGGATTTGTTTTGGTTTGTGAAAAGGAACACCAGGCTGATGACCAACAACGAAAAATTTGTCTTCCAGAAGCTGAAGCTGTGGTGCCTTGCCGACCGGGAGAGATTCAAAGATCAAATCAGTGCCGGGCGTGATGTAATGCATGTAATCGTGGACGCTGTTCGATTCTTCCTTGGTTAAATCCGTGCGCGCGCGTGTGTGTGTGGATGTGTGTGTGTGTGTATGTGTGTGTGCGTGCGTGTGTGTGTGTGTGTGTGTGTGTGTGTGTGTGTGTGTGTGTGTGTGTGTGTGTGTGTGTGTGTGTGTGTGTGTGTGAGTGCGTGCGTATATGTGTATATGTATGTGAATTTGAGGGTATGTGTATGTGCGTGCGTTCGTGCGTGTGTTTATGTGTGTGTGTGTGTGTGTGTGTGAGTGTGTATGTGTGTGTCTGTGTGTGTGTGTTGGAGCATGTGGAGATGTATACATGTTTGTGTAGGTATTTATGTATACGTGTGTGTATGAACGTGGATGTGTATGTGTGTGTATGTGTGTGCGTGTATGTATGTATGTATGTATGTATGTATGTATGTATGTATGTATGTATGTATGTATGTATGTATGTATGTATGTATGTATGTATGTATGTATGTGTGTATGAGTGTGTGAATATGTGTGTTTGAGGGAGGGAGAAAGTGTGTATGTTTGTGTGTGTGTGTGTGTGTGTGTGTGTGTGTGTGTGTGTGTGTGTGTGTGTGTGTGTAGGGGGGGGTGCATATGAGGAGAGAGAGAGAGAGAGAGAGAGAGAGAGAGAGAGAGAGAGAGAGAGAGAGAGAGAGAGAGAGAGAGAGAGAGAGAGAGAGAGAGAGAGAAAATAGCTGAACCCGACATGCCTCCTGGATTATCACGGATCTGTCACGTGTTAGTGGTGTAGAGTTGCACGAGCCATGAAAAAAGAGGGAAGAAGAGACATCGTACCATAGTTTTCTTGTCGCTGACCAGTTTGTTGGTAGATGGTGATTTTTGGATTTGTACAGTTTTGTTGAAATTCCTCCCCCTTGAAAATTTCAATTGTAAGGGGTAAATCAAAGCTTATGAAAAAAGGATCTAAATTTATCATGTAACAATGTTATGGCATCCATGACATGATGACCTTTTGGGTTGTAATTAAGGAAGTTCTCAGTACATGACATTTTGTGTGTTGTGCCCAGCCCCCCTCCCACTGTCCCCTTGTTAATGGGCATCCTGCCTATAACAATAAACTTTTGTCATTGTCATTGTCATTGTCTCTCTCTCTCTCTCTCTCTCTCTCTCTCTCTCTCTCTCTCTCTCTCTCTCTCTCTCTCTCTCTCTATATATATATATATATATATATATATATCTGTCTCTCTCTCTGTGTCTCTCTCTGTCTCTGTCTCTGTCTCTGTCTCTCTCTCTCTCTCTCTCTCTGGGGGGGCCGATCACGTGATGTGAAGAAGAAGAGGGAAAGAAAATTGCTCTGGTATTTTTGTGAATTGGTTATAAGTTATAAGGGGCTTTAGTCTTTCATTTTTTGCACTTAGAATCGTGAGCAAAATGGGAATATCCGTGCAGCTCTACAGAGCCGTGTGTGGGACATTTGCGGCAGTATTTGCCTGTTTCATGTCGAAACGGGCAGAATTCAAATCTGCCATGCGTACCTCCACACTGACGTTAAAAAGCAGACGAGACGGTGTCTTGCTAGGACTGACCCTCACACTCCTATTTTGGGGCGGGCTTTTATTGCGGTGTGGTGATGTGGAGACGAACCCTGGACCCACCCCTCCTGGATCTACTGGCCGCAAACTGAGGCAAACCAGCTTGCTTGGTGGTACTGATGGTCGTAGTAACGCTACAGGGAAAGCTGTACGAAAGGCCAAAGCCAGCGCAGATGTGCCTGCCAGCACGCCAACGGTGAGACACCACAGAGAAGAGTCCTCTTCTGCAGCAGCCCCTGAGGAAGTGACGATCCATACGATGACAGCCAAATTAGAGAAGCTGGAAACTTCCTTGAAGTCTACAATGGACAGCATGAAAAGTGAAATCAAAGTGTTGACAGACAGTGTTAGTGGTCTGAAAGAGGAATTGTGTGGCCTTAGGCATGACATGGACAATCTTAGATCAGAAAATGTAGAGTTGAAACAGTCAAATACAGAACTTGTTGATAGGATTGGAAAGTTAGAAAAGCAATCAGATGATTTAGAAGGACGATCAAGACGAAATAATATTATTTTTCATGGACTAGAAAAGAAAACAAACGAGACTGGTGCTGACTGTGAGAGGGTTGTGAAAAATCTTCTCTCTGGAAAAATGGATGTTGCAGAAAATATCAAGTTTGATAGAGTACACCGTATTAACTCCAAACCTAACTCTCCCATCATTGCCAGGTGCTGTTTTTACAAGGATAAACTTAGTATTCTGAAGGCTAAAACTCGTCTGAAAGGGTCTAGTATCTTTGTTGATGAAGATTTCTCTCATACTGTTAGGGACATCAGGCGTAAGCTGACCCCTTATCTGAAGAGTGCTCGAGCAGAAGGGAAACAAGTTAGAATGGTCTTTGATCATCTGATTATAAACGGTGAGAAGGTGACACTCAACGATCTTCAGAGAAACGAATAGCTCTTTGGCCGGCCCATACATACATTCCTCCATAGACACAATTCACAGGGTAGGACAGTAAGTATAGGTACACCGGTTGAGACGCTTCAGACCGACACTGACGTAATACGGCTTCGCGCTGTGGCGTGTGACAAAGACGCTACGCCTAGGCGTAGCGTGGAGTTAGGAGACAAAGACCGGTCTAACCCTTTACTTACGTCAGCTGGCGAGTTTTCGGGTAGGCCTAGTAGGCCTACACAGTTTTTAAATAAAGAGCCAACTCTAAATAAGAGTAATGATCGGAATACTGCTGAAAGCATTAACCTGGTGTCTAGTCTTATTAATGATGATAGTGATAATGTCAGTCTGTATGTTGTAGATCCATTGGATTGTGACAATATAAATAAAACAAATAAACCTTTTTCTTTTTTATCTTGGAATGTAAATGGATTGCTTTCAAAATTCTCTGATAGGGATTTTGTATCTTATGTATGCAGTTTTGATTTTATCTGTTTGACAGAAACGTTTTCAGAAGACATACAGCCAGATGTGTTTAGTGGCTATAAGGCCTTCTGTAAGTCAGCAGTTAAAGTTAGTCATCAAGGGAGGCGATCCGGGGGAGTTGTTTGCTTGATTAAGCATGAGTTAGCTGCTCTTGTGAAATGTTTAGAAGTTCCATACCCTAACATTTGTACTTTTCTCTGTGACAAATCATTATTGTGTACCTCAAGAAATGTTTTGCTTGTATGTGTGTATATCCCACCTGAAGGTTCTCCTTTTTATAACATGTTTGACAATGATAGTGGGATTGCTATGATGGAAGAATATTTAGTCAATTGCATGGTGACTTTGGATGAAGTTGATATAATATTGTGTGGAGATTTAAACAGCAGGACATCAAACTTGTCTTGTCATCATGTAGCAAATGACGAGATTGCAGATCTCCAAAGTAAAAGCATGTCTCTCAGTGGTAATCGGTATTCTGAAGACTCTATTCTCAATAGTTATGGTAAATTATTATTGAATATGTGTACTACACTTAGTTTACAAATTCTGAATGGCATGTGCACTGGTGATAAGCAAGGACGCTACACGTACATTTCCGATGGAGGATGCAGTGTTAATGATTATTTTCTAGTGTCAGATGATTTGTTCTCTCAGATTTTTGACTCATGTCGTTTGTATGTTGCGGAACGTTCTGATTCAGATCACCTTCCTGTTGAACTACATATTAATTCATTGTATAAAACATATGCAATAGCTGAAGAGCCATCTGTTGTGGAAAAGATTGTGTGGGATGAAAACAAACTCTCAGCATATAAAGATAATCTTTGTGAGGAGGACACGTGTGTAAATTTTTCAAGTGCCTTACAGATGATTGATGAGAACATTAATGAAGCTCTAGATTTGTTCAATGGTTGCATTAAGTCCAGTGCTGAATGTATGAAAAAACAGGTACATGTCAATAAAGGTTTAACAGTTGCTACATGGTTTGATAATGAATGTAAAAATATGAAATATAGGGTGAGAAAACTTTTGAAGACTTATCGAAAAAACGCTAAAGAACGAAGACAAAAACTTGTATTGTGTCTTAAGAGGGAATATAAATCCATGCTAGAAAGGAAAAGAAAACAGTATAATATGACATTACTTGCAGATATGGTGTCTTCAATCTCTTCTCAAGTCCAGTTCTGGAAAAGTGTTAAGAAGGCATCATTTAGAAATAGTCAACCTAAGAATAATATATCAGTTGACAGTTGGTTTCAACATTTCAAATCTTTGTTGGAGAAAGGCTCGTCAGACAACTCCATGAATACTAATGTTGACAATGATGAAAGTGAGGAGGATTTTGATCGCCCAATATCTAAAGAGGAAATTTATTTGGCACTTAGAAAACTAAAGAATGATAAAGCAGCTGGTCCTGATCAAATCATTGGAGAATTGCTGAAAAATGGAGGTGAAAATGTTGTGCTTTTTCTCCTAAAATTATTCAACAAAATCTTTGATGATGGCCTTTTCCCTGATAACTGGACTGAATCTATTATCTTAACTCTACACAAAAAGGGTGATGTTGATAACCCTAATAACTACCGGGGAATTTCTCTTAGTGACATAAGTAGTAAATTGTACAGTACCATCATTAATAATAGATTACAAGAATGGGTTAAGAAAGATAATATTACAGGTGAACATCAAGCTGG
>CM060342.1:14059294-14069294 GCA_030674155.1 Stramonita haemastoma | reverse complement strand
ACAGTGATTCCATGAATATGTTCAAAGAGCTGTCAATATCAGCATTGATAGATATGACAGCCTGCTCTATCTTCTGTTTGAAGACTGTGGATTTTTGTTCCTCTACATAAGTGTGTAGACAGTCTTCAAACCAGATAAAACGATCCTCAGTGCCTGCATTGTCTACTTTCTGTGGATGATGTCTTCCTCTGTTTTTTTCCATATGAATTCAACTGGCAGGTGCCAAGAATCAATATGGTCACTGACATTAAGTTCACAGCAGTTAAGAGACAGCATATCTTTTGACAAAATAACATAATCAATTACACTGCATCCATGTGGTGAAACATATGTGAAATCTCCATTAGAGACACTATCACAACAACCATTCAGTATGACACAATCAAACATGAAACATAAGTTTTAACAGGGACTGGCCAAAGTTATTTACAGTGCTATCCTTTGAACTTCGCTGTAAAACATCGTTACCTAAAAAGTCATCAATATTATCATCATCATCGAAGCAAGATGCAAAGTTAACTACATCTTCCTGACATGGCTGTGTGCTCCCAGTTCTTGCATTCAGATCACCAAGGATCAGTACATGCATGCTGTTGTTTTGAAGAACTTGCAGGAGGCTTTCTTCTAAGTTTATTATACCATCTTTAATCGCCATTGTGTCATACAACGGACCATTTTCTGGTACAACGTAACATGCCACCATCAGTACATCCTTGTCACAGTTAAACACAGATTTCTTAACCTTAACAGCTACAGTATTTTCACAAACAATATTAACTACTGAGATATAAGCTGACAAGGATTTCCGAATTAGCAAAAGAACACCACCTGAATTCCTGCCTAAACGAGACAACCTTTTAGCAGGAGCAGCAACTTTAACAAAATCATGAAAAATTCCACTATAATCAAATGAATCATCAATGAATGTTTCTGTCAAACAAACACATCAAAAGTAGAAACATAATCAATGAAAGCGGTATTATTTAATTTACTGTACAAATTTTCAACATTGTAAATAAGGAATTTCAAAGTCCAAGATGGTCCGGCCTGTCCTAATGGTGCGTTACGTGTTGACCGTCTGGGTCGCGTATTGTTGGCTGGGCACTTGTTGACAGGAGGGGAAGAACGAGGGGACCAGGAGTGGTGCAAACCCGTACTGGACTGACTGCCACGTGCAGAATTCCGTCTTACGCCCCGTTGACCACGTGCAGTTGGTGCCGTGACACTCTGACTGACCTCATTCAAGGGAAGGGAGGAATCCCCCTCCCCTCTTCTGCTTTCCTCGTTCCGGCCACGTGCTTTACCTGCTCTGTGGCTGTGGTTGCCCAGCTTGGAACCAAGAGGGGAATCACCTCTTCCCCCTCCATCCTGCTGACCACGTGCGCTGCTGTTGTGATTGCTGTCACTGAAGCGATGTGGGGAATCCCTGCTGTGGTGTCCACGTACCTCTGGCTGTTCTGGAGTCCTAGCTTTCCAGCTTTTGCAGAGGCACTGGTATTCATAGATGTCCTTGCAGTAGCTGCTAGCTTCAGCGTAGGTTTGTGGGCCAGGTTGTCTGGGCTCTACCACAAGCCTGCCTTTCTTAAAGTAGGCAACCTTGCCCTCCTTTCTCGCCTCTGACACTAAGCTTGCTTGCTTCTTCGTCAAGTCATTAGCAACCCTGACACCGCTCTCTTTAAGCCTCCCCTGAAGTCACGATTGGTGATGACAGCCATTTTGTCCTTCCATCGTTGGAATTTGATAATCAGAGGCTGTGGTTGTCCATCTCTACTTACACCTACTCTATGTGCTCTGGATATATCATCAGGAGTCCAGTGTCTTGGTCCTGCTCTGTTTGAGGGTATCAGCTACCAGTCTGGCACAGGTGTCATAGCTCTCGAACTTCTGTGTCTGAGAGACACCAAACATTTTTAGATTGTCTCTTCTGGAGAAACTCTCTAGTTTTTCGTAAGTGTCTTCTAGTGTTTCCACTTTACTTTTCATTTTTCAAAAGAGGAGGATAGATTCTGGATATCGGTCTTGTTTTCTGAGTAGCCACTGAAGAGAGTTTCGACGTCCTTCTGGGTTTCAATCAATGATGAGGTAAGAAGCTGGGTTTCTTTTTCTAAGTTTTCACACCTCTGACCTATTTTATCACATTTGGCTTTCACCTGCCCTATGTCGTTTCTGATGTTTGCCATGTCGTTCGCCATGGTGGACATGTTCTTTTCTTTTGGGACTGCATCCTCCCTCCCAGAGACCTCAGCACCTCCAGGATCTGGGCACTGACATCTGCTGTCACTCAGGGACAGCAGAGTCAGCTGGAGCCTGAGAGGGGGGACACAAGGTAGGGCTACACCCATCAACCACATCTGTGCTGCTTGTTGATTGGGTATTGTTGTTTGTCTTTCCTCCTTCCTAAGCTGACTGCTGTCTGTTGGGCCGGGGTTCAATTCCACATCTCCACAGCAGAGCAGGAAAGCAGCAACAAACACAATGATGGCAACGTCCACTCTGTTTCTTACAGTCACAAGTCTTGTACGCATTTTAAGTACAAATAAGACTCGCTTGGCCATAAAGTTCAGGTAAACTCCAAGGAAAAGGCCACACCTGACACGAAAACACACACTGCTCAGCGGCATGGTTACTGACACTGACAGTCACACAACACTTATGGCACCGTAATAAGCACACTGTCAGTCAGCACACTGTGTATGTAGCTACTATCAAGAAGTTTGATTGCACTCTTAATTAAGGTAAAATGCAAAAATATCAGACAGCTTTAAAAGATGCATTTTGCTGTTACAATGAGATCATTTCACCCCCCATTTAGGCAGGAGGGGGGGGGGGGGGGGGGGGGGGGGGGGGGGGGGGGGGGGGGGGAGGTAGTTCTAGTAGTTGAAGGCAGTCCAAGAGTTTTAGCTCTTTTAATGACGTAGAAATAATGTGACGTTATAATTAAGAAACCAAAACTGTCGTCATAACTTTATAGATTACTAAACACTGACTTAGGTGGAATCACTACGCATACGTGAACCTTTAGTACAGATCAGAAAAAAAAATTAAGCAGCTGGAAGAACACCACAAAAAGATTATCAGCGAAGTATAGAGTGATACAAATAAAAATAAAACTTTTTTGGAAGAAAGGCTCTGGTAGCCAAGGCCACTGGAAAAGAGCAGTTCCTCAGTTCACACAACGTAGACAATAAAAGTAGAAAACTTCAGTACTTTACCAACAAGAAAGAAACATGAAAACGAAGCTTGAGTCGAAAACACTGTCACTGTTATAAAATTCAGCTGATCACAAACTTTTAACAACTATAAAACTAAAATTTAACACAGAGCTTGTGAAGCTGTTGCAGCACTTATTAAAGGCCGATCACTCCCCCCGAGAGAGAGAGAGAGAGAGAGAGGAGAGAGAGAGAGAGAGAGAGAGGAGAGAGAGAGAGAGAGAGAGACAGAGACAGAGACAGAGAGACAGAGAGAGAGACAGAGACAGAGAGAGACAGACAGACAGACAGACACACACACACACACACACACACACACACACACACACACACACACACACACACACACACACACACAAAAGACATATTTCTAACATCATTTATAAGTTGCGATTAAATTCCTGGAAGACCAAATATTCTCGAAATGTAACTTGCTCCTGTTCTTAACCACTATCTTGTGAACATATTATTTTTCAATGTTCAGTTCTAAATTCAGTTTATAAAGAAAATGGCATTGAAATTGCAAGGGAACCATTGAATGTAGCTTCGCGAAAACCGTTGATTTCTGATGTTGCTAGGATTATTTCCAAGTCTTCTGAAAATATGTTATGGTAGGGTTTTGTTTGTTTGTTTTTTTGTTTTGTTCTTTGTTTGTTTAGTCTAATATCACCAAGGGTGAATAGACTTTAAATTAAACTACAACAACAACAACAACAACAACATCAACAACAACACACACACACAGCTCCACACAAATAGATAGAGCGATAGACAAACAGATAACTCGTCTAATATCACTATGAGTGAGGAGACGTTAAATTGAAGAAAGCACAAACATATAGACACACAGACAGACAGCAACAGACAACAAACAAGCGACAAACAAAGACACAGACAAAAGACAAAACACCCAAATTATCACCCCACAGTATAGACATACTGCTATGTCGCAGGGGGAACTAAACTAGCTCACTCACAGACAGACAGACAGACAGGCAGGCAGACAGACAGACAGACAGACAGACAGACAGACAGACACAAACAAATAAACACACAGACAAAAGACAAAAATACCCAAATTATCACCCCACAGTATAGACATACTGCTATGTTGCAGGGGGCTAAACTGGCTCAGTCAGAGAGACAGACAGACAGACAGACAGACAGACAGACAGACAGACAGACACAAACAGAAAAACAAACAAACACACAGACAAAATACCCAAATTATCACCCCACAGTATAAACATACTGCTATGTCGCAGGGGGCTAAGCGAGCTCAGTCAGACAGACAGACAGACAGACAGACAGACAGACAGACAGACACAAACAGAAACAAACACACAGACAAAAGACAAAACACCCAAATTATCACCCCACAGTATAAATAGACATACTGCTATATCACAGGGGGAGGGGGGGGGGGGGCTAAGCTAGCTCAGTCAGACAGACAGACAGACAGACAGACAGACAGACACAAACAGAAACAAACAAACACACAGACACAAAGACAAAATACCCAAATTATCACCCCACAGTATAAACATACTGCTATGTCGCGGGGGGGGGCTAACCTGGCTCAGACACGCAGACAGATAGGCAGACAGATAGACAAGGGATCACCTCTTTCCTGTCGAGCTTTACTACTTGCCCGCTGTCACTTCTGCCACTTTTGCCATGGCAGGAGACAGACATCGCTCCATTTATTATGCATGGGCACTGGCCATTCCTGAAACTACCACCCCCCTCCCCCTCCCTCCTCCCCCCCCCCCCCCCTCTCCCCTCCCTCCTCTTACGCATATATATCCTGACCCCTAGTGTTGATAGTCACCGAGGATATAAAGTGTCGTGTGTGGAGAGTCGAGGGGGTGTTGACGGTAATTGGGTGTATAAAAATGTAGACAATCATAGGGATGAGTGTCAAGTCAAGTCAAGTCAAAAACACTTTAATCATCCTGAAGGGTAATTACAATACTGACAGGCATATTGATACGAATCATAACCAAAGACACAAGATAGCTACATTTCATATTTTGTTCAAACATTATATGATAGCTTCAAATAAAAAATGTCACGTGTGTAGACAGTCATAGGGGATGTACGTGTAAACCATTGGGGGAGGTGGGGAGGGGGTGGTAACTTTTTTTTTTTTTTTTTTTTTTTTGGGGGGGTTCAGTTTTCCCTGATATGTTCCCCGCCCATCTAACTGCTTTACAATAGACGGGGTAGCCTGGTGGTCAGAACATTGTGCTCGCACTTTGACGACCCGGGTTCGATTCCCGTTCAAGAAGATTTTTCTTCTGGAGTTAACATCACTGCTGACTCCACTCTCCCCCAAAGTCCTTCGGATGAGACTATAAACCGAGGCCCCGTGTGTGAACGCACACGTTGCGCAATCCTGTTCCGCTTCTCGAAAGAGTAAGCCATCGTGTGCCGGTGGGAACAGATGACATTTACAAAACTGCATACACACGGGGACTGGATGTAAAAAAGCACAAGAGTGCTTATTCCATTATCCTCGAAATAAAAGAACAAATAAATAAATAAATAAAACTATACGATTTATTGTGCGAGGTTTATTTTCTTTCTTATGTGGCAGTTCATACCTGTGATTCTTTTTCCCTTGGATTTTCGTCTTGGCGACACCAAGACATAAACATCAGGTATATAATAGTACACAGTGACAGGTGGGCTGGCTGAGACCACAGGGGGGGGGGGGGGAGGGATGAGGGTTGAGTGATGTTGGATATGTCTTTACGATTGTCATGTAGACTTACGGACGATCTTCTACCTAGGAGATGCTATGGGATCTCTAAGTGTAAGTAATGTCCACGACTTTTGGGTAATCTTTTCGTGGGGGGGGGGGGGGGGGGGGTGCTAGACATGTCTTTTTTTTCTGTCTTTCTTTTTTTTTTTTTTTTTCGGGGGGGGGGGGGGGGGGGGGTGGATAGGTGGGGTTGGTTCTTTCTGTTTCTTTCCATACGCTGTTTGTGTCTCTGTCTCTCTGTCTTTATCTCTGTCTCTCTATGTTTTTCTGTTTCTCTGTCTGTGTGCGTGTCTGTCTCTGCCTGTCTGTCTGTCTGTCTGTCTGTCTCTGTCTGTCTGTCTGTCTGTTGTCTGTCTCTCTCTCTCTCTCTCTCTCTCTCTCTCTCTCCTCTCTCTCTCTCTCTCTCTCTTCTCTCTCTCTCTCTCTCTCTCTCTCTCTCTCTCTCTCTCTCTCTCTCTCTCTCTCTCTCTCTCTCTCTCTCTCTCTCTCTCTCTCTCTCTCATTTTTGGTGCTCATTTTCAGTCACATCGATGTGACATTTTCTCAAACTTTTGTACTAATCTGATATTTGGGCGCTTTTGTGGTGTGTGTGTGTGTGTGTGTGTGGTGTGTGTGTGTGTGTGTGTGTGTGTGTCTGTGTCTGTGTCTGTGTGTGTGTGTGTGTGTGTGTATCTGTTGTTGTGTGTGTGTGTGTGTGTGTGTGTTTGTGTGTGTGCGTGCGTGCGTGTGTGCGTGCGTGTGTGTGCGTGTGCGTTGCGTGCGTGCGTGCGTGTGTGTGTGTGTGTGACGCATCTTTAAGACACTATCATTTGATTTTAATCCCGGTTTTGAAGTATTCTGATGAGGATAATGTCTCCATAGATCACTAACAACCAGATATTCAAAGTCTTGATCCCAGAAAATGAAAAAAAAATCGATTTTTGTCTTCTGTCTTTTTATGGCTGATGTAAATGGAAAAGTTCAGTGCAGAACAGTAAAACTAAGTGTCAGTGACCGTTGGTGCCAATCGTTAACAAGTGTTATGGACATATATATATATATATATATATATTATATATATATATATATATATATTATATATATATCTGTGTGTGTGTGTGTGTAGTGTGTGGGTGTGTGTGTGTGTGTGTGTGGTGTGTGTGTGTGTGTGTGTGTGTGTGTGTGTGTGTGTGTGACGCACTGAACAATATCGCTGCTGTCAAACCCAGACATTAACTTCTGATTCATGAACGGTAAAACAGTTCTAAACTATAAAATATGACAGCTTTGACAGAAAAAAAAAAACGGTGGGAAACGGGGGGGGGTGGTGGTATTGAGAGAGAGGGGGGGGGGAAGGGAGGGAAAGAGAGAGAGAGAGAGAGAGAGAGAGAGGAGAGGAGAGGGAGAGAGAGAGAGAAGAGAGGAGAGAGAGAGAGAGAGGGAGGAGGAGGGGAGACAGAGAGAGAGAAAGAGAGGGAGAAAAGGGGAGGGGAGAGAGAGAGGAGAGAGAGAGGGGAGAGAGAGGAGAAGAGAGAGAGAAGAAGAGAAGGAGAGAGGGGAGGAGAGAGAGAGAGGGAGATGGAGACAGGGAGACAGGGGAGAGAAAAAAAGAGAGGAGAAAAGAGGAGAAGGGAGACAGAGAGAGGGAAAAGAGGGGGAGAGAGAAAGAGAGAGAGAGAGAGGGGAGAGAGAGAGAGAGAGAGGGGGGGGGGGGGGGGGCCCACTGACACTAGTTTACTTTTAGTAAGCTGTCGTTCCATAGTAAAAGCGATCTAGATGGGAATGAAAAACACCAGGCTAAAAGTTCAGCTTCAACCACGGATCAAACCAGCAAGTCTCGCTTTTTTGACGGGGTTTATGAAATTTTATGGCCCATTAGACCACCCGATACAGGTAGAGTGTGATTGTCATAAAACCGAACCGAAGCGGACGACAGGCGCAATCAAAATCCATTTTCTTGTACTTGGGGATCTAACGTCAGTAATCGTATGTCAGTGTGTCGTGTAAGGAAACCCCCCCCCCCCTCCCCCAGGGTTTGAGTAGCAAACATTGGTTTATGTGTCTACAGGGAACAATGAAAATCAGTTGCTGTTGTGGTGGTCGAAAGGGAAGACAGGTTTTTTTTTTGTCATCTTTGTTAATATGATCTGCCTCTCTCTCTCTCTCTCTCTCTCTCCTCTCTCTCTCTTCTCTCTCCCTTTTCTCTCTCTCTCTCTCTCTCTCTCTCTCTCTCTCTCTCTCTCTCTCTCTCTCTTTCTCTCATTTTTGGTGCTCATTATCAGTCACATCGATGGACATTTTTTTCAGAACTTTTGTACTAATCTGAATTTTTTGGACGCTTTTGTGGTGTGTTTGTGTTTTGTGTGTGTGTTTCTGTGTCTGTGTCTGTGTCTTTTGTGTCTGTGTCTGTGTCTGTGTATCTGTTCTGTGTGTGTTGTGTGGTGGTGTGTGTGGTTGTGGTGGTGGTGTGCGCGTGGTGTGTGGTGCGTGCGTGGTGTGTGTGTGTGGTGTGCGTGGGGGCGTGCGTGCGTGCGTGCGTGCGTGTTGTGGGTGTGTGACGCATCTTTAAGACACTATAAAATTTTATTTTAATCCCGGTTTTGAAGTATTCTGAGAGGATAATGTCTCCATAGATCACATAACAACCAGATATTCAAAGTCTTGATCCCAGAAAAAATGAAAAAAAAATCGATTTTTGTCTTCTGTTTTTTTAGGGGTGATGTAAATGGAAAAGTTCAGTTCGAACAGTAAAACTAAGTGTCAAAAAATTATCTACTTTGGTAATTAATTCAAAAAATACCTTGATCCCAAATTTCATCAAAAAACATATTGCGACACTCTACTGAAAGCAGTGTTATGATTTTTACGATGATCGACCAAATATTAGTCAAAGTATAGTATTTTGGTTTGGTCAAGATGGACATGTAAAGCAAACCGCGTCAGGGGCAAAGAAAAAAGAGGAGGGCAAAACAGACCCTAGTGCCAACTTCACGTGCTTATGTGCTTAAGAGCTCACACCGTTTGCAAAGTTTGCAAGCCCTTTTTAACATTTGGTGCAGAGCCGAAAACCTTTCAGTTGTGTTCCCACGTTCCTGCAGAAGGCTATGCCGAAAACTAATTCTTGCGCCCGCTCTCAGAAAAAACAAACCCCAAAGACGCAAACCAATCTTCTCGTCAGCAAAAGACCTCAGCCCAGCCTGTTTTCAACATCCACCAGGAAAAAAATAATGACTTCTTCGACGAAGATAACACCCATTTCCGTGAAAAAAGGCCATTGCCGAATGAAAGTTCAAATGGGAGACACAATACGAGTATGGCGACCAAAGAGACATAAAAGAATAAAAGGAATCAGGGGAAAAGCTTGTCTCAAGCCTCAACCCCCCAAAAATAGGGCGTGGAAGGCAGATTCTTTTTATGTTCAAAGGAGCAGATAACCCTTAAAACAGAGTGTTTCCGTTTAAGGGGAAAACCAGGAGCTGAGGGACACACTGAGGAGCCAGGAGCAGCGGGTGCAGCAGGTGAGCAGCGACCTGAACGGCCGCAGCCCGTACGACCGGCGCCTGGAACCTCCGGGTCTACAACGTGACGGAGGGCAGGGAGAGACAGAGAGACTGGCGGAAATGCCCGGGGGGTTTTTCCGGATGATGGGGGGCCCCCGAGGCGACCGGGGGGAGCACACCCAACGGTTTTCCCGGGGTCCCCTTTGGGGAAAAAACGCCCCCCCCCTTTTTGGGGCTTATCAAAGGAAAAAAAAAAGAACGTTTGGCCCGGCAGGAGGAAGCAAAAAAGGGGTCTCCTAGACGAAGCTTGCCCCCCAAAATACAAGGGCCAGGGAAGCCCATAAAAAAATGTATCATAGCAAAGTGGTCTTCCCACGGCAAAGTATTTGCGAAGTTTTTAAAAAAACAAAATGTGCTCTAAGTAGGGACAAGTGGGGGAGATTTCAGGAAGGAAAAGCCGTTGGACCTTTTATAGCATAATTTTTGGCTAAACCTAGTGTGTGTATTGTGTTTTTTTTGTATCACAACCCCTTTTGGTTTGCTGG
>CM060342.1:14019348-14050473 GCA_030674155.1 Stramonita haemastoma | reverse complement strand
GCGCAAGGCTAGGCTAGGCTAAGCTAAGCTAAGCTAAGCTAAATTAAATTCTTCAGTTTCGAGAATTATGATAAGTACATAACACTGAAATGCTTGTCTACATCCAGCCTCCACCCTTTTTAGGGACTCACACACACACACACACACCACCACACACACACACACACACACACACACACACACAACACACACACACACACACACACACACACACAAGCAATGGGAATTTCACGCAGAAGAATCTGCTGTTTCATAAAGTAGTATAAAATAGAAATAAAAATATGTCTGTCTGTCTGTCTGTCTGTCTGTCTGTCTGTCTGTCTGCTGTATGTATGTATGTATGTATGTATGTATGTATGTATGTATGTATGTATGTATGTATGTATGATGATGTATGTATGTATGTATGTATGTAGTAATGTATGTATGTATGTATGTATGTATGTATGTATGTATGTATGTATGTATGTATGTATGTATGTATTCGTATGTATGTATGCATATGTATGTATGATTTATGTGTTGTATGTATGTTATGTATGTATGTATGTATGTATTATGTATTATTATTATGTATTATCTATGTATTATCTATCATCCATCCATCCATCCATCTATCATCTATCTCGTCTATCTAGTCTATCTATCTATCTACTCCGTGTCGCTCGTCTGTCTATCTATCTATCTATCTTCTAGTCTTCTGCTGTCTTCTTATCTTCTATATCTTTTATATCTATCTATTATTATTATTGGAGAGAGACAGACAGACAGGCAGGCATGCGTAGGCAGAGACACAGAGAGGATAGTAAGTGCTTCAGTTAAAAGGGAACAGAACCATTTCCTTGCGTTCATTCATTTTTGATTCGATGATCTGACTGATGGATAACTTACCAGTACGTCTGTCCATCAGTTTGCCCTCTCTGTTGGTTTTTTTTTTGCACCCCCCCCCCCCTCCCACTCCTACCCCCGGACAAAAGTCTATACATAAGAAATTATGCCCCGAAAATCGCTAAAAACAAAAAGTACATGTATAAAAACGTTCTGTAACTCATGTCATCGTGAGCTGATGAGGAAGGAGGGTGTAGGCCTAAAAAATAAAAACTGTTGAGAAATTATTACCTGTTAATACTGTAATAAATCAAAAAAAAATTATATGTTTCATTTCGTGGATATCTCCGAAGTCGGAATGCGGCTACCTTAATAGCGGGCGAACACTATCGCATACAGAAAAATGATTTCACCATTGGAGAATCTTGGAAGTGTGGCTGAGGACTGTGTTTTATATTCATGACGAACTTAACAATTCAGTCCACTTTTTCAGCTGATGGCAAAGGGTGAGAATGGTATCAATGACAAAGTGCAGTGCGTTCTTTTTATCTATCTATCTATCTATCTATCTATCTATCTATCTATCTATCTATCTATCTATCTATCTGTCTATCTGTCTGTCTGTCTGTCTGTCACTTTGTCTGTTGTCTAGTCTGTCTGTCTATCTATCTCATCTTTCATATCTATCTATCTGTGCTGTCTTTCTATCTTATCTATCTTCTATCTATCTTCTCTTCTATCTATCTATCTATCTATCTATCTATCTCTCTTCTATCTTCTATCTATCTATCTCTCTCTCCTATCTTCTATCTATCTTCTATCTATCTATCTATTATCTATCTATCTATATTCTATCTATCTATCTATCTATCTATCTATCTATCTATCTATCTCTATCTATCTATCTATCTATCTATCTATCTATCTATCTTCTATCTATCTATCTATCTATCTTCTACTTATCTGTCTGTCTGTCTATCTGTCTTTTCTATCTTCTATCTGTCTGTCTGTCTTATCTGTCTTCTGTCTGTTGTCTGTCTATCTGTCTATATATCTGTCTATTATCTATCTTATTCTTCTGCCTATCTCTCATCTCTGTTCTTCTCATCTCTCTTCTCTCTCTCTCTCTCTCTCTCTCTCTCTCTCTCTTCTCTCTTCTCTACTCTTCTCTCTTTGTTCTTCTAGCTTCTCTATTGTCTATCTTGTCTGATTATCTATCTATATGTCTGTTGCTATATCTATCTGTTGTCTGTTGCTACTATCTATTATCTATCTATCTATCTATCTATATCTATCTATCTTATCTATCTATCTTCTTCTGTCTTCTGTCTTCTGTCTGTCTGTGTCCATCTATCTATCTCGTAGTCTGGCGACCGTGGGGGGCTCCCCCCGAAGACTTGACAACCAGTTCCCAAGTGCGTTACGAAGGACAATAGCAGCAGATAGACCTGATTATTAAACAGAATAATAGAATATACTAATGCTATAAGGTAGCCGCATTCCGATATTTTGCTAGCTTACAAAACAAAACAATGAGAGAGAGAGAAAGAGAGGAGGGAGAGAGGGGGGAGGAGGGGGGGGGGGGGGGGGGGGGGGGGGGGGGGGCAAGGGGCAAGGCAAAATCTTTTATTTCGAGGATAATGAATAAGCACTCATGTGCTTTTTTTAGATTAGATCCAGTCCCCGTCCTAATCAGGGATTACATCAAATTATAAAAAGAACCACATCTAACGATAATGATAAGCAAATGCTACAAAGAGTAGAGAGAGAAGCTAAAGAAGAGAGAGAGGAGAGAGGAGGAGAGAGAGAAGAGAGAGGAGAGAGAGAGAGAGAGAGATTGATTTGATTTGATTTGATTTTGATTTGATTTGATTTATTCTATCGAGGATAATGGGATAAGCACTCTTGTGCTTTTTTACATTCAGTCCCCGTGTGTATGCAGTTTTGTAAATGTCATCTGTTCCCACCGGCACACGATGGCCTACTCTTACGAAAAACGGAACAGGATTTAACGTGTGCGCAAGATGTTCTGCGTGCGTTCGCACACGGGGCCTCGGTTTAAAGTCTCATCCGGAGAGAGAGAGAGAGAGAAGAGAGAGAAGAGGAGAGAGACGCAACATGGTTTTATTGCGCAATTTTAATTGCATGCTGACCATGAATGAACGTGTGTCATCATTGTTATCAATTATTATTATTATTATTATTATTATTATTATTATTATTATTATTATATCAAATGCAAAGATGCTTGGTGCATCATAGAAGTTTCTGCCTCTTTATTGGCAAAAGAAAAAACAAATCTGATTCTGATTCACGCTCACAAGACTTGAGATGCAGCAGTATCGAGCGAACCGGGACACTCATGTTGCTCAAGGATTGTCACATGGTTTTATTCTTACAGTGTATGACAGTTATTGGAATTGGTATTATCATCAGTCTGTTTTCACAGAAAGAGAAGCCAGCTTAGAATAGGCCATATTCCAAGACTGATACTCGCACGATACGGGCAAATAATGACATTATTTAACAGATGGCATTTACAAAACTGCATACACACGGAGACTGAATGTAAAAAAAACACACACAAAATTTGTTTATTCCCATTATCATCCATATAAAAGAATAAAAATAAAATAAAATAAATACGAATGCTACTCGTACACATAATAAGCCCAGTTTACGAAAGACTGAAATGTTTTGGTGGATATTACTTTACTTTTAAGATTTCTTTATTAGAACCAAAATGCATCCTTATAATTGTTGACGATAGTGATCGTCATAATCCCCACCGTCATTAAATTGTCACACAGAAATGACGCCCGCGTTTCAGATCCGACCGTAGTTTTTATAGCCAGTCGCAAACCCACGCAGGGCCTCAAGCGCTCTCGGCCGCGAAGCGGCGCTCTGCCACGGGAAATTGTCTTGGTTTGCCACGAGACTTCATAAGCGGCAGATAGTCAGTAATGGTGCAGACGATAAACTTGGAGCTCCAAAATTTTGACAACACAAGCTCGTGATAAGTCAACAAGAGTAGAATAGATGGGCAGAACGAAAGAGAAATCAGCGAATTACGAGTTTCTTCCACCATGTTGAAGGATTTCGTCGATAATGCGTGTGTAGGTGTGAAATGGGAAGCTCCGACTCACGATTGGTTCGACTGATCTCATCTTGCTCTGCTCTTGGCCATGAAAACCTTACTCGGTGACTGGAATTTGATGCCATCAGCAGCCGCTCTTGGCTTCGGAATCTACGACCAGTGACAGGGGTGGAGTGGTTGTTTGGTACAAAGAGGTCTTGTGTAACTTGCTGTTGAGAAGTGTGTTCATTCGCGAGGAAGCAAAATCGTCTTAGAATCTGCTCTCTGTTCAAAGGTGAGTCGGTTTTGAAGCATTTGTTTGTATACAGTAGTAGGCGACTGCCCATCCTCTCTCTCTCTTCTCTCTCTCTCTTCTCTCTCTCTCTCTCTCTCTTCTCTCTCTCTCTCTCTCTCTCTTCACTAACACGCAAACACACACACACTCACAACAACAACACACACACACACACACACACACACACACACACACACACACTCACAACAAACAACAAACCAACAAACAACACACACACACACACACACACACCACACACACACACAAAGAGGAGGAGGGGGAGACAGGATAGCCTGGTGGTCAGAGTGATGCCTCCTGATCTGCTGACCCAAGTTCGAATCTTGACTTGTTCAAGAGAAGTTTCCTCAGGAGTTAATATCAGTGGGACTCCACTCTACCAAAAGTCATTAGGTTGAGACTAGATCTGAGAGAGAGAGAGAGAGAGAGAGAGAGGAGAGAGTGAGAGAGAGAGAGAGAGAGAGAGAGTAATTTTTCAGGGTAACAGAGTAAGCATAATTTTTTCTACTTATTTAGTTATTATCCATAAATAAATGCACACACTAACACACACACACACACACACACACACACACACACACACACACACACACACACACAACACACACACACACACACACAGAGTCACACACACACACACACACACACACACACACACACACACACACAACACACACACACACACACTCTCTCACACTCACTCATTCTCACAGGATTTCATAAAGGAAGACTAAAACTAAAGAAAACAAATTAAAAATAGTTTTAAACAAAAGTTATTGTACTGATTTAGGGAAACCAACAATGTAGATTAAAAAAACAAATAGTAGTCAATAGATAAAAGTACTGTAAAATCAAACCGAAACTAGCATTAATCATGCAGTAGAAGTCTAATAGGAAACCTGGAAAGTGATGACTTCTTCTAGAAGTTGTACAAGTTTATCATAACATTTCACAGGAGTTGGAGCAATAGAAGAAAGAGACTAAAGAGAGCAGAATCACTTTCACAGTGTGAAACACTGTATTTTATTTTTAAGTTCATGTAGATCTATGCATACACGTACAGTATACAACTGAGTTTGTAAACTTGTACACAGGTGTACAGTGTATCACATTACATGAAAAGATGCTAGAATTGAAAAAAAGCACACTACACACACACACACTACACACACACACACACACACACACACACACACACACACACACTGACACTGACACTGCATGCAGGACATACTCAGTCACACACACACACATCACACACACACACACACACACACACACACACACACACACACAACTACAACGCACAATGCACACATGTATGCATACCAAAAAAAAATACTGTAATGTATACTTCTTGTTCAGCTTAAGCTACACTATCACAGTATCACTATCAGTATCAGTAACATTACTAACATTCACTAAACAGCCCCATCTAGAGCTAGTAATATAATAATGAAATCAAAACAGAAGCAGAAGAGGGAACAGACAGAAACGACAATAAATCAATGGGCAGCAAACTGTGTGCCAAAGTAAATTTGCCCAGCCTGTTTTCAATATAATAGGAGTTGTGTTATAGGCTGCTTTTATTTTTATTTTGCATGCTCTTGTAACGTAGAATAAATTTCAAAGGCTGTATTTTGATATTTTTGTTAATGTTTTTCTTTATTGTGATCTTACTTGACTTTGAGGGTTGAGGTTGGTTTTTTTTGTTTTTTTTTAAATTACTAATTGTATTAGGTTAACTGAGGAGAAAAAAGCAATCAAAAGGGTTACCAGGCTTTGCTAATGTTAAATAGAATTTTATAAAATTGTTATAATCAGAAAATTAAGAATCTTCCACTTTCAGTTTCACTGAACTGCTGTCTTTCTCACCAGCTGTCACAGTATCCGCTCTTATTCTAAGTTTTTTTTCAACTGAGAAAACTGAAAAGTAGCTAACTTGAACTTTTTGAAGTATAGACCTGTTTGTTTACAGGTCTAATTGTGGAAGTAAGGATAGCATTTTTAATACTTTAAAAATAGATTAAATAGCAAAACTTATTCATGATTTAAATTTATAACTATATATATAATTTCATATGACTCTTCATTTAGTCAGTAGGATATTCTACACAATCTTCTACAGTTTTCCTTGAGAGAGTCAAGTTGACTCTCAAAAATAAAAACCACAGGAAACTGCTGCTTTTAAAAAGTTATATTATCACCATATTTTCTGATAAGTTGATATCAGCTCACTCCTTCAAATCCTTGTCCAAGCTGTGTTTCTATCCCATATTTGCTAACTGTTAACCAGTTTAAACTAAGACCAGAGTACTTCAGTAAGAAACTAGACTGAGACTGAGGGTAAAGTGTGAAATTCATGATTCTGTGCACACTACTCAGTCTACTGAAAACTGTCATTATGGACCTACAGATCTATATCTTGCACTGTAGATTCACAGCAGGGTAACAATTAAAACTTATGTTTATTATGCATTATTATTTGCCTCACATAATTAATGCATGTCATATTTTCAGAATTGTACATGATTTATTGATAATTAGTAAAATTTTTACTCACCGGTTTTGACCAAGAATTGAAAAATCATATATTTTTTGGCTTTACAAATGGCATTTAATTTACATAATGACGATGATAGCACTACATGATACAGTACTTCTTAATAAAGTATATAATTTGATCAATTTTGTAATCTATCTGACAGTATCAGTAGCACAAAACCCCAGAAATAAATGAAGCACACCAACTTGCACACATGTATTGTAATTTATGCACTATACTGATTTTTTATTTACAGTTACACACACACAACACACACACACACACACACACACACACACACACACACACACACACACACACACACACTTGTCATACAGACACAGGTCTTCACAATATATTGATTTATGAATAATCTTAGATGTTCTGTGTAACTAACTTTAATTTAACTTTTTAAAATTTATTTTTTTTACTAAGGTTGTTATACTGTAATGATAATATATATTTTAATTCTGTAGCCTTCCCGAAACAAATAAACTGCTTGCCTTAAAATTAGCTTTAAAAGGATAGTTTTTGGTTTTTTTTTAGTTCATAAGGTTGAGAGAGAGTTACAGATTAACAGGAGCTTGATATGCAGAAAGGTCTTTGACCGGATGATTTTTCTTTCATTAGTTTTACTCCTATCACCTATGGAATGTTCAGACAGTGGGGTTTTGGCACTAGATCTTAGTGAGCAGGCTGGAAGCTTGGCAGATAGTATAAAAGAAAGAGATTTAAGAGTTGCTGTATAACAGAACGATTCAAAAAGAACATACACAACAAAGATTACAAATGACCACTGAGAAAAAAAACACACCAAAAAACAACAGAAGCAGAACCACAAACAAATGACTTTCTACTGAACAAAACCAGTCTTGAAGCATAAATTTGATTCATCAAGAAACTGGCAGCAAAATTCCATTTTTCATGAAAAAAATCAGGAAAAAAAACATTATCAGGTCTGTGTAGGTCTACCTTATAAATTTGTAAAAAGGTAGGTTTATCGCATTATTGCAGATTGAATTAGTAACTGATTTAGTTTAAATCAACCAGATTTTGTTTACTGCATGTTGGTTTTTGTTATTTTGCTTTTGACAAATTTTTGGTGGTATATTCGATAAACAAAACTAGAAAATTGTAGAACCTATCGATGAGTCTATTGAAGTAAGAGAAATATTTATAAAGAGAAAGATTTTTTAAAAGTCAGGATAGTTAAATTATTTATGTCACTTTAAACATTTTTATAACATAGATCATGTTGTGTGGATGATTATGAAACAAAAACACAGAAGAAAACAAAGATATTTGTGAATGCTTAAGATAAGAATTTAAATTTAAAGAAAATTAAAATTACAAGTATGAAATAAAATAGTTAGTGACCAAGCTGTCTGAGTATTGCAGCATTTTGGAAGTTGCATAAAAAGGCAAATTGTATTTTTGGCCTGAAGATATTTCACATTTTTAATATTCTTACTGTGTTTGCAAGCATGTAGACATGTGTTATACATACATGTGCATGTACATCATTCACAAGCTGTACATGCACATATGCATGCATGCATGTGCATGCATGTATTCACATACACACGTGCACAATTCCCCACACACAACACACACACACACACACACACACACAGCACACCATACACACACACACGGTGCACACACCACACACACACCACACACCCAACACACACACACACCACACACACACACACACCCATACAACCACACACACACAACACACACACACACACACACACACACACACCACACACACACACACACACACACACACACACAAAACCACACATATCCACAAGACAGCACTTGATTGCATTTAAAAACAAACATTACAGTTACACTGTTACAGTTAAGATTCTTACACCAAACAAAAGAAAACAAAACAAGAAAATCTTTCGTTGCTATTGCAGCATTATAACTACTTATACTATACTATGTATTATATTATATCTTGTCATTGCTGTACTTCTTTTTCAGGTAATCAAGACCAAACAGGCATCCAGAACAACAAGCGGCTTTGTCAAGTCTGTTCATTGAAGATCTCACATATTTCTATCAAGAAAAAATTGTGATGATTAACTTTTTTTTTTATTTACGTGTTTTTTGGCAATCATGAGCATGTGTCGGCCATCCACGAAGCGGAAACTGTTCCTGCTGTTTGCGGTGTTCCTGGTGGTGTACTGCGTGGTGTACTTCTCTATGCCCTGCGAGCACAAGTCCAAGTACGTCATGGTCCCCAAAGAGAAAAGCCGCTTCATCTTCGACGGCAACCACCACGCCATCCCCTACGGGGACGACATGGACATCATCTTCGTGGGCGGGATGCCGCGCAGCGGGACGACCCTGATGCGGGTCATGCTGGACGCCCACCCGGACGTGCGGTTGCGGGGAGGAGACGCGGGTCATCCCCAGAATCCTGGGCATGCGGACGCAGTGGGAGAAGTCCAACATGGAGAAGAAGCGGCTGGAGGCGGCGGGCGTGACGTCGGAGGTGTTGGACTCGGCGGTGAGAGCCTTCATCCTGGAGGTGGTGGCCAAACACGGGGAGGCGGCGCCGCGGCTGTGCAACAAGGACCCCTTCACCCTCAAGTCGGCCATCTACCTCTCCCAGCAGTTCCCCTTCTCCAAGTT
Source organism: Stramonita haemastoma (assembly GCA_030674155.1). Classification (NCBI taxonomy): domain Eukaryota; kingdom Metazoa; phylum Mollusca; class Gastropoda; order Neogastropoda; family Muricidae; genus Stramonita; species Stramonita haemastoma. The sequence goes on along the minus strand of CM060342.1, from coordinate 14,041,059 downwards.
CATCCTCATGATCCGCGACGGCCGTGCCGTCGTGCACTCCATCATCACGCGCAAGGTCACCATCTCGGGCTTTGACCTCAAGAGCTACCGCAGCTGCCTGGAGAAGTGGAACATGGCCATGGAGAACATGTATTACCAGTGTCTGAGGGTCGGGCCGCCCGCTGCCTGCCTGTGTATTACGAGCAACTGGCCTTGCACCCGCGAGAGTGGATGATGAAGATTGTGCAGTTTTTGGACCTGCCCTGGAATGAGACGGTGCTGCATCACGAGGACTTTATCGGCAACCAGATCTCATTGTCCAAGTGAGTAGTAATCTGTATAGATAGATCCTTTGTGTAATTTGCTGGTTTGGGTTTTTATCCTAGGTTGGGTTGTTTCAGGTTTTCATTTTATTTCAGTGCTTTTTAAAGTTTAACTTCTTTTGTTAGCTTTTGATTCTTAAAAAATTATTTTTCTGAATTAATTATACATGTAGAAACTTGTCTTTTTACAATAATTGATGAATGAAATCAAAATGCTGAAATTTTATATGTCCTTAATATATAGCGTACTCTGAATATAAATTTATAAATAGTACTAGTTACTGTGGCATATTCTGTTTGCAAGGTACTGTAGTGCAATCTCCAAGCCTTAGTAACTATGAATTATTTCTGCCTCTTACAACCCCCCCCTTCCTGTCTGGACTTTTGTCCCCACTCAGGCAACCAACATACACAAATATATTAAAAACAAAGATTTTTGTTGTTTTTGTCGTTAGACAAATGGTACTTCCACACAGGTGAAGGAACCCACACTCACAGGAAAGGGTCCCTGGCAGAATTCTGCAGGAAAAAGGCCACTCACTGGGTCATAAGGAAGCCTGTAGATCTATAGACAGATGGAGGAGAAACCACCTACAGACAACAAGGGAAAAAAATCAAAAAGTTCTTACAAGTAGAATTCTTGATGGTAACAGTTTACACCAGGGGCAATAGCCTGAATTTTATGCTGAGAAAAAAGTTCAATTTATCAGCTGTACTATAAAGTGGTATGTATATATATCATAGATACATACATCATGTACACTGCAATACATTATTCAAAAGTTCTTTTAAAAAGTATGTGTTGTCTTCCATTAACTTTCCCATTCAGTGATTCATCTTTGAACTTGAAGTGGTTCCAATTTGTAGCACTTGGTAATGACGATTACAGTTTATAAACTTTGCCCAAAACATTGAATGGATTTCTTAAAAATCCGATCGAACTTAAACATGTATGTAGGACATCCATCTCTTGTGTTTGGCTTTGTTATATGATAGCAATGAAGTGATGACTTTAGGTTATTTTGGGTGAAACACTGATTTACTTTAACCGTAGAATAAATAAAAGATATAAAAGAATAAATAAAATAAATAGATCATGTGAATTTCTCTGTGACCACGACTGTATGCTGTTGGTTAATCCCCAGAACGGAGAAATCCACAGACCAGGTGATCAAGCCGGTCAACATCGAGGCCCTGTCCAAGTGGGTGGGCAACATCCCCGACGATGTCATCAGGGACATGCACCACATCGCCCCCATGCTCATGACCCTGGGCTACGACCCCCACTCCAACCCCCCAAACTACGGCAAGCCAGACCCCCAGGTGGCCGACAACACTTTACACATCAAGGCAAACGCCGATTTCTGGAAGCAGAAAGAGCGAGACATTTTTGACCAGCTGGACAATCGGCTGTCCCCGTCAAAGCGGAATCAGGGTGCGGTGTACGATTCTCAGAAGAGACACGAGTCGGGATGGGAGGGCAGTAAGAAAAGCGGCGCCAATGATACGTTACACCGTAGATGATTGGTGCCTCGTCAGGTTGGTTTACTCGTTTAGGTCGTGTCACTCCAGAGGTCAGAATTTCCAAAATCCCTTGTGTCTTACTCATACTCACTGGACTGCCATTTGTAAGTGTGTACGTGTGTGTGTGTGTGCGCGTGCATGCGTGCGTGTATACATGTATACATGTGTGTGTGTGTGTACATGTGTGAATACATTATGTGGTGCGTGTGTGTATGACACAGTGTGCGTGTGTTAAATATTGTGCCTGATCCGGATTTGTGACTGACATGTTTTTGTTCAGGAGAGAATTCAGACAAAGAGGGGATACAGTACACTACAGTTCAGCAAGTGTGTGTGGATGACATGTTAAATCAATAAATGGTGCAAATCGACTGATGGATTAGATACTGAACACTTAATATGGAAAGTCAAACTTATTTATTTTGTGTGGGAATGTCGGTTGATCCAAAGGGAACAAGTCTTCACGTGTCTTTGTGTTTTGATCCACATCTTCTCTGTGTGAGAGAAATTCGTTGAATGGATTATTGGCTGTCTTGCTTACCTCCACCCCGCAACTTCTTATTTTTTGCTCAGATACATACATGTGCATTGATTAATTAATTTTACATGGGAATGTTTGGAAATTCATGGATTGGAAAATGAACTTGTCATAATTTTTCGTTAAGGGTTTGTTTTTAATGAGGATTTTTGTTAAATGGAATTGTGAGACAGAGTGTAATCTCTTTTAGTTCACAGAAACAGCATACATAGCAGCAGTTAGTCATTTCAATTGGAATAGTGAAAGAGGTTGAATTACAAACTATCAGGATCACAGAAATTGCATGTGCATTTGTGCATTCCTCCTGCTGTTGTGTTATGAAAAGAAACCTTTGAAAATTGAACTACCGTGGAATTTTTATTAACTAGAATTGCTTGATGTATACTTTTAAATATCTCTGATAAAGTTCAAAATACCATCCTTTTTGTTGTTGTTGTTGCACTAGCAGTAAATTAAAAAAGAAACTGTACCCATTCTTACTCTTTTGTCTTTTGAAAAGCTGGTTTTACTTTGTATAGTATCCCAAAACAAACAAAAGCTACACAAAAACCCAACAACAATCCTAAAAGCAACAAAACTGGTTTTTGCAAAGATCATTGATTGTTTATAAATTTAAATGCAGTTTTAGTTTTGATTACTCAGTTGATCACAATGGCCAGTATCTGATAGTATGATAACTGTCAGGGCTATGACTTGAATATATGATTTTTCCTTTTTTTCAATCTAAACCACAAGCAGTTCATTCTTGTTCACTATTGAATGTGGGGTCACATCCATAGCTTTTGAAGTGTTGATGTACTATTGCTCTTTGTAATCTAACATCAGTGATAATAATTGTAATAATAATCATAACAACAATAACAACAAGTACATAGTAATAATGGTAATGAAAATGATTATGATAAAGTTAAGTTTATCTGTCATTAAATAATTCGATAAAGTCTAGAGTAGTCTGAAGGGTTCACTGTGGCCATTCTCATCAGCTGTGTCATCTCTTTGCAGTCTTTGTTTTTTCTACACACACACACACCACACACACACACACACACACACACACACACACACACACACACACACACACACACACACACACACATTGACAATGATTATTGATTTGAAAATCCTCTTCAAGAGGCATACACTAAGTATTCGTTAGTGCAAGTTATTCTAAAGGTCACACCAAGAAAATTATCTGTACTTAAAAACTTGAAAGTTAAGAAAAATGCTATATAAACACACCAACACAACAAACAAAAAATGATTTGAATTTTGTATAAGATTTGAATATACTTATACAGCAATCAACAATTCAACCAAGAAACAAAGAGTAGCTGTAATCTTGTATGATCCTATTATCATGAGGTCATGGTAATGTAACCTTACATCATACAAGACTGAAAGATTCATGACCAAGGTGTTATCAGCACAGGTCAAACAATATCCACAAACTTATTCAGTGGGAATAGTATAATTTTTTCAAGTAATATCAATACATTTGATTAATCAAACCAACCACCAACCAACAAACAATAATTTTAAACATATGTGACCTGGATGGTCACATTTGATTAGAACTATTACTGTGAGGTCCAGCAATGTACCCATGGATACATATGATAATGATGATAATATGGAATTTTTAAAGCCCTGAATCTTGTAAAGCAAACAAATCAAAGCACTTGCATTAAAATCATTCACACGCATGCGAACGATTGAAGGATAACGAAGTAAAATCAACGGAGATCACACAATATTCACAAACTTATTCATTGTTCTGGGATTGTTTTATTTAATTTTTTGTTTTGTTATGTGATACTTCAGTATATGAACAGATTTTGTTTTGCCAAAAATGTCATTGAGATAAGGTGAACAAATGCAGCCAGTATTGCGGGCGAAGAGTATCGCTATCAGTTTTAGAATGAGTGGTCATTTGTCTTTTCTTTTCAGTTTTTTTTCTTCCATTTTTTTGTCATTCTTATGGCCACAACAATAAATCAGCATTAAATGGGTGTTTCCAAACTATTATTTGCTAAATTTATTTCCATTTCATTATTTCAGCTTGCCTTTTGTTTTGATTTTGAAACATCCCAGGGCACGCTTAAATGTCTTTAGTGAAAATGAGCCGTGTGGGTGGGTAGAAATGCTATGATTGAGTAAGAATTTTTTTTTGTTTTTTAATTGTAGGAAGTATTTATTGATGTTTTAAGCTAGTCAGTTCATAACTTAATAATCCAATGTATGAAGTCATGTGTGTAGTTTCTTTGTTTGCTTTTAATTTTACTCTTAAATTTGTTATTCTGACTACATGTATGTAAATCCATTCCTGATATGTGTACCTGTCTTGATTTGTCATCATTTTAAAAAAATTGTTACTCTATTGCATTATATATTTTTTTTCTCTTTCTCAGTAGTTTCGTCAGAATTTTTGTAATCAAAATGGTGTAACTTTGCTCTCTCTCTCTATGAAATTCAGTTCGTACATTTTCCACGTACCTTCTTTCTCAGTATTTTTTCCCAGTCTGTGATCCATTTCTCTTCTCCATCCCCTTCTTCTCCACATTGATTTTTTATCCATGTTGACTTGCAGTACTTACATACTAAACAAGCTTGCCATCGATTTTTTTCTCTCTACTAAATAAAAATAGTCACATCCTTCAAATAATTCATTGTGGCTAATGCATCCTGAACAAAACTTGTTTCCATGTGTTTGCTGCTTATTCACGCAAACTGGTTTTCTATCTTGTTGATAATGCACTATTCTATAGACAGAACAGTAGAGAGGACAGTACTCATGTAAGCTTACTATCAATACTGACTTTACCAACTAATGAAACTTGTAAAAGTTGTATAAGCAGACATCAGAGAACTTTTAGGACAGTGAAAAAGCCCAAAGATTTCTTTGTGTTATATTGCTGTAATTGTCGTAGAATAAGGAAGACTAATCTTGAGGGGACAGGAGTGTTTGACTCTGGAAAAAAAGGCAGGAGAATGTCCAGACCAAGACGGCAGACAATAGACAAGAAGGAGGTGACAGGAAGAAAAGGAACAAGACAGAAAGAAGGAGAGTGATAGAAAAGAGGAAGTTTCTAGCACAGAATTTCCAGAAGGCGGGGATGTTATTTATACTGACAGGCCCCCACCACCCCATGGGGGACATGAGTTCTCGGGATGGTACCCTGTGTAGTTGTGATAAGTTTCCTCACCAGGTTGTGATTCGCATTGAAAATGACCCCCCACCCCCTCCCACCCCTCGCCTCTTTTCCTTTCCTCTTTTCCTTTCCTAACCAAACTGTCAACCAGTACAGTAGAAGAGTGTTCAACACAAGTAGTACACTCCTGGGTAACTGTTGCTTGCGATTATCGCTTGTTATCAGAGCGTTTCCCTTCCAGCGTGCAAGTGGCAGCTCTCAAACAGAGAGAAATGAAGCGCTTCAAAACTGAAGTATTCTGAAGTGTCTTGCCTGTATCTCTTCACCACTCCCCCCCCCCCCCCCCCTCCTCACCTCCCCCAGTCTCTTATGCTCTTTGTCTATAGATTTATTTCATGCCCTTTTTCTTTTGTCCCATGTTTAAAAAACAAAACAAAACAAAAACTGCAGTAAAAACTTCTCAGTAATCAAAAATCACTTCTTTTTTGGGTATCAAAGCATGTTGAGTTATATCTTCGTCCCCCCCCCCCCTCTCTTTCCCTCCAGCCCCATCCCTGAAAATCTTACTGTGAGTTGGGTTGTTTTTGTTTTTTTTGGGGGGAGGGTTCTTTTCTGTGTGAACAGGTGGGGAAGGGGGTTATTGAGGTTGCTTTTTCTTGAGATCGGTCATCTGATGTGTCAACAATTATTTTGAATGTTTCACAATATCTATGTTTAGCTAACATCTTTGCAGAGTATTATTAATCTCTGTGTGTGTGTGTGTGTGTGTGTGTGTGTGTGTGTGTGTGTGAGTGTGTGTGTGTGTGATGTGTGTGTTTGTGTGTGTGTGTGTGTGTGTGTGTGTGTGTTGTGTGTGTGTTTGTGTGTGTGTGTGTGTGTGTGTGTGTGTTGTGGTTTGGTTGGTTGGTTGTTGCATCGTGCGTGCCCATTGTATGTATATTATTGTAAACTGATAAAGACGTGAGCAAATATTCTTCCAAAGGATTTATGCAGTAGTTGTTCAGTTAATAAAACATTGAAATATTAACTGCTTGGGTTTCATGACTTGGCTGGATAAAACAAAAAAGGAAAAGATATCAACTGCTTGGTTTTCATAAATTGGCTGCATTACAAAAAAAAAAAAAAGAAATCAACTGCTTGGTTTCATGAATTGGCTGGATTTTAAAAAGTGGAAAAGATATGAACTGCTTGGTTTTCATAAATTGGCTGGTTTAAAAAAAATATTAAAAAAAATAAAGATAGAAAATCTTTGTTACAGCAACTGATAACAACTTTTATTAAGTGAAAGGTCTATGAATGTCTTGACATATATATACGTATACATGTATACACAGGTTGGTTGAGATTGTGAACTGCTAAAATGCTATGTTAACAAAATTCACCTCCTGGCTTCTTCTTGCTTTACGCTTCTATAGAAGCACCATTGTCACAAAATGTCATGAAAATATTATTTTTAAAAACACCACATTATGCTGACTAGTTCTAAAAAAAAAAAAAAGAGCATGGAAAAAAAGGACAAAGGCATTGACTAAAACGATGTAAAAAAAGAAAAAAGAAAAAAAAAAGAGGGAAAAGGAATTTTTTTTAAAAGCCTTCTTTCTTTATTTCATACAGCGAATTTATGCTAAACTTTTGTGCATGCATGATGTCTTACAAGCCAAAGGAATACGTATAACTTAACATAGGTGTGTGCATGTGCGTTCAAGTCTTCATGGTTGTGCATTTTGTAAGCTGCACTAACAGGATGCAAGAATCATAAGAATGTTTTACGTGCATTGTTACAGGTCAATGTGCTTAATGTGACAGACAACACTTAACCTGAAAAAAATTATGAGACATAAAATGAAAACAAGCAACACCCCCCACCCCCTCCCCGCCCTTTTCATAGAATATATGTAAGTTTGTTGGGTTTTTTTTGAAAGACGTATTATGTGTGTATGAATATATTCTATATAAAAACACAAGCATGAACACCACCAGTATTTAATCATACTATTCTCTTCTGACTTTAGTACTTGCATGCAAGCAGGTATAACTTTTTACTCTTTTTGTTTTGGATTTGTTTTTGGGAAAAGCTCGTTCTTTCTTATCAGTGGGATGGTTATTGATTTTTAGATTTGTCTGATGCCCTGCTGTAAGTTAAAGATTAGAAGCATCACATGCAGTCCATCCCCTCCACACATGCATAGGCACACACACACCCATGAGCTCACACACATGCACAGACACACACACACACACACACACACACACACATAACACACACACACACACATCCACACACACACACACACACACACACCACATGAGCTCACACACACGCACACACACACACACACACACCCATGAGCTACACACACCACACACACACACACTCACACACACACACACCACATCACACATGACACACACAACACACACCACACACACACATGCATGCATGCACACAGACGCATGCAGCACCACACACATACAATACACATGTCGTTGCATGTGTGTATTTCCCTCAACCCAGTTATCAAAAGCAGTTCCCCCCTCCCCTTCCTCTCTGTCTTTCCCTTTTTCCCATCATGTGTGTTTATCTTGCCTTAAAGAAGTGTGCATGCACACATACAGCAAACACACACACACACCGCATGCACGCACACGCATTGTGGGCCACACACACACACACAGACACATAGTCACATGCATACACAGGCACACACATGTTGTAGTCACATTTGGTGCATTCCATCCACTTTCACTTTTCTCTCATTCTCTCTCTCTCCTTTACTCCCCTTTTTCCCCATGTGTCTCTCTCTCCCTAAAGAAGTATCAACACACACACACACACACACACACACACACACACACACACACACACACACACACACACACACACACACACACACAACACACACACACACACACACACACACACACACACACACACACACACACACACACACACACACACATGTAACTGAACACAAGACTTGCAGAGCTCTGTGGGTATTGATCGAAATCGTCACAAGAGTGTCTCTCTTTCTCCCCCCTCCCCCCTTCCCCTGTAGACCTACTGCCCTTTTCACTAGGAGTAGGAACCATTTGTCCAACATACGATGCAAATCGTCTTGTACTTTGGCTTTTTTCCCCCTCTGCAACAGTTTTGTGAGTGCTGTTTCCCTGTGCTTGTGCGCACAGCTTATGAATTATTTCCCAAACGTGATTTCGATTTCCCTGCCCTGCCCTACCCTGCCATAGAAGAGAAATATTGCAGTTAGGGCTTTTTTTATTTTATATTTGAGGTTATATATATATTTTTAATCTGTTTTTAATCTTTTTATTCATTTTTTTGTTTTGTGTGTTTTTAGTTTCATGAAAGTAGGATTCAAGGTAGCAGTGCAGCGATAGTGGTAGTAGTATATTGTCATTACTGTTATTGTTATCATCATCATCATTGCTTTTACCAATTATAAACATGCTTAGCAGTATTATTAATAAATAGTCTTCTGTTTGTTTTTCCAAATGTCTTCTTTAGTATATTTTATCATCTTCATCATCAACACTATCGATCGTTGTCATCAACAGTGATGTAATCTTCATGTATATTTGTTAAAAATTTTGCTTTTTCATTCTTTGTTTTTGCCTGTTTGAAATAAAACCTGTTTGAATAACACTTACTAAGATACATGTGCTCAGCAATGACCATAATACTTACTCTAAATCCACTGACTGTGTCTGGTGTTATCTTTATTTATCATGCCGAGTTATATCAGTGCTCATTAAATGTTTCATCATGTCATATTGCATCATATTGTTTCATACTGCAAACTTGAATGAATATTTTTTATATAGTGTGTCATATTTTTGCAGACATGTTAGGAGTAGGAAGCGTGTACTTGTTTACTCGAATGCAGGAATAGGTCAGGTTTGGGTACACCCAGTGTCGAGTTATCTTTTTTTTTTTTTTAATATGATTTTATTGTGTGTGTGTGTGTGTGTGTGGTGTGGAGAGAGGAGAGAGAGAGAGAGAGAGAGAGAGAGAGAGAGAGAGGGGAAGTGAATATATATATTTTTTGGTGTTTTTAATCCACTTACAGTTCAAGTAATTTTTTTCCCCGGCAAACTTGTTACACAGTTTGTATGTGCACATGATCTAGATTATTTTCTTGAAGATAGTTTGAAAACATATCCGTGTAGAACAGTATTTTTTATGACAGATTTTTGTTTGGTTGTGTTCATTCAGGTTCATTAGTTTTGTTCTGGAATAAAAACCAAACACATTTGAACACAAACACACACACATAGTGACACACACACACAGTGACACACACACACACACACACACACACACACACACACACACACACACACACACACACACACACACACACAGACACACACACACACACAGTGCACGCACACACACACACCACGCACGCACCGCACACACACACACACACACACACACACACACACACACTCACTATAGACGCACAATCAAGAACAAAACCAGTTTTGTGATGACATTTTGAGTGATGATTGATTACGATTGCCAGTGATGATTGTTTTTGGTGCTAAACATTTCTGGTGAGTTTTCAGATGGTTCAGTGTTCAATCACTTACTCATACTTGTCATTGAATTGATTGTCGAATTTGATGAGTCTTTTAAATGATGGATTTTTGTGTGTGTGCGGGGAAGTATATTTTAACTTTTGATGAAATTTGATTTTTTAATGAAATGTGAAAACATGATGGAACATTTTTGTTAAGAGAAAACATTGAATATGTGTAAATGAAGATTTTGTTAGAAAAAGATCAGAGTGAATGAATACATTTTTGTGAAGTGAAAACGTTGGATATGTTTAAACAGAGATTTTATGTGAAAAAGATCAGAAGATGTTTTGCTATTTTTAAAAAGAAGCAGGACTTTGATGGGTGTTTGTGTCAAAGCCAAAGTCAAATTTTTATTTCCAGATTGTACATTGAATAAGCAGTGTATTTGCTTTTTTTTTCTCCATCAAGCCAAGGAACAAAACATAACTTTGTGTGAAGAAAGCTGTTCGGTATCTGCCTTACTTTTCATCAACACGTGCAGTTCTGCTTTTCCCACACGTTTATCCTGAGCTCTCCACACTCACTGTCACACAAAGCCAGGATCAATCACTCACAGTGTGGCTGGCATTCCTAGAGCAATCCACTGAAGTGTTGGTGCTGAGTCACCGTGAGGTCAGATGATGCCTGCTGCAGGGTACTGATTAATTAATTAACCCGATACTTGATCTACAGCTAAGTCACTGCTGTGCTGAGCCAATACAAGCAGCTGAAGTGAAATATACACCCTCTTAGTTGGCCAAGGCCACATCAGCTGTGTCAGTTATGATGTAACTGTTCTAAGCTATTCAAGCTATATCAAGGCCTACACTGAAATGTTATTACATTGTAAAATGTTATGTTGAGATTGTCTGCAGCCAGCCATGATAAGCTAGCTCTCTGTACAACCTGTACTCTTAGGTTGTCAGATCAGGTCAGTACAACCTGTACTCTAAGGTCAGATCATGGCTACCTATGTGGCAAAGGCACTTCAAAAAAGTCATACACGCAAACTTTTCTTATCCAGTGTGTTCTCACAGTGAAGTCCAGGTATGATGAGTGAGACAGTGTGTATGGTATACATATTATGTACTATTTGACATCCAGGGTGTTAAGCTGGGGAACGCCCAACACAATCATCATTTAATTAGTGAATGGAGACCATCAAGCACAGCCACTCCAGTCCCAGTCTCTCATGAACTGAATCAGAATCAGTGGAAACAAACTGACCACAGACCTGTGCAGAAGTGGAGGAAAAGTCTGACCCCACTGAACTCTCTGCACTGTGATTGAACCAGGCCGTGAAGAAAGTTGCTAGCTGAAACTGAGACATTAACTTGTCCCTTTTTTAAAGTATGCTGGTGTTAGTAGTGAGGATGCAGAGGATTAATGGTAGCGATAATGTGAATTGTATAGATGAGATCAATATGTTAGGTTGAAACGAGGGAAACAAGGCTGTACTTAGAGACTTTTGTTATACTGGTGTCAACCAGGTCTGAGAGATTCCCATACTTGCGTGATGGTTAGGTATTTTGAACAGTACTCTGAAATTAATTGGGTTTTGTTGGGGGAGGGGGGTTATGAGTTGACAGTGCTGGACTGTTTGGGTGCAACTAACACAAAGCTGACAAGTTTATGTCTTAGACAAATTCAACCAGCAGCCCTGTGATTCCCAGTTCAGTGCAGTAACCACTGAACTGAGATCTAACAGGTTGAAAAAATGTGAGATGATTGATTGGATGAACTTTGACTTTTAAAAGATGGATGTCTGTGGCTAATGTTTTTCGACAAGGCAAAATGTGAAAATGAATATTGACTGAATTGTTTCACAGTTGACAAAGTCTCTCCATGTGAAAGCTGTTGTTATTGATTAGAAGCATGGGCTACGCAAGCATGAGTTGGTGGGAGTTTTTGTTTTGTTTTCTTTTTTTTTAAGATGACTTTGACAATGTTTAACTTGTATGAGTGCTAGGTAACCAAGGAAAATGTTTTACTACATTTGCAGTGTAAAGTTGTTTATGAATAGCGTTTGCAGTGAGTGAGCATAACTAAGTCAAACATATTGGTTTTGTTTTTATTAATGTATAACTCTGTGGCAGAAACAAAAACTCAGCAGATGGTGCGTTATCAATTGTAATGATTAATTGATTAACATGATTAAGTGGCCATGCTGTGAATAAACCTACATAGAATGTTATGTACCCAGAAAATGTGCGTTGTTGATGCGTGAATGCCTGCCTGACTGCAGGACTGACAAGACTGCCAGGAGCAAGACCGTGTGCCCCTTGCTTTTGGTGTGGCTACTTTTTCCCTTGTCAAAGGACTAACAGGATCCCTGTATCCTAACATAAATTACTATTCGTAGTTATGAAAAATACAGGAAGAAAGAAAACTGGATTACATATCTTGGCTAGAGAAAGTGTCATTTTTCCAGATTTTCTCTGTGATTTGAACAGGCGGAAGAAAGGCATAATTCTGAAGAAAACCAAACCAGATTTTGTCAGTTTAACAGGAATCAAATTTGGTATTGTGATTATTGAATCAAATAGTTGTTCAGATAAAGACGTTAATCTCAAATTCATGTCTTCTCTGTAAATCAAATTGTTTTGAAGAGGAACTATTTTCCAAGAGAGCAATTGTGATTAAATTTTTTTTTTTTTTTTTTTTTTTGCTAAACAAAGTCATGTTTTTGAAATTCGCTCCATTGTTTTTAGCAGGTTTTAAAAAGGTTCACATTCTTCAATCCATTAATTTGTATGCATTGTTAAAATGTTTTGTTATGTCTGGAAAGTAAAGTGTGTGTTTCACAAGTATTTGAACTTGAAGTGCGCAGAAAATGAATGTTCTTCAGAGTTTTTCTGTGTGGGTGTTACATGATTTCATTGTTTGTGTTGTGTGTGTGTGTGTGTGTTGTGGTGTGTTTTGATTCAGTGCATTACTTTGATAATTCCACATGCCAAATCTGAATTGTCATTCTACGGTTCAGTTCCATGATCCTTAAGTTCTTGATTATCATTGCTTTCTATTCTTGTTTTCTTGTGGTGATTGTGTGCTCGCTCATTTGTTATCTTTTTGTTAGTTTATTTTAGTTCAGTCATAATTGTGGATATATTTTATTTTTAACAAAACTTTCGGGGAGGGGGGGTGGGGGGTGGGGGGTATTTGTCTTTCTAATGTGGTTATCTTTTTTTAATGTTGGAATTTTTGCAGCTTTCTTTTATATCCATCTTTTTTAATTTGCTTTTATCACAACTAAACCACTGTCGTTTATAGCTGTCAGTTCTTTGCACAAATGACTGCTAGGCTATATTAAAGTAAAGCGAAATTGTGATAATTTTTTTTTTTTGAAAGTTACAAATATTTGGGGAAAATAGGGCGTTTAAAATTACATATTGTAAGACTTCTTTTATACCGATATATGCATGTGTAAACTTGCATGTTCACATAGAGTAAGTTCTAATGTGTAGTACTGTGGGATTAAAGGCTCCTCCTGTTTTTCTAATGATATGATAGGTGCTGTTGTGTTTGTTGATACATAGGGAAATTGGTTTTTCATGGCACCCTCATGTTCTCTGGTTGTCTTTTTTTTTCTTGTTTTATGATACTTGGATATTTTGTTAATTATTTTGTGTTTGTTCCTGCAGTGCCCATTGACCTAACTTTTCTTCAAAAGTTTCCTTGGAACTGCAAAAGACAGTTTGACAATATACAAAACCGCATGCACTCGGGGACTGGATGTAAAAAAAAAAGCATGCACATGCTAATTATTTCATTATCCTTGAAATAAAAAAATAAATGACTGCCTTAATGATGAGATAATAGTCTTTTAAAAAATAGAACCACGCTTGTAGAGAGGTTGTGAATTTAATGCACAGTTCATGTGTGTTAAGAGAGGCAGAAAGTATGTGTGTTTAAAAGAACATAGATATATGCAGTTGAAGCAAGTTGCCTGGAACTGTTGAAGTTAGGTAAACATTTACTAAGGTTGATAGTCTTAATGTCATGACTGTGGTATGTTTTTTACTTCAACGTTTTGTTTTTACTTTGTTTATTTCATTTCTTCATTTTTTGGGGTGCTTTTTGTTATTTGTTCATGTTGTTTCACTGGAGCATCATCTCTTTGTGTCTTTTTTCTGTTTTCGTTTTTTCCCACTTTTTCTCAGAAAATACCATATATCCAATTTTTGTTTGCTGTGTTTATTCTCTTTGAAATGAAATATCTGAGTTTTTAAAAAAAAAAGTTGTATGATTGAAATTATTGACAGTAAAGTTGGTCATGATTGTTAAAAGTGAGAGAGAAAAAGTGTTTTTTGTGTGTGTCCATTGTGTGTGAGTGTGTACACAACATGGATCAGTTTTTAGAGGTAAGCCATTGACCTAGAGAGCGAGAGATTGCATTGCTGGTTCCGTTCATATCTGCCCCCCCTCCCCCCATACACTATAATTTGTAGAGGACGAGATTGCCAAGTGGTCAGAGCTCTCGCTTTCCCCAAGTCAAGTTAAGCAGCGTCGAGCGTGGTTACCAGTTGGATAGGTGACCCTTTGCACGCCTTGGCTTCAGTACAGTTCACCCAGCTGTCAATGGGTACCTGCCCTCTTTAGGGTCAGGGAAGTTAAAGCAGCGAGGGAGGGGAGATGGGCGCCACCCTCAATATGCTGGCCCCTAGAGAAGCTGAGGTCTCTGATGCCTCGCTCCCCTACGACCGTCTAGGTTATGGGACACCTTGACCTTTTACGCTAGAATTTGTGTGGTGGTTTTAGGGTGGTCTTTCATATCAGACCTATCCCCCCGTGGGGATGTGGGGGCCTGTCAGAATCAATAGCAACCCCACATACTGGAAATTTTGTGCTAGGAAATCCCTTTTTTTTTCTATCCTTCTCTTTGTTTCTGCCTTAGTCATTTTCTTCCCGTCACCTTGTCAATTTTCAGCCTTCTCGGTACATTCTCCTGCCTTTTCCCAGAAAGACTTAAAAGATAACAATCGCCCCCCCCCCCCCCAATAACACCCCCCCCCCATAACCCCCCCCCAATAACCGAAGTCCGGGTGTGGTCGGCCTGACTAGTCAGCTCAACGCATTTTCGCTCATATAACAGACAATGAGATCTAGTTGCTGCCCCAGCGTTCGAAGATGATGAATGCAGCATATATTTAGTGCATGTAAAATAACTATTGTTTTGAAAAGTTGTCCCTGGCAAAATTTTGTTGAAGAAAGCCGTTCTCGTAAATATAGAAACAAGATACTCCCACAGATGTAGAAAATTGAGAAAAGGAAGGAAGAAGAAGAAAAGGGTGGTGACGTTCTTGTGGCCATAACTTTATGGAGAGAGCAGCTCGAGTTTTATGCTTAAAAATTTGCTCTGTGTGTGTGTGGTGTGTGTGTGTGTGTGTGTGTGTGTGTGTGTTGTGTGTACCCATGCATATCGGTAGCAGCTTGATTGCCTCTATTTCCATTCTGTGTGTGCATATACATGCATGCATGATTCAAAATAGGCCTGTAGTTCTACTCCCCCCCCCCCCCCCCCCCCCCCGCTCTCTCTCTCTCTCTACACACACACACACACACACATCACACCACACGACCGATCCCATATCCCACAGCATTGTTCTACCACAACAACAACAACAAGCTAAAACATCGGTAAACAAATAATACTTCTCTACATGGAAACCGAACACCCACCCAACCTGACAATTACCGGCTGCAAAACCACAAAGAGCCTAGATAGACTATAATTATCGACCCAGCGAGGTGTGTACTACCATTCACATAATAGACTATAGATGAAACGAGGACTTGCAGAATATGGTGAACTACTTGCTTCATTGAATCCTAGCTATTATGAGATAGGAGCTGCAACTAATGGTAGGTATTGGCTCGTTGAGTCCTAGTATTATGGGACAGAGTCTGCTGGAAATGATAAGTATACGGTGCATTGATTCCCTCATATCACAAGACAGGATTAGCAGATGATTGTCGAAAGGCTGCTTCGTCAGTCTTAGGACGTAGCAGTCGGAAAACCACAAAATGACGTCTTTAGTTTTAGTTTACGTCATGTATGACACAAACGGCAAACTACGTGGTTTTTTCTTCTTCTTTTTTTCAAAGCTGACGGGGTTGAGTGTTTCTGTGTTCAGCTGCCCAGCTGTTGGTTCAAATCTCGGCTGTGTTTAGTGGGGGGGGTGGGGGGTGGACAAGAGAAACACAAACATCGGCACACGGCAGAAGCGGCAGTAAAATATTTGTATTTGAAGAGAAGCGTTAGGATGTAATACAAAAAGAAGCTCTGTGTACTTTAATATTGATAAAGATGATAAAGATAATAAAATGATTAATAATGATAATAGTAATAATTTTTTTTTTTAAAAGGACAAGCGTTTTAACTTGTTTGCTTTATAGGATTCAGCGCTGTATGAATTCATATGACATTATTCTTATTCTTATTATTAAGTCACATGAATTCATCATATAGCGCTGAATCCAATAAAGCAAACAAATTAAAACGCTCGTCTTTTCTTTTCTTTTTTTTTTTTTTGGTCTTCTATTGGTGCTGCTATTATCATTATTACTGTCATCATCATAGTTATTTTATCGAGAAAAGATGTATGTAAGCGTGGTGAGAGAGAGAGAGGGGGGGGGGGGGGGGGGGGGGGGGGGGGGGGGGGGGGGGGGGGGGGGGGGGAGAGAGAGGAGAGAGAGACATTCTGTCTCTCTTCCTTTTAATAATTCTTTTGTCTGGCTATAATTCAGAGTGACAGTTTGTCTCTTGCTCGTTCCTTCGTTGTGAAAAGTGTCTTTCAGTGCTGTCATTGTTAAACTGTGAAATGAAGAAAAATATGTCCGTTGTTGTGTTAGTGTGAAGAATGTCTTTCTGTGGGTGTTAATGTAATTACCTGTCTGACCTGCCAGTGTTAACGTTAAAATTACGGTCGTTTTGTTTTGTTTTTTGTTGGTGTTTTTGGTTGGTGTTTTTTTTTTTTTAGCCACTTTTGATGTGAGATTCTTTTGTTTTTTGTCATGTTTTTGTTGTTGTTGTTGTTTGGTTTTGTTGTTGTTCCTCGGCTAGAGCTTCCAAGTTTACCAATGGTGACAATTGCAGACAGGAAAAAGAAAAAAAAATGGGTAGGCGCTGCACTTGTGGCCACGCGCTCTCCCCGGGGAGAGCAGCCCGAATTTCACGCAGGAAATGTGCTGTGACATAAAGTGGTACAAAATACAAAAGCAAAAATTTTGGGCATGCGAGCGTTTGTCCATCATCATTAGGGTAGCCCATTTCTATTTCCGAGACGATGTCTACACACGAGAGCATTGTGCGTGTCTATAAATTTTGTGATCCGTTCCTACAGGCACACAATGGCCTACGCCTGAAAAGTGGAAGGGGTTTTTAACGTGTGCGCAAACTGTTCTGTGTGCGTTCGCACAGATGGCATCAGTTTATAGTCTCATCCGAAAGGTTTTCGAGGCAGTGGAGTCAGCATTGATGTAAGTCCAGGGAAAAAATCTGCTAGAACGGGCATCTCTGTGGTGGCTCGTACCTGTGTCGTCAGATTGCGAATTCAATAAAACCACTAGATCTAGGCTATCTCGCCGCTTGTAATATTCAATGGTTATCTTTCTGTCCTTGATCTATCAGTTTAAATGTAGAATGATTATGTTTCTGCCCTTCTAGATCTATCAGTTTAAATGTAGAATGATTATGATTCTGTTCGCCTAGATCTACCGGTGTAAATGTAAAATGATTGTTTCTGTCTGACTAGATCTATCAGTGTATATGTAAAACGATTGTGTTTCTGTCTGTCTAGATCTACCGGTGTAGATGTAAAATGATTGGTCCTGTCTAGATCTATCAGTGTAGATGTAAAAACGATTGTGTTTCTGGCCGTCTAGATCTACCGGTGTAAATGTAAAATGATTATGTTTCTGTCTGTCTAGATCTACCGGTATAAATGTAAAATGATTATGTTTCTGTCTGTCTAGATCTATCGCGTAATTGTAAAATGATTATGTTTCTAATTCTGTCCGACTAGATCTATCAGTGTAAACGGTAAATGATTATGGTTCTGTTCGTCTAGATCTTACGGGTGTAAATGTAAATGTTTTTCTGTCCGTCTAGATCTATCAGTGTAAATGTAAATGATTGTGTTTCTGTCCGTCTAGATCTATCAATGTGAAACGATTATGTTTCTGTTCGTCTAGATCTACTGGTGTAAATGTAAAATGGTTATGGTTCTGTCTGTTTAGATCTACCGGTGTAAATGTAAAATAATTATCTGTCTGTCCATCTAGATCTTGTAGTGTAAATCTAAATTGACTATGTTTCTGTCTGTCTATATCTGTCGGTGTAAATGTAAAAGGATTATGTTTTTGTCCCTGTAGATCTACCTGTGTAAATGTAAAATTAGTCCGTCTAGATCTATCAGTATAAATGTAAAATGATTATGTTTCTGTCTGTCTAGATCTATCAGTATAAATGTAAAATGATTTGTGTTTTGGTCCCTCTAGATCTACCGGTGTAAATTTTTTTTCAACCAGTGTAAATGTAAAATGGTTATCTTTCTGCCAGTGTAAATGTAAAATGGTTATCTTTCTGCCAGTGTAAATGTAAAATAATTATCTTTCTGTCCTTCTACCTGTGTAAATGTAAAATGGTTATCTTTTTGTCCTTCTAACAATGTTAATGCAAATGAGTTCATTTCTGTTCCTCTGCCAGTGCTAAAATGATCGCCCTTTCCAGTCTTCTGCTACCAGCGTTAATCAAAACGATTTCTCTCTCTCCCTCTACAGAGTGGATGCAAACTAGATCTCTAGGCGCACGTTCTTCTGTCAGCGTTAGTGTAATGTGACCACTCTTTTCTGTCCTTGTACCAGTGTTAAGTGACAAGCGATTCCCTTCAGGGGCTCTGTGAAGGATTAGGGTAGCGCAGAACCTCATCAACGATGCTTGATGGTTCGTCCTGAATCTAACCCACGTACGCTTCCCCTGCCGAGAAACTGGCCGACTTCTCTTCATTCCCTGGAGAAAGAGTGAACCATCACTGCCCTTTTCCAGTCTGTTTCATCGTGGCTTGCCCTCTAGGTCTTCGGACAAGATAATTAGCAAGGCTGTGGCTTGTATCTCACCAGCTCGGCACATTTTGGTTTCCGCTCAGAGTTCTGCGAGGTCTTTCGTTCATTAAGTTGTTGTCCTTGATTGTCAGGGTTTTTCTGTGTGGGGGCCCCTTGAGGGTTCCAGTTTAATGCATGTCGTGTGGCGTTTTTAGGAGGCTCTGCGCGGGATGAATGAGAAAATGAAGGGAAATTGTGGGGTTGAGTTCTGTGAGTGATAGGTAGAAGTACGTACATTATTTCGTAGAAGTTATCCCAGTGGTTAGGGTATTAGATTTACGACGTGATGGAAATCAATGGGTGTGAGTTTAGGGGGGGGGGGGGGGTACAGAGAGAGAGAGAGAGAGAGAGAGAGAGAGAGAGAGAGAGAGAGAGAGAGAGAGAGGGGGGGGGGGAACAGAGAGAGGGAGATCAAATCAAACCAAATCAATTTTTGTTGTTGTTGAGAATAATGAACAAGCAGTATTTGCTTCTTTCACATCCAGTCCCCGGCTTTTATCAGGGATAACATCAAGAGAGAGAGAGAGAGAGAGAGAGAGAGAGAGAGAGAGAGAGAGAGAGAGAGAGAGAGAGAGAGAGAGAGAGAGAACATGTAATCCACTTCCTGATGGTATTTATCTTGCCACTTCTGAATGCTTGTCAGCTACCACTACCACCACCACCACCACCACCTCCACTACCACCACCACCACCACCCCTTCTATACCCCTGCCCCCACCTCCACCCCTCCCTCCGTCATCCACCCACTTAATTCGGTGGCACTATTCATCAAGACAGAGGAAGGCCTTCGTAGAAATTACCGTTATCTCTGAAAGCATGATTATTAACTTTGAGTGTGTCACTGTGTGGGGGGTTTGTGTGTGTTTGTGTGTGTGTGTGTTAGTTAGTTCTTCAGTTTAACGTCCTTCCACTAAATAGTGATATCAGACGGGAAAGTGTATATGAGTGAGTGAGTGTGTGTATGGAGGGGAGGGGGAGAGGAGGGGGCTGGATGGGTTGGTATGGCACATAGCTAATTATCTGCAGTAAACATCTATAAGAACCAAGAATTAAAACAATAGTAACAAGAATAATGAAAAGAAAGAAATAACAGTTTAAAACACTAACTTTGCAATTCATATAACTAGTAAACATCATTATACTATTATAACTAGTAAACAATCATTATACTATAGAAACCTGATAATAGGACTATATTGTATTGTGTGTGTGTGGTGTGTGTGTGTGTGTGTGTGTGTGGTGTGTGTGTGTGTGTGTGTGTGTGTGTGAGAGAGAGAGAGAGACAGACAGACAGACAGACAGACAGACAGAGAGCAAGCAGTCAAGGTCGAATTTCAAGTCAGGGCCACATAATAATTATCGTAGCGTAGCATCATGAGCATGTTGTCTACGTAGGCACGGTACCTTGCTTCAGTTCTTTCGTTTGAGCTGTTTGTATTGTATTGTATTTATATTATGTTGTATTGTATTATATTGTACTGTATTGTATAGTTTGTCGTTGTTGCGTGTTCCCTAGCTTGCTACCCAAGGGGGTCACCCGGAGTATGCACTCTGACACACACACACACACACACCACACACACACACACACACACACACACACACACACACACACTCTGTCCCACCAGGGAATCACCGTGAGATTGAAAAACACATTGGATGGGAAGTTTGCGTGTGATCGCTCTTTTCGGGTAGTATTGTATTATATCACATTCAGTCACGGCAGTTTCTCTCCGTAAAATTCGAGCTGTTCTCCTCGGGGACATGCCATCCACGCCACAAGCAGCACCACACACGGCCTTTTCTAAAAACTAAAAAAAAAAAAAAAATTCACTCGTGTCATGTGACTGTGTAAAATTTTTTTCGGAGAGATGCTTTTTTTTTCCTAAACAATTTTGCTAGGAAACTTCCTGTTCCTGTAGTTTACTTTCAGCACAAAATTTTTTTATATTTTTTTTTAAACCCCTTTATGTCACAGAATTTTTTTTGGTGAAACGGCTGTGGGGTTTCCCCACGGGATTTAAATTTCGTCTCATCCGAAAACCCACCCCGACCACCATTTGAGGTCGTGGAATGGGAAGAGAGACAGAAGAGGGGGGGGGGGGGGGGGGGGGGGGGGGGGGGGGGGGGGGGGGGGGGGGGGGGGGGGGGGGGGGGGGGGGGGGGGGGGGGGGGGGGGGGGGGGGGGGGGGGGGGGGGGGGGGGGGGGGGGGGGGGGGGTGGGGGGGGGGGGGGGGGGGGGGGGGGGGGGGGGTGGGGGGGGGGGGGGGGGGGGGGGGGGGGGGGGGGGGGGGGGGGAGGAAATAAAGGGGTTTTTAATTTTCCCCCCCTTTTTTTTTTCCCCCCCTTTTTTTTTCCCCCCCCTTTTCCCCCCCCTTTTTTTTCCCCCCCTCTCCCTTTCTTTCCCCTTTTGGGCCGCCGCCCGCCGTTTTTTTTTCTTTTTTGTTTTTTCCTTTTTTTGTTGTTTTTTTTTTTTTCCCCCCCCCCTTTTTTAAATTTTCCCCCCTTCTTTTTT